>OX596049.1:12288808-12731155 GCA_951394065.1 Venusia cambrica | reverse complement strand
CTCGCGCCACTTGCCCCCCTTGGATGTCGGTGGTGGAGGAGATCTCGAACCATATGTATTTATGGTCCGAGAGAGTCTCCACCTCCGACATCACCCTCCACGACTGGACACGTGCTGCGACAGCGGGGGTGGCGAACGATACGTCCACCACGGACCCCCCTCGCTGTCGCACGCACGTGTGGGCCGACCCTCTATTCAAGAGGGTCAGTCCCGTGGCAACCCCCCACTCCCTGACAATCTCCCCACGAGAGTCGGTAGAGGGGTTGCCCCAGTCCCGGGCCTTGGCGTTCAGGTCCCCCATAAAGAGGACCTGACGTGGCACCTGCCTTCTAACCGCCGCGGCTAGGAGGTCCATAAAGACCTCCAGCTCTGCAGCGGTTCTGTTGGGGGAGAAGTATGCGCCCACTACCGCATACTCCCCCCACTTGGCCACCACGTACCCCGCACCTCTCTCTACTACCGAGAGGGGGGGACCGCCATGCGCCCTTCCCACGAGGGCCACGGAGTCGTCCAGGTCCCCAGCCCAGCAGGCATGCTGAGAGGGGACAAAGTACGGCTCCGCAGCGACCGCCAAGTCGACGTTCCACTGCGCCAGGGACTGCATAAGCAGATCTTGAGCCCTGGCGCAGTGGTTGAGGTTCGTCTGGAGGAGGTTGAGTTGGCCGACTTGATCCATGTTAGTCAGCCATCTCAACCTCCTCGCAAGTCGCTTGGCTCGCTCCCGTCACGGGAGCGACCAGTGGAGTCACTGGGGTGGTCCGGACCCCAGCGGTTCTCCCCTTCGTCTTGGGGGGAACGCAACTTCGCGTCCCCATTGTGTGCCCGGCCGGCCTCCCCGACTCTGCACATATAGCGCAGTGGGGGTCGGCCCGCCCGCAGGTGGCCGCCTTGTGACCTGTGTTTCCACACCGGAAGCACAGGTCACCCCTGTCAGACGTCGAAGGGCACTGGGGGCGTGTATGCCCCAGCCCCATGCACTTGTAACAGCGCATGGGGCGATCCCCCAACGACACCAGCCGTGCCACGCTCCACCCGACCAAAAGCCTGCCCTCTTTCAGCAGCACCTTGGCTGCCGTGACAGGGCAGGACACAATGGTGGAGCCAGTGCCTCCGGGGCCGGTGCGCACCTCTCCAGCCCTCACGAGCCCGACGTCGCAGCGGCCCGCCTCGGCCACTGCAGCGGCCACCTTCTCCTTGGTGGCCGTGTCGTCCAGGCCGATGACGCGCAGGTCCGTCGTTTTGACGGGCCTGGTCACCACGGCCACCTCCGACAGGACCTCGCGGAGCTTCTCCGCGAGCCTGTCGGCTTTCTCCTCTGTTTGGGAGCCGGGAATCTCCAGCATCCTGGCTCCCGTGGCCGTCTGCCTGAATCGGACAAGATCAATTCCGATCTCGCGGAGTTTGATCCTGTCCTGGGCCAGCTGCAGGACGGCGCTGTAGGTGACCCCGGCCTCCTGGGCCGCGGGACGCAATGTCACCACGACCGCCGCGGAGTTAGGGGCCCTCGGTAGCGCCGCCATCGGCCTCGGCGCCGCCTTGACAGCGGCAGCAGCCGCAGGCGCAGAGCGGGCCGCAGCGGCGGCGGCAAAAGTCACCGGCGCTGAAGGGGGGGAGGATTTCTTCCCCCTTTTCCCGCGCTTCCTCGGCCCTGGGGCAGCCACTGGGGCAGCCACTGGAGCAGGCGCTGGGGCAGCCGCTGGGGCAGCCGCTGGAGCAGGCACTGGGGCCGCTGAGGGGACGGAGGATTTCCCCCTCCCCTTTCCTTTCCTCGTCACCGTCGCCCAGCTGTCACCAGCAGAGACAACTGCCGGCATGGGCCTGGGCGGCGGTGGTACGGCATCCGCTGCAGCCCTCTTTGCGTCCGCCCTCAGCGGCGGACGGACCACAGGCGCTGGCAAGAGGCGCTCCTCTATTCCCGCCATTCGGGCACTCAACATATCCCCGAATGTCAGGGAGAAGGAGCGCTTCAGCTCCTCCAGCATTTCCCCCATCCCTGGGGGAGCCTGCATCGCCACGGAGGCAGAGGCAGCAGCAGCGGCGGCAGCTGAAGTGGCGACGGCGGCCTCCGTCTTGGCCTCCGAGAACCCACGACGGAGCGCCTTCACCTCTGCCTTGCAGGCCTCCACCTCCAGGCGTAGACGGCCATTGTCGGCCCTCAGCATCTGCGTCTCCCTGGCCTCACTCCGCTCGGCAAGGGCGTCGACGACCTCTCGCAGGCACCTCGCCGAAGTTTTCAGGAGGCCAGCGAGCTCCCCCTTGAGGTTCGACGACCTCTTCACGACCCCCAAGATGTTGGAGAGGCTCTCTCCTGCCCGCGCCCTCAGCGATTGCGCGTCCAGCGCACTGGCGTCGCTATCCGCCAAGGAAGCGACTTCGTTGCCGCTGTCCGCCCTTGCCGCCTTTTCAGAGGCCCCCCTGTAGCATCGTTTGTTGAGGGTATCCGCCATCGCAGGGTGGAGAAACTCCTCCCTCGACGGACCCCCAACTTTGGCAGCTCTCCCCTTGCCGCCTCCTCTCTTCGACGTCGCGACCTTTGCAGCCGCCGCACCCTCGGTCTCCGTGTCGGAGTCTAGAAACCCCTGCGCGAAGAACGAGGAATACGGCCGCTTCCTGGCCGCCTCGTCTACTGACATGTCCGAGAAGTCGGACTCCGCCCCTTCCTCCGTGCCGGAGGGGCCCTGAAGAGGGCCTTTTTTGGGCGCAGCCGACGACTCGGTATCCGACCCCGATTTTACTCCCCTTAGAATAGGGGATTGGCCCTTAGAAGGGCCTTTTATAAAGCGCCCGTTCGCCTTGCGTAGTGGCTTCGCAGCCTGCGACGCATAATGCGGAGTCTGCGATGTCTCCACGCATGACGGACCGGCTTCAGCAGCTTCCCGACGACAGGGGGGGGGTGACCCTCCCCCGTTTACGACAGGCCGCTCGTCCATCCTGATATGGGAAGGCGGAACAACGCACAGGAGCCTAGCTCGACCGTGCTAATTATTCACGCCAACCCACAACAGTTGGCAACAACTAACAACCCACAACAGTTGGCAACAACGCGAGGGAGCCTAGCTCGACCCTGCTAATTGTCACCAAAAGTTCCGAGCGTCAAGGCAAAGTTAACGAGATTGGTACCTCAGAGCGAAAATTGTGGCAGGACCAAACAAAAATCCGAACGAGACCCAATGAACTTTTCCCGAACCTAACCTAACCTAACCTCAACCTAACCTAACCTAACCTAACCTAACCTAACCTAACCTAACCTAACCTAACCTAACCTAACCTAACCTAACCTAACCTAACCTAACCTAACCTAACCTAACCTAACCTAACCTAACCTAACCTAACCTAACCTAACCTAACCTAACCTAACCTAACCTAACCTAACCTAACCTAACCTAACCTAACCTAACCTAACCTAACCTAACCTAACCTAACCTAACCTAACCTAACCTAACCTAACCTAACCTAACCTAACCTAACCTAACCTAACCTAACCTAACCTAACCTAACCTAACCTAACCTAACCTAACCTAACCTAACCTAACCTAACCTAACCTAACCTAACCTAACCTAACCTAACCTAACCTAACCTAACCTAACCTAACCTAACCTAACCTAACCTAACCTAACCTAACCTAACCTAACCTAACCTAACCTAACCTAACCTAACCTAACCTAACCTAACCTAACCTAACCTAACCTAACCTAACCTAACCTAACCTAACCTAACCTAACCTAACCTAACCTAACCTAACCTAACCTAACCTAACCTAACCTAACCTAACCTAACCTAACCTAACCTAACCTAACCTAACCTAACCTAACCTAACCTAACCTAACCTAACCTAACCTAACCTAACCTAACCTAACCTAACCTAACCTAACCTAACCTAACCTAACCTAACCTAACCTAACCTAACCTAACCTAACCTAACCTAACCTAACCTAACCTAACCTAACCTAACCTAACCTAACCTAACCTAACCTAACCTAACCTAACCTAACCTAACCTAACCTAACCTAACCTAACCTAACCTAACCTAACCTAACCTAACCTAACCTAACCTAACCTAACCTAACCTAACCTAACCTAACCTAACCTAACCTAACCTAACCTAACCTAACCTAACCTAACCTAACCTAACCTAACCTAACCTAACCTAACCTAACCTAACCTAACCTAACCTAACCTAACCTAACCTAACCTAACCTAACCTAACCTAACCTAACCTAACCTAACCTAACCTAACCTAACCTAACCTAACCTAACCTAACCTAACCTAACCTAACCTAACCTAACCTAACCTAACCTAACCTAACCTAACCTAACCTAACCTAACCTAACCTAACCTAACCTAACCTAACCTAACCTAACCTAACCTAACCTAACCTAACCTAACCTAACCTAACCTAACCTAACCTAACCTAACCTAACCTAACCTAACCTAACCTAACCTAACCTAACCTAACCTAACCTAACCTAACCTAACCTAACCTAACCTAACCTAACCTAACCTAACCTAACCTAACCTAACCTAACCTAACCTAACCTAACCTAACCTAACCTAACCTAACCTAACCTAACCTAACCTAACCTAACCTAACCTAACCTAACCTAACCTAACCTAACCTAACCTAACCTAACCTAACCTAACCTAACCTAACCTAACCTAACCTAACCTAACCTAACCTAACCTAACCTAACCTAACCTAACCTAACCTAACCTAACCTAACCTAACCTAACCTAACCTAACCTAACCTAACCTAACCTAACCTAACCTAACCTAACCTAACCTAACCTAACCTAACCTAACCTAACCTAACCTAACCTAACCTAACCTAACCTAACCTAACCTAACCTAACCTAACCTAACCTAACCTAACCTAACCTAACCTAACCTAACCTAACCTAACCTAACCTAACCTAACCTAACCTAACCTAACCTAACCTAACCTAACCTAACCTAACCTAACCTAACCTAACCTAACCTAACCTAACCTAACCTAACCTAACCTAACCTAACCTAACCTAACCTAACCTAACCTAACCTAACCTAACCTAACCTAACCTAACCTAACCTAACCTAACCTAACCTAACCTAACCTAACCTAACCTAACCTAACCTAACCTAACCTAACCTAACCTAACCTAACCTAACCTAACCTAACCTAACCTAACCTAACCTAACCTAACCTAACCTAACCTAACCTAACCTAACCTAACCTAACCTAACCTAACCTAACCTAACCTAACCTAACCTAACCTAACCTAACCTAACCTAACCTAACCTAACCTAACCTAACCTAACCTAACCTAACCTAACCTAACCTAACCTAACCTAACCTAACCTAACCTAACCTAACCTAACCTAACCTAACCTAACCTAACCTAACCTAACCTAACCTAACCTAACCTAACCTAACCTAACCTAACCTAACCTAACCTAACCTAACCTAACCTAACCTAACCTAACCTAACCTAACCTAACCTAACCTAACCTAACCTAACCTAACCTAACCTAACCTAACCTAACCTAACCTAACCTAACCTAACCTAACCTAACCTAACCTAACCTAACCTAACCTAACCTAACCTAACCTAACCTAACCTAACCTAACCTAACCTAACCTAACCTAACCTAACCTAACCTAACCTAACCTAACCTAACCTAACCTAACCTAACCTAACCTAACCTAACCTAACCTAACCTAACCTAACCTAACCTAACCTAACCTAACCTAACCTAACCTAACCTAACCTAACCTAACCTAACCTAACCTAACCTAACCTAACCTAACCTAACCTAACCTAACCTAACCTAACCTAACCTAACCTAACCTAACCTAACCTAACCTAACCTAACCTAACCTAACCTAACCTAACCTAACCTAACCTAACCTAACCTAACCTAACCTAACCTAACCTAACCTAACCTAACCTAACCTAACCTAACCTAACCTAACCTAACCTAACCTAACCTAACCTAACCTAACCTAACCTAACCTAACCTAACCTAACCTAACCTAACCTAACCTAACCTAACCTAACCTAACCTAACCTAACCTAACCTAACCTAACCTAACCTAACCTAACCTAACCTAACCTAACCTAACCTAACCTAACCTAACCTAACCTAACCTAACCTAACCTAACCTAACCTAACCTAACCTAACCTAACCTAACCTAACCTAACCTAACCTAACCTAACCTAACCTAACCTAACCTAACCTAACCTAACCTAACCTAACCTAACCTAACCTAACCTAACCTAACCTAACCTAACCTAACCTAACCTAACCTAACCTAACCTAACCTAACCTAACCTAACCTAACCTAACCTAACCTAACCTAACCTAACCTAACCTAACCTAACCTAACCTAACCTAACCTAACCTAACCTAACCTAACCTAACCTAACCTAACCTAACCTAACCTAACCTAACCTAACCTAACCTAACCTAACCTAACCTAACCTAACCTAACCTAACCTAACCTAACCTAACCTAACCTAACCTAACCTAACCTAACCTAACCTAACCTAACCTAACCTAACCTAACCTAACCTAACCTAACCTAACCTAACCTAACCTAACCTAACCTAACCTAACCTAACCTAACCTAACCTAACCTAACCTAACCTAACCTAACCTAACCTAACCTAACCTAACCTAACCTAACCTAACCTAACCTAACCTAACCTAACCTAACCTAACCTAACCTAACCTAACCTAACCTAACCTAACCTAACCTAACCTAACCTAACCTAACCTAACCTAACCTAACCTAACCTAACCTAACCTAACCTAACCTAACCTAACCTAACCTAACCTAACCTAACCTAACCTAACCTAACCTAACCTAACCTAACCTAACCTAACCTAACCTAACCTAACCTAACCTAACCTAACCTAACCTAACCTAACCTAACCTAACCTAACCTAACCTAACCTAACCTAACCTAACCTAACCTAACCTAACCTAACCTAACCTAACCTAACCTAACCTAACCTAACCTAACCTAACCTAACCTAACCTAACCTAACCTAACCTAACCTAACCTAACCTAACCTAACCTAACCTAACCTAACCTAACCTAACCTAACCTAACCTAACCTAACCTAACCTAACCTAACCTAACCTAACCTAACCTAACCTAACCTAACCTAACCTAACCTAACCTAACCTAACCTAACCTAACCTAACCTAACCTAACCTAACCTAACCTAACCTAACCTAACCTAACCTAACCTAACCTAACCTAACCTAACCTAACCTAACCTAACCTAACCTAACCTAACCTAACCTAACCTAACCTAACCTAACCTAACCTAACCTAACCTAACCTAACCTAACCTAACCTAACCTAACCTAACCTAACCTAACCTAACCTAACCTAACCTAACCTAACCTAACCTAACCTAACCTAACCTAACCTAACCTAACCTAACCTAACCTAACCTAACCTAACCTAACCTAACCTAACCTAACCTAACCTAACCTAACCTAACCTAACCTAACCTAACCTAACCTAACCTAACCTAACCTAACCTAACCTAACCTAACCTAACCTAACCTAACCTAACCTAACCTAACCTAACCTAACCTAACCTAACCTAACCTAACCTAACCTAACCTAACCTAACCTAACCTAACCTAACCTAACCTAACCTAACCTAACCTAACCTAACCTAACCTAACCTAACCTAACCTAACCTAACCTAACCTAACCTAACCTAACCTAACCTAACCTAACCTAACCTAACCTAACCTAACCTAACCTAACCTAACCTAACCTAACCTAACCTAACCTAACCTAACCTAACCTAACCTAACCTAACCTAACCTAACCTAACCTAACCTAACCTAACCTAACCTAACCTAACCTAACCTAACCTAACCTAACCTAACCTAACCTAACCTAACCTAACCTAACCTAACCTAACCTAACCTAACCTAACCTAACCTAACCTAACCTAACCTAACCTAACCTAACCTAACCTAACCTAACCTAACCTAACCTAACCTAACCTAACCTAACCTAACCTAACCTAACCTAACCTAACCTAACCTAACCTAACCTAACCTAACCTAACCTAACCTAACCTAACCTAACCTAACCTAACCTAACCTAACCTAACCTAACCTAACCTAACCTAACCTAACCTAACCTAACCTAACCTAACCTAACCTAACCTAACCTAACCTAACCTAACCTAACCTAACCTAACCTAACCTAACCTAACCTAACCTAACCTAACCTAACCTAACCTAACCTAACCTAACCTAACCTAACCTAACCTAACCTAACCTAACCTAACCTAACCTAACCTAACCTAACCTAACCTAACCTAACCTAACCTAACCTAACCTAACCTAACCTAACCTAACCTAACCTAACCTAACCTAACCTAACCTAACCTAACCTAACCTAACCTAACCTAACCTAACCTAACCTAACCTAACCTAACCTAACCTAACCTAACCTAACCTAACCTAACCTAACCTAACCTAACCTAACCTAACCTAACCTAACCTAACCTAACCTAACCTAACCTAACCTAACCTAACCTAACCTAACCTAACCTAACCTAACCTAACCTAACCTAACCTAACCTAACCTAACCTAACCTAACCTAACCTAACCTAACCTAACCTAACCTAACCTAACCTAACCTAACCTAACCTAACCTAACCTAACCTAACCTAACCTAACCTAACCTAACCTAACCTAACCTAACCTAACCTAACCTAACCTAACCTAACCTAACCTAACCTAACCTAACCTAACCTAACCTAACCTAACCTAACCTAACCTAACCTAACCTAACCTAACCTAACCTAACCTAACCTAACCTAACCTAACCTAACCTAACCTAACCTAACCTAACCTAACCTAACCTAACCTAACCTAACCTAACCTAACCTAACCTAACCTAACCTAACCTAACCTAACCTAACCTAACCTAACCTAACCTAACCTAACCTAACCTAACCTAACCTAACCTAACCTAACCTAACCTAACCTAACCTAACCTAACCTAACCTAACCTAACCTAACCTAACCTAACCTAACCTAACCTAACCTAACCTAACCTAACCTAACCTAACCTAACCTAACCTAACCTAACCTAACCTAACCTAACCTAACCTAACCTAACCTAACCTAACCTAACCTAACCTAACCTAACCTAACCTAACCTAACCTAACCTAACCTAACCTAACCTAACCTAACCTAACCTAACCTAACCTAACCTAACCTAACCTAACCTAACCTAACCTAACCTAACCTAACCTAACCTAACCTAACCTAACCTAACCTAACCTAACCTAACCTAACCTAACCTAACCTAACCTAACCTAACCTAACCTAACCTAACCTAACCTAACCTAACCTAACCTAACCTAACCTAACCTAACCTAACCTAACCTAACCTAACCTAACCTAACCTAACCTAACCTAACCTAACCTAACCTAACCTAACCTAACCTAACCTAACCTAACCTAACCTAACCTAACCTAACCTAACCTAACCTAACCTAACCTAACCTAACCTAACCTAACCTAACCTAACCTAACCTAACCTAACCTAACCTAACCTAACCTAACCTAACCTAACCTAACCTAACCTAACCTAACCTAACCTAACCTAACCTAACCTAACCTAACCTAACCTAACCTAACCTAACCTAACCTAACCTAACCTAACCTAACCTAACCTAACCTAACCTAACCTAACCTAACCTAACCTAACCTAACCTAACCTAACCTAACCTAACCTAACCTAACCTAACCTAACCTAACCTAACCTAACCTAACCTAACCTAACCTAACCTAACCTAACCTAACCTAACCTAACCTAACCTAACCTAACCTAACCTAACCTAACCTAACCTAACCTAACCTAACCTAACCTAACCTAACCTAACCTAACCTAACCTAACCTAACCTAACCTAACCTAACCTAACCTAACCTAACCTAACCTAACCTAACCTAACCTAACCTAACCTAACCTAACCTAACCTAACCTAACCTAACCTAACCTAACCTAACCTAACCTAACCTAACCTAACCTAACCTAACCTAACCTAACCTAACCTAACCTAACCTAACCTAACCTAACCTAACCTAACCTAACCTAACCTAACCTAACCTAACCTAACCTAACCTAACCTAACCTAACCTAACCTAACCTAACCTAACCTAACCTAACCTAACCTAACCTAACCTAACCTAACCTAACCTAACCTAACCTAACCTAACCTAACCTAACCTAACCTAACCTAACCTAACCTAACCTAACCTAACCTAACCTAACCTAACCTAACCTAACCTAACCTAACCTAACCTAACCTAACCTAACCTAACCTAACCTAACCTAACCTAACCTAACCTAACCTAACCTAACCTAACCTAACCTAACCTAACCTAACCTAACCTAACCTAACCTAACCTAACCTAACCTAACCTAACCTAACCTAACCTAACCTAACCTAACCTAACCTAACCTAACCTAACCTAACCTAACCTAACCTAACCTAACCAGTTGCGCCTGGCCCGCAGTCCAAACGCCAGCTCTCTAACGTGTTTCCGCGCTCGAAAAATCTTAAAAATAGTGAAAAGTGCTCTGATTTGTACGAAAATTCAGAGTGTTGTGCGCGCAGTGAAGTGGATCACAAAAGTGAAAAAAGTTTTGGAAAAAGTGGAAAAACGACGGAGTTATCTCCAAAAAACCATATTTTGCACGTGCACGGAACTTTGAGGCCGTGCGCTGCACGATTTTCAGCGGTGACCCACTGATTTTCTATTGGAAATCAGGAAGACCCCACTTGGACCAACTCCCAGCGAAATCTCGGATTTTTCCCACCACGCAATCGTGAGTTATAGTCATAAAAACAAAAAGCACGTGGAGCCCGAATTCACTTTAGCACGACGTGCAATACGTCGAAACACGTGCCTCGACGAGAAACACTCAAATCCGTTTGAAGAAGTGAATTCGGACCATAACTGACGGAGCTAGACTCAAAAAACGACACTCAACACGTGTATTGTAGTGGTGGGAAACGGTTCCAGACATCCAGAGAGAGAATACGCGCGACGACCCCCCAATTTTATCCCGGAAATCAGTGACCTTGCTGGCTCCCGAGGCTCCCGCAAATTCTGGGATTTTTAGGTGGAACAACGCAGGAGATAGGAGACCTACAAGAAAGTAGGTAGCCTAATAGTTATTTTCCCCATTCCCAAACCGGGATACCTAGAGAGAGAGAGATTGCGGCTATATTCCCAATTCTAAACTGGCAACACCGACCTAAACAGGAATCAGACCATTTACACCTGGTTCCTGTCAAAAAACCGCATTTGGTAGTTTTTGTAAACCGAAAAATTTCCTGGAAAAATCACAGGAAATAAACGGGAAGAGCTACCATCTGTAAGACAAAAAGGACAGACAGGGAATATATCACAGACCCCGGCATACTTTTACCCTTAATTTTAGGACGATATTTGGACCTTTGGTGGACGATCTAACCAACCAGGGAAGAGCGACGCCATTACCGAATTAAGTTGGTACCACCATAACCCTGGAACCGAAGGTCTGATCGAAAAACTGAGCTGAAATTAATTCAGTATGCGACCAGAGGTCGCCTGAAGCAATTCCAGGGTAATCTCACAGGATCAAGCCACCACCAGCTCCCCAGCACCAAGTTTTGACCATCCAGAGTGGATATCTCCTTACCAGAAGGAGATACCAGAGACAAGAAGACGGTAGAAGTTGGAGGACCAGCTACTCTATAGGACCCCGAAAAGCAAAAGTTGGACAAACACTCTCCCTGGAGGAGAGCAGCTTGGGAAGGTTCAACTGCGTCTGGACCAGCGGTTGACCTACACAAGGAAAAAAGCAAGCAATAAGCTGATAGGAAATTTCAGTACCTACCGATAGACACCAGAAACAAGGCAGAGCGATAACCAGTACCGGAGATACAGCGGTTTTCCCCAAACAACACGAAAACCGGGAAACCAGCCATTTGCGGTCAACCGTATCTACCTCACCAGATTGACAGGAGCATACCGGGTTTCCTGGGAGACAATCTGCCCAAGAAAAAACGGTACCTGAAGGTCCTAAGCACTCCCGACACATAGGTACCACCCCGGGATTTTTAAAATAAACAGCAGAGCTCCCACACGGTTTTCAAAAATCCCCAAATACTTTACCAACCGCAGAAAAACCTGAAAATCGCTGTAACCCTGGAACGGAGCGTCCTAGACAAAAAAGGACAAAATTTTCAGCCCCCCCCCCTAAAAACCCCCCCCCCTGCTCGTTACACTCACACAAGTGGACCATCAACCCGGACAGCAATCGCCCCCCCCCCCCTGGAGCAACTTACCTCGAGGCAGTCGGTGGACGGCAGCGGCAGAGGACCGGCGGCGGCGGCGCGGCGGCGGCGGTACCTGAAACAGATAGTAATTATAAGACTAGAGTATACCTCCCCCCAACCCCCCCCCCCCCCCCCCCCCCACCCCCAAACCAGCCCCCTCAATAGTATAGTTAGTAGTATCACTTAGTACCCTTGCCCCCTTACTTGACCCCCCATCTCTGTTCCCCCCCCCCACCCCCCCCCCCTAACCACAAAGCTATTATACATTACCCGACCCAACTTGAGAGGACTCTACCGCCCCTAAATTTTTGGGTAGAGTCAGTGCCCATTTAGAAAGAATAAGAATTGATCGACCCTAGGTAGAGCCCTAAAAATTGACTACATTTTGTACTTTATTTTATATTTTATTTATTTTTGTAGTCTATTTAGTGCTTCTACCAAGCAAACAAGACCGACTCTACATAGAGTCCAAATATTTTTTGGTAGAGTCTGACTCTACCATCAACCAAAAACTCACCGACGTCATTGCAAAACCCCAAACACGAGTTTGCTGCGTTTTAGGGGATTCGCTGGCTTGATTTTAAAAGTTAGGCGGCCTTTTCGGCGGACATCTTTTAAAAAATTCAAAGTAGAATAGCTCAGCTGCTATACGTCGTAACGCAACGGGATTTTTTCTGACAAGTAGAGCTTTGCAAGCTCTATCGAATAGCATACAGAGACAGACTCTACATAGAGAAAAAATTTTTATATCAAATTTATATCATTTGTTTTAACTTATTTTGTGTTCACGTGTTAGATTTAAGCGACTTTTTACAATTTTATTTTTACAACTTATACAAACTTACTTGACTTTCTAAACTTATTATTTTGACATGTTCCGCACACCGGTAAAAACGACTGAGAGGGAGGGCTCGGGCTCTCCACCCTCTCCAGCCAAAATAGAACAGGTAGGTCCTACCAGACCAGGAAACATGACCTACGACCTCACAGACCTGACCAAAACACCATCAAAAGTCAGGAAGAGTATAGAAAGACTGGAGCTGGCGGAGAGCACGTCCCAACCATCATCCCCACAAAAACCGTCAACATCAGCGAAGTACACTTACCCCCCCCCTCGCCCAAAACAACTGACCGAGCTGCTTAACCAGAAGCAGCTCTCGCCACCGAGAAACCCAACCACCAAACTAGCCAAAGCCCCAAAAAAGATAACAAAACCTTTGGTGTCTCTACCAGTCAAGAGCCCAACTGACAAAAGGGAAAGGTATCCGAGCAGGCTAGCAGAGGCTGAAGCCTACAGGCAAAAGGTCATGGGCTTCATAGGGGAGACGAGGAACTTACGAACCGACCTGAAAAACGGCATTACAGAGACGGTAATAAAAATGTTCCACTTAATAGAAGGATATGAGGCAGACCTGAAAAAAGAAAAACAAAGAAGCGTAGAGAGAAAACCGATAACCGAAACCGAAGAAAAGGAAAACAGAGACAAGCAGACGCAGACAAGGCAACAAGAACCAACGAAGGAAGACGAAGAGCCGGAAGAATATCCTGGATACAGAGTCGCAGAAGCGAAAGACTGTGCAGTGAGGATAGGAAACCAACTAGAGAAAGCAAAAAGCGTCAGCTACACAATAAAAAATGAAATCGGTAGCCTGACAGACAGATTGATACTTCTGGCAACGGAGGCAAACCTGAGAAAATCGGTACTGGTAAGGACTCCTACCAGGAAGAAAACTCCTAACGAGGAACAAAAAACCGGGAAAGAAAGGGAACCTGAAAAGGAAAAGGAAAAAGGGAAGGAAGAAAACGAGCTGCTAAGAAAAATAGAAGAACATGCTAAACTGATCAAGGAAAACAGCGACAAAATGGACAAACTACAGGAAACAATAGGAAGGCATCAAGAACAACAGGAAAAGTTGACATACGCAGGTGTGGCAGCATCGCGCCCGACAAGACAGACCACAGGACAAACCGCGCTTCATTCAGTCGTAGTAACCGCCAGAAATGAGAACGACACCGGAGAACAGGTGCTTAACAGGATAAGGGAAACGATGAATGCTAAGGAAAGCGGGATAACAGTAGAGAAAATAAGAAAAGCCAAAGACAGGAAAGTTATCGTGGGTTGCAAAACAGAAGAAGAGAGACAGAAAGTCAAAGAAAAGCTAAGAGAAGCAAAAGAACTTAACGTAGAAGATATAAAAAACAAAGACCCCCTAGTGATTTTCAGGGACGTTCTAAAAATATATAGCGACACGGACGTCATAAACGCCCTGAAAAATCAGAACAAGGACACGATAACGAAAGACCTACAAGACCCAAAGATGGACATTATATATAAGAAGCGCGCAAGAAACCCACACACACACCACATAGTGATGCGAGTATCCCCAAAAATCTGGCGGCACTTAACCGACGCGGAAACTGTCCTCATCGACTTGCAGCGGGTGAAAGTCGCGGACCAGTCGCCACTGGTCCAGTGCTCGCGCTGCTTAGGATATGGGCACGGGAGGCGTTTCTGCAGAGAGACCATCGAGAAGTGCTGCCATTGCGGGGGGCCGCACATGCGTTCAGAGTGTGCAGACTGGCTGGCAGGAGCAACACCATCGTGCTGCAACTGCACAAGCGCGAAGGCTGATAGGTCCGACCACAACGCCTTCAGCCAGGACTGCCAAATCCGAAGAAGGTGGGAGGCCCTGGCGCGCGCAAAAATAGCATACTGCTAAAGTGGTCACGGGCGTTACACCTACAGAAGACAGCGAGAAGCCATACCTAGCAGCTCAAGCGAATCTGCAAAGATCCGAGTTAGCAACGCAAGAGCTGATGCTCGAAGCAAGCAAGAGAAGGATGGCCTTCGCGCTGATTCAAGAGCCGTACATTGGAGCTGTTGGGGAGATGAAATACTACAGAGGCGCAAGAATCTTCCAGTGCACAAATAAAGGTGACAAAGTAGTCAAAGCTGCAATAGCGGTATATGACAAAGACATCGACGTCATCCAATGTCCCGAACTCACGACTACCAACATTGCAGTAGTAAAGCTGCGCACAAAAGCCTGGGAGATAGCCGTAGTATCCTACTACTTCGAACCAACAGAACCAATCCAGCAGTACCTAGAAAACATCAAGAAGATAGCTCGAAAAGTAGGTGTAACAAGAATTATCATAGGAGGCGATGCAAACGCCAAAAGCACCTGGTGGGGCAGTAATAAGATAGACGATAGAGGGGAAGAACTGGCCGGAACCTTAGAAGAACTGGATTTGCAGGTACTTAACGAAGGAGACACCCCGACGTTCGCCACAGTGAGAGGAAACAGGACCTACTCTAGTCATGTAGACATCACAGCCTGCACAACGAACCTGCTAGGCATAGTCGAAGACTGGAGGGTAGACGAAGGCATGACGAGCTCCGACCACAACACAATTCTCTTTAACGTTAGATTATTAAAAGCAAAAGGCATAGCGATAAACAGATCCACTAGAGTTTACAATACCAAAAAAGCTAATTGGCCCCAGTTTCATGAGAAACTGGGACAATTACAAGAAGAACATAACATAACTAAAAACGAAATAGATAAAGTAAATAGTAAAATAGAATTAGAAAATAAAATAGAACAGTACATAAACATAATAGTAGAAGCATGCAAAAATAGTATTCCAAAAATTCAAACAAACGAACAAATAAACTTACCGTGGTGGTCGGAAGAACTCGCTCTGCTGAAGAAGGAGGTCGCCCGGAGAAAACGAAGAGTCCACTGTGCTGCGCCGATCCGGAGGGAGATGGTCGTCGAAGAGTACCTGCAAATAAAACAAAATTATGAACAAAAGGTTAAAATGGCACAAGTCCAAAGCTGGAAGGAGTTTTGTGCAAAACAAGACAGGGAGAGTATGTGGGACAGCATATACCGAGTGATCAAAAGGACAACCAAGAGGCAGGAAGATCTGCCCCTGATCGAAAACGGCAAAATGCTAGACCCTAAAAAATCTGCGGAAATGCTGGCCAAAAAATTCTACCCCGAGGACATTAAGGAGGATGATAACGAAGATCATCGGTCAATTAGAAAGGCGGCTGACCAAGTAAATGCCGGGAAGCATGCTGAAGTTCATGATCCCCCATTTACACTCAATGAAGTCAAAGCAGCAACAAATGGCTTTAACCCCAAGAAAGCTCCCGGATCCGATGGCTTTACAGCGGATATCTGCAAACACACAATTTTACAGGACCCGGGACTCTACCTATCACTGGCAAACAAATGCTTAGAGCAAGGTCACTTCCCAACGATCTGGAAAGAGGCTACCGTTGTAGTACTCCGAAAACCGGGGAGGGAGAACTACACGGAGGCCAAATCGTATAGGCCGATAGGACTGTTGCCAGTGATGGGCAAAATCTTGGAAAAAATGGTCATCAATAGAATTAAATGGCACATCCTCCCAAAACTAAACACCCGCCAGTACGGATTCATGCCCCAGAGGAGCACGGAAGACGCCCTCTATACCCTCGTACAGCACATACGCGGTAAGCTGGAACAAAAGAAACTTGTCACACTTGTATCGCTGGATATAGAGGGCGCCTTCGACAGTGCATGGTGGCCAGCAATCAGGATCCGACTGGCGGAGCTTAAATGTCCCATAAATATTAGAACACTTATAGATAGTTACCTTAGCGATAGGAGAGTGTCGGTCAGGTACGCGGGTGAAGAGGTAGTCAGACGAACGACTAAGGGCTGCGTCCAAGGGTCCATAGGAGGTCCAATCTTATGGAACATTCTTCTCGACCCGCTGCTAAACGACCTAGAACACCAGGGACACTACTGCCAAGCCTTCGCCGACGACATCGTCCTGGTATTTGCGGAGGAAACGGCACTAGAGGTAGAGCGGAAAGGCAATGCCGCTCTTGCGTATGTTCGGGAGTGGGGTGTCATGAACAAACTGAAATTCGCACCACACAAAACAAACGCGATGGTGATAACTCGGAAACTTAAACATGACACACCACGCCTGAGCATGGGCGGGACCGGCATTGCAATGTCGGAGGAGGTGAAAATCCTGGGGCTCACGATAGACAACAAGCTTACGTTCAATAAACACGCGACAAACGCCTGTAAAAAGGCCTTGAACATTTACAAGCAGTTGTCTAGAGCCGCCAGGATCAGTTGGGGCCTTCACCCGGAGGTAATCCGCACAATCTACGTAGCAGTCGTTGAGCCAGTCGTCATGTATGCAGCAAGCGCTTGGGTACCGGCGGTAAGGAAGTTGGGCGTGAGGAAGCAACTTAATACTGTTCAACGTGGCTTTGCACAGAAACTGTGCAAGGCGTATCGGACTGTCTCTCTAAACTCGGCACTAGTGTTGGCCGGAATCCTGCCTCTCGACCTCAGGATACAGGAGGCAGCCGCCCTGTATGAGGCAAAGAGAGGAGTCCCCCGACCGACACTAGGAGGAAGAGAGATGGAGAAAAAGTCTGCTTTCACTGCCCAACCACACCCTGCTGAACATATGAGCCTGGAATTCACAAGCCTGGAAGACCAAGAGCAGGTGAACATTCACAGCGATTACGCAGTCCGAATGTTCACGGACGGCAGCAAGATTGAGGGCAAGGTCGGAGCTGCATTATCCGTATGGAATAATGCAGTCGAGATCAAAACCCATAAATTGAAGCTGCCGTCCTACTGCACCGTCTACCAGGCCGAATTGTCGGCCATATGTAAAGCTACACGGGAAATCCTGAAGCGCCGAGAGACCACGTTTGGTGTATACAGTGACTCTAGATCGTCTCTAGAAACTGTGACAAATCAGACGTCTTTGCACCCACTCGCAGTGGAAACACGCCAAAACTTGAGGGAGTGCAAAGAACAAGGTAAAGCTGTGTCTTTATTTTGGATTAGAGCACACGCGGGTCTAGAAGGCAATGAGAGAGCAGACGAACTGGCAAAGGATGCAGCCCTTAAAAGTAAGACCATACCGGAATATGACCTTTGCCCGACATCCTACGTAAAAAAGGAACTTAGGCAAGAAACCCTTAGGGAATGGAACAATAGGTATAAGGCAGGTGAAACAGCGACCATAACCAAAACCTTCTTCCCCGACGCTATTGAAGCATACAGATTGGTTAGGAAAATCAAGCCAGCGGGTCTTTTAACGCAAGTGTTGACGGGTCATGGTGGATTCTCCGAATACTTGAATCGTTTCAAGTGTAAGGAGGATCCATCATGTATCTGCGAACCGTCCAAACCAGAAGGCATCATGCATATACTGTATGAATGCCCAGTATTCGCTAAGGAGAGATTTGAGGCCGAGCAATACATAGATACTGTAATTTGTAAAGAAACCGCGCATGAATGTATCAGAAGTAAGAACATTAGAAATAGATTTTTAGAATATTGTGTAAAAGTAGCAGATAAGGTAGTAATAAGGAATAAAGATGTGTAACCATTGCTATACATATATAATTGTATATATGGAAAATAGCAATATAATAACATAACAGTAGGAAATAGTGACTAAAAATAAGTTTGTCAACGATATTAGAAAAATGTAAAAACAAAAAGACTACAAATCTTGTAAAAGACTACAAGAGTATACCTATGTAATAATGTTAATACCTAGTAATAATGTAGATTAAAGAAACATAGATGTATAATAATTGCTGAACATATATAAGTGTATATATGGAAAACACAGCAAAATAACAAAAACTTAAGTTAAAAATAGCGATATAGAACAAGGTTTGACAATAGTATACTAAAGTAAATGTAAGGTAGATAGAAAGAAAAACAACATAATAGAGGATAACTTATGATAGATTATTAGCATAAGAAGCTCGAAATAAAATAAATACCCATGTACCCTTCCCTAATATAATAAGAAAAAATAAAGACTCAGATAATGTCTGAGGGAATTAGCTCGCGGGCCGGGCCACTGCGCCCGGACAGGAAAAAAAAAAAAAAAAAAAAAAAAAAAAAAAAAACCTAACCTAACCTAACCTAACCTAACCTAACCTAACCTAACCTAACCTAACCTAACCTAACCTAACCTAACCTAACCTAACCTAACCTAACCTAACCTAACCTAACCTAACCTAACCTAACCTAACCTAACCTAACCTAACCTAACCTAACCTAACCTAACCTAACCTAACCTAACCTAACCTAACCTAACCTAACCTAACCTAACCTAACCTAACCTAACCTAACCTAACCTAACCTAACCTAACCTAACCTAACCTAACCTAACCTAACCTAACCTAACCTAACCTAACCTAACCTAACCTAACCTAACCTAACCTAACCTAACCTAACCTAACCTAACCTAACCTAACCTAACCTAACCTAACCTAACCTAACCTAACCTAACCTAACCTAACCTAACCTAACCTAACCTAACCTAACCTAACCTAACCTAACCTAACCTAACCTAACCTAACCTAACCCAGTTGCGCCTGGCCCGCAGTCGAAACGCCAGCTCTCTAACGCGTCTCCACGCTCGAAAAATCTTAAAAATAGCGAAAAGTGCTCCGATTTTGCCAAAAATTCAGAGTGTTGTGCGCGCAGCAAAGTGGATCATAAAAGTGAAAAAATTTTTGTGAAAAGTGAAAAAACGAAGGAGTAGACTCCAAAAAACCACATTTTGACCGAGCACGGAACTTTGAGGCCGTGCGCTGCACGATTTTCAGCGGTGACCCACTGATTTTCTATTGGAAATCAGGAAGACCCCACTTGGACCAACTCCCAGCGAAATCTTGGATTTTTCCCACCACGCAATCGTGAGTTATAGTCATAAAAACAAAAAGCACGTGGAGCCCGAATTCACTTTAGCACGACGTGCAATACGTCGAAACACGTGCCTCGACGAGAAACACTCAAATCCGTTTGAAGAAGTGAATTCGGACCATAACTGACGGAGCTAGACTCAAAAAACGACACTCAACACGTGTATTGTAGTGGCGGGAAACGGTTCCAGACATCCAGAGAGAGAATACGCGCGACGACCCCCCAATTTTATCCCGGAAATCAGTGACCTTGCTGGCTCCCGAGGCTCTCGCAAATTCTGGGATTTTTAGGTGGAACAACGCAGGAGATAGGAGACCTACAAGAAAGTAGGTAGCCTAATAGGTATTTTCCCCATTCCCAAACCGGGATACCTAGAGAGAGAGAGATTGCGGCTATATTCCCAATTCTAAACTGGCAACACCGACCCAAACAGGAATCAGACCATTTACACCTGGTTCCTGTCAAAAAACCGCATTTGGTAGTTTTTGTAAACCGAAAAATTTCCTGGAAAAATCACAGGAAATAAACGGGAAGAGCTACCATCTGTAAGACAAAAAGGATAGACAGGGAATATATCACTGACCCCGGCATACTTTTACTTTTAATTTTAAGACGATATTTGGACCTGTGGCGGACGATCTAACCAACCAGGGAAGAGAGACGCCATTACCGAATTAAGTTGGTACCACCATAACCCTGGAACCGAAGGTCTGATCGAAAAACTGAGCTGAAATTAATTCAGTATGCGACCAGAGGTCGCCTGAAGCAATACCAGGGTTATCTCACAGGTCTAAGCCACCACCAGCTCTCCAGCACCAACTTCGGACCTTCTGGAGAGGATACCTCCTCACAGGAAGCGGATACAGTGAGCAAGAAGACGGTAGAAGTTGGAGGACCAGCCATTCTACAGGGTACCACAAATCAAAAGTTGGTCAAGTACTCACCCTGGAAGAGAGCCACTTTTGAAAGTTTGACCACGTCTGGACCAGAGAGAGACCCACATAGAAAAAAGACCAACCAAGGAGAGGAAAGCGAATTTCAGCCCCAACAGATTGACACCTGGATCAAGGCAGAGCGATAACCAGCACCGGAGATACGGCAGTTTTCCCAAAACCACTCCAAAACCGGGAAACCAGCCTTTTGCGGTTGATCGTACTTACCTCGCCAGATTGACAGGAGAATCCCGTGTCCCCCAGGAACCAATCAGTCCGGGAAAAAGCGGAACCTATAGGACATAAGCACCCCCGACACGAGGACACCACTCCAGGATTTTTAGGAATAACACCAGGGTTCCTACGCGGTTTCCAGAGAACACAAAATAGTTTACCAACCGCAGGAAAACCTGAAAACCGCTGTAACCCTGGAACGGTGCGTCTGAGGCAAAAAAGGACAAAATTTTCAGCCCCCCCCCCTAAAAACCCCCCCCCCTGCTCGTTACACTCACACAAGTGGACCCCCCCCCCGGACACCAACCCCCCACCCCCCCCCGGAGCAACTCACCTTGAGACTCGATCGTTGGACGGCGGCGGCGGCGACGGTCACCGGCGGCGGCGGCGGCGGCGGCGGCAGCAGTACCTGCAACTAAGTAAATATAAGAACTCCCCCCCCCCCCCCCCACCCCCCCACCCCCCCAACTCTTTAAAACCCCAAACCCCTCAACAGTCAGTAGTACCGTAGGAACCCATTGGGTCCCATACGCTCCAAACAACTCCCCCCCCCCTACCCCCCCCTCAACCCCCCCCCCCTTTTTTTGAAATAAAATATTACTTAGGACATAGCTCCCGACTCTGTAGACGCACAGGGCAGGGATTTTCTCTGCGGGCACCGGACGCACGGGCTCTACCAGACGTCAAAACTTGACTCTACATAGAGGTGAAAGCCATCATCACCCCGTGACATCGGGAGAGTACCCCTGCGTTCAGTAGTGGTTGTAGAGAAAAAATTTTTACTGACTCTTAACTCTGGGTAGAGTCAAAAAATTTATTCCATTTTATATACTGTTTGTGTTTCGATATTTTGTTTTACTGCTTGTACATAGTGGAGGTAAGGTGTAGTCACCACACCCCACATAAATCTGCTGTTGGGCCTCGTATCTCTCAAACCAAAATCGACCTTGACCGTACTGCTTAAACCACAGTACCGACTCTACATAGAGCCAAAAAATTTTTTGGTAGAGTCGGACTCTACCAACTATAAAAACTAATATTAGGACAATTGTATTATTTTCTGTGTTTATTGCTTTTATTTGACGTGTTTTTATACAATTTATATTTTATTATTTACAATTTTACTGTGTGTTAGAAATTAAGTGTCGACCGCGTATTTTTACGCAAATAGATCGTTGCTCTGACCCCTCAACTCAGCAAAAATGTTTCGGACGCCTCTAAAAGGAAAAGACGAAATGGCAGCGAGCCCCCAGGAGTCTCCAAAATCCCCAGAACCCCATACTGACTCAGCCCAAGCAGGTCTCCCAAGCAGCGGAAATGTAACCTACGACCTAGTAGACCTAGTAAAAACATCGGTAGTCAGTAGGAGTGTGGAGAGGTTGGAGGCTGTTGGAGGAATCGCAGCCAAATCCCCCTCGCAAAAAACATCACAAACAACAGCACCTAGACGGGCTTCAATTGAAGAAGGAAAAAAGTCAGAGTACACGACAAGCCGAATCCCGGCATCACCGCGGAAAAAACTACCCACTCAACCCCTCCCACTAAATATAAGAATCGCTTCTGCCTCTACAACCAAGCCGAACGCGCCACCAACCAAGAGTGCTACACAAACCTCGGCGGGAGCAAACGCAACAGCGCCGCACCCGCTGGAGGATAGCCCCAAGCAAATAGTCGCTTCGAGATCAACAGCCCATAGCAAGGAGACAAAAGAGAGCCCTCTGAAAGTTGGAAAACGAACGACGGAGGCACGAAAGTGCCTAGCGAAGGCAAAGCACTTCCTAGCACAAGGTTCCAACATAAGGAGGGACATCAAGACCGAAGTATCCCAGGCACTCGACCGGATCTACCAACTCATGAAGGAGGTCGAAGAAGAAACGACTAGGGAAAAAACAAGGAACGAAGCTAGCACACAAACAGGAGCACCAGAAGAAAACACAAAAGATCAGGAAAACAAAGGCGAAGAGGAAGAGCCAGAAGAATTCCTAGAATATAGAGAGGCAGAAGCCAAACAATGCGCTGAAGGAATAGGAAGGCAATTGGAAAAGGCGAAAAGCGTTAGCTATCCTATTAAGACAGAAATAGCCCGCCTTACAGACAGACTAGTCCTCTTAGTTAAAGAAAAACAGCTAGTAAAGAAGAGTAGGAAAAAGAAAGATGAAAAAGAAAAGCCTGGAGAAGCAGAGAAGGAACAGCCAAAAGAAACCCGAGACCTCAAAACTGAGATGGAGAAACACAGCCACCTCTTAAGAGAGAACACTCGGAGGATGGAGAGCCTTCAAGACGCACTAGAGAGGCAGAAAGAGATATTGGAGAAAACCACTTACGCGAGTGTGGTCCAGAGGCAAGCAGTGAGACAATCCAGCGAGCCGATAACGCTTCACTCCGTAGTGGTTTCCTCCAAGGATGACTGCGACACAGGAGATGAAGTCCTGCAACGCATTAGGGAAGCAATAAACGCGAAGGAAGGAGGAATACGAGTGGATAGAGTTAGGAAGGCCAAAGACAGAAAAGTTATTGTGGGCTGTAGAACGGAAGAAGAAAGAAATAAAATAAGAGATAGACTGGAGAAAGCAGAGAAACACCTAAACGTAGAGACAATAAAAAACAAAGACCCCCTCCTAATCCTCAAGGATGTACTCCAATATAATACCAATGAGGACATCCTTCAGGCCTTGAGAACCCAAAACGCGAAAGTTTTTAAAGACCTCGACGAAGGGGGGGACAGACTGGAGATCAGGTACAGGCGAAAAACTAGGAACCCGCACCTCAACCACGTCGTGATAAAGGTCTCTCCGCAGATCTGGAGCCGTATGTTGGAGGCAGGGGGCGTGCACATCGACCTCCAGCGAGTAAGAGTGGCGGACCAGTCGCCACTAGTGCAGTGCTCCCGGTGTCTAGCGTACGGCCACGGCAGACGCTTCTGCAAGGAGACCATAGAGAAGTGTAGCCACTGCGGGGGACCGCACATGAGGGCGAGCTGCGCGGACTGGTTGGCTGAGGTGCCTGCCTCCTGCTGTAACTGCTCGAGCGCGAAGTTGGAAAACAGGGAGCACAACGCGTTCAGCCAGGAGTGCCCTGTCAGGAAGAAATGGGACGCACTGGCCAGAGCAACCATAGCGTACTGCTAAGGTGGTCCCGTCAGCACAAACGCCTACAAACCCCCCCCCCAGAGCATACCAGGTGGTGCAAGCTAACCTCCAACGCCGACAGTTGGCCACGCAGGAACTGATGCTAGAAGCAAATAGGAAGAAAATAGCAATCGCGTTACTACAGGAACCCTACGTCGGAGCGGGAAGTAGAATGAGACAGACTCAGGGCACCAGAATCTACCAGCACGCGGGACAGGATGACAAAAAAGTCAAAGCGGCAATTGTCGTTTTTGACAAAGACTTGGACGTCATCCTGCTCCCAAAATTGACTACCCACAATATAGTCGTGGCAAAAATAAGAACGTGCGCCTGGGAGTTCGTGGCTGTCTCTTTCTACTTCGAGCCCGAAGGAACGGAAACGCCGTATGATAGGTACCTGGAACACCTGGAAAAAATCAAAAACAGCATCGGAACTGCCAAGGCCATTTACGGAGGAGATAGCAACGCACATAACACCTGGTGGGGTTCAGATAAAGTGGACCAGAGGGGACTGGACTTAGCAGGAACGTTAGAGGACATGGGAACACAGATCCTTAACAACGGCGACGTCCCAACCTTTGACACCATCAGGGGGGGCAAAAGGTTTACCAGCTCTATCGACATAACAGCCTGCTCAGCGGACCTCCTCGGACTCGTGGAGGACTGGAAGGTGGATGAGGAACTGGTAAACTCCGACCACAACGCAATTACGTACCGACTAAACCTGAGGAAAGCGAAGGGCATGCAAATAGACCGAACGACCAGACAGTACAACACAAGAAAGGCAAATTGGAGTCAGTTTCATGAGAAACTGACCCAATTACAGCTAGACTTGGAAATTGACAGCGACAGAATTGACAAAATTACTGAAACAGGACGACTGGAAGAGATGACTGACAAATACATTGACTCTATCAGCAAGGCATGCAACCACGCAATCCCAAAAAAGAAAGCAAACGTACAACTTACCCTGCCATGGTGGTCGGAGGAGCTCACCCGCCTGAAGAAGGAAGTCCGCACGAAGAAGAGGAGAATCCGCTGCGCAGCACCAGTCCGGAGGGAGAAGGTCACCCGCGAATACCTGAAAACAAAAGAAGAGTACGAGTTAAGGGTAAAGCAGTCACAGATAGACAGTTGGAGAGACTTCTGCGGGAAACAGAATAGGGAGGGGATGTGGGACGGCATCTATAGAGTGATAGGGAGAACCACTGCAAGGCACGAGGACCTGCCGCTGGAAATGGACGGGAAGTCGCTAAGCCCAGAGCAATCCGCGAAATTGCTCGCGGACACCTTTTATCCGGAGGATAGTCACGAGAGCGATAACGCGTACCACAAAAATGTTAGGGAGCTGGCGGAAAAAGTAAACGGACAGGGTCATGATGAGGAACATGACCCACCGTTTACCGAAGACGAAGTTCTCACAGCGGCAGAGACCTTCAATCCTAAGAAGGCTCCTGGATCAGATGGTCTCACGCCAGATATATGTCTCCGCGCAATCAGACATAATCCAGATGCCTTCCGATCCATCGCAAATAAATGCCTAGAGCTGGGACTTTTCCCAAGACCATGGAAGGAGGCCACGGTGGTGGTCCTTAGAAAACCGGGGAAAAAAGACTACCTAAATCCCAAATCATACAGACCGATAGGCCTACTTCCGGTGCTGGGAAAGGTCCTGGAAAAAATGTTGATTAGTAGGCTGAAATGGCACTTAATCCCTAGGCTTAGTACTCGCCAGTACGGATTCATGCCCCAGAAAAGCACTGAGGACGCCCTCTATGACCTGATAGAGCACATCCGTGACAAGCTTCAAAAGAAGAAAGTCACGACTGTGGTCTCTCTGGACATAGAGGGTGCCTTTGACAATGCCTGGTGGCCTGCAATAAGGGTCCGACTGGCTGAGGAAAGATGCCCAAAAAACCTCAGGAGGATGATAGACAGCTACCTGGAAGAGAGGAGGGTCAGGGTCCGATATGCTGGAAAGGAAATTTCAAAAACGACCAAAAAAGGGTGTGTACAAGGATCCATCGGTGGTCCTCTACTTTGGAATTTACTAATTGACCCACTCCTCAAAGAATTACACGAAAATGGTTACCACACCCAAGCGTTTGCTGACGACGTAGTAATGGTCTTCGACGGAGATACCGGCGCGGAAGTCCAAGGACAGGCCAATGCCGCGCTCGCCCGTGTTCGGGAGTGGGGTATCAAAAATAAGCTAAAGTTCGCACCACATAAGACGAACGCAATGGTGGTGACCAAGAAGCTGAAATTTGATACCCCACGCCTGAGAATGGGCGGGATCGACATTGCCATGTCCAAGGAAATTACGATCCTGGGGCTCGTAATAGACGACAAACTGACATTTAACCAGCATGCCACTAAGGTATGTAAAAAGGCACAGAACATTTACAAACACCTGTCAAGAGCCGCCAGGATCAGCTGGGGCCTACACCCTGAAGTCATAAGAACCATTTACACAGCGGTTGTTGAACCTGTGGTAATGTATGCGTCAGGCGTCTGGGCACCGGCAACGAAGAAGCTTTGCGTCCAAAAACTCTTGGATAACACACAACGTGGTTTCGCCCAGAAGCTATGCCGATCATACAGGACAGTCTCCCTAAACTCTGCACTAGTGCTGAGCGGCATACTACCTCTCGACCTCAGAATACAGGAGGCAGCCGCCCTGTATGAGGCACGGAGAGGTGTCGCCCGACCAGCACTAGCAGACAGAGAAGTGGAGAAGATGACGGCATACGCAGCACAACCTCACCCTGCGAAACATAAGGCCATGCAATTCATATGCCTGGAAAACCAGGAGCAAGTGGACATCCACAGCGATTACGCAGTCCGGATGTTCACAGACGGCAGTAAGCTTGAGGGAAAAGTCGGAGCCGCATTATCCATATGGACAAATGGGGCCGAGACAAAAACCCTCAAGCTGAAGCTCTCGTCATACTGCTCGGTCTACCAGGCGGAATTGCTGGCCATATGTAAGGCAACAGAGGAAATCCTGAAGAGCTCGGAAACCAGTTTCGGGATCTACAGTGACTCCAGATCCTCACTCCAGGCCATAGCAAATAAGACATCCACCCATCCCCTCGCAGTTAAAATTCGAAAGAATTTAACAGCCAGCACCGATAGAAACAAGAATGTGGATCTCTTCTGGATTAGAGCTCATGCAGGCCTGGAGGGAAACGAGAGAGCCGACGCACTAGCCAAAACTGCAGCCCAAAACCTAAAAACAAAACCGAATTACGACGCCTGCCCTGTTTCACACGTCAAGCGACAAATCCGACAAGGAACTCTTGACGAGTGGAACAGGAGGTACACCACGGGTTCAACAGCCGGAGTCACCAAACTGTTTCTCCCGGATGCTAGGGGGGCGTTCAAAATTATAAAAAGCATAAAACCGACAGGCGTGACCACACAGGTAATGACCGGACACGGTGGGTTCTCCGAGTACTTGTTCCGCTTCAAGTGCAAAGAGAGCCCAGCGTGCATCTGCGAACCAACAAAACAAGAGTCGATAGAGCACATAATTTTTGAATGTCCGGTCTTTGGTAGGGAGAGATATGAGGCCGAACAGGAGACAGACATGGTGATCAAACCTGAGAATGCTTATAAATGTATAGTAAATAATCATGTTAGAGATAAGTTTATTAAATTCTGTGTAAAAATAGCAAATAAGGTAATTATAAGAAATAAAGATAAATAAAATTGTTGTTCATGTATATTATAGGAATATACATGTAAATCAGCCGTAAAAATATAGATATTAATAAAACTGTTAGCCATAGAATAAACTGTAAACAAGAGATAAAGTAACTATGATGAATGTATATCTAAGCATATACATAACATGCATAGGAAAGATAAGATAGAATATAGAATAGACACTGTATAAACATATTTAGGAGATAGTAACATTATGTGCATAAGTTAAAATAGGCTAAATATCGGATAAAAGCTAGATAGGAACATTTCGTGTATGTAAGATTGTAAGACAAAGTAGAGTTGCAGCTTGAAAAAGTCGAAGAGTTTTCAGGCTGCATCTCTACTGAGTCAAATATATGTTTATTGATATGTAAAGAACAAAACATAAAGGATTGTTCTTCCTCCAGTAGAATTTAAAACCCTAAGTTGTAAGACTAGATATAAGGGTTGCTTAGCAACATGTTTCCACTTAATAAAGATAAAGCAAAAGGGTAAAAAATAGAACCCGCCGAAATAAAAATGAAAAAAGAATAGAAAATGACTCTGGCATCTGAGCCAGAGGGTCGCCTACGCCCGGATTATTGATGCCGGGAAAAAAAAAAAAAAAAAAAAAAAAAAAAAAAAAAAACCTAACCTAACCTAACCTAACCTAACCTAACCTAACCTAACCTAACCTAACCTAACCTAACCTAACCTAACCTAACCTAACCTAACCTAACCTAACCTAACCTAACCTAACCTAACCTAACCTAACCTAACCTAACCTAACCTAACCTAACCTAACCTAACCTAACCTAACCTAACCTAACCTAACCTAACCTAACCTAACCTAACCTAACCTAACCTAACCTAACCTAACCCACTAACCTAACATAACCTAGGTTTGTTATTGTGACTAGAAAGATAGTATGTCCAAAAAAATTGGTCATATAAGAGCTAGAAACCAGTGCTATACCATTTCGGATTCGCGAAGTGAAGGCGCACACGCCTGTGAAATCAGTGTTGCGAAAAGTGAATTTTCCAAGGAGTTGCCAGTGTAAAAGTGTATTTTTCACAAGTTTGAAATTTTCAAACCCTTTTATATCGAGTTCTACAGCGACGACCCCCAAATTTTTTGAAGACTTCGGAAGGGCCTTTTTGGGCCCTACAACTGGACACCGCGTGACGATTTTTGTCGCGCAGGGTTGCGGAGTAAACTTCAAAAAAACAAAAACCACGTGGCCACGAGGTCATTGATCCAGGTCAGCTGGAAAACTTCTGACTACAGCTTCGCGTGAAGACTTCTGCGCTGACTACGGAGGCAGTTTTGAACTTTCTTAAAGTTAAGTTTTGACAAAGTTATTAATTTTTAAAATTTTTGCATTTTTCAAAATTGCATAACTCTCTAAATAAATCGATAACCTAGTATTTAAAAAATCTTATATTGTTGTCGGCAAGGCCCTCTGCCCGTACTATTTTTCAAAATAATTATTGATCAGCTGGTTATCGAGTTATGATTTTTTGAATATTTCACTCGGACACGAGGCCCCTTAAATAATTAAGTTAGCAATAGGTTTATTTTAGTTTCTTGGAGCTTTTATTTTTTAAGACCAGATTCAGAAAATCTGGATTGATCGAGTCTAAATTGGCCAAAATATAGACATTTTAATAGTTTACACATTTTTCAAATAATTATATTTCGTCTACTAAAAAGACTTTGTAAAATCTATTACCAAGGTAACATAGGCCAGGTTGTACTGCAACCACCAAAAAATTCTTAGATTTTATAATTGATAGGTTTAAAAGATATCTTATCTAGAAGTTTTTGGGCTTACGTGAAATACCATTTATAAAGGACCAAGAATAATCTTTTTTAAAGCAAATAATTAAATTAAATAGATAAACATAATTTAACTTTGAAAAATAATTTTATACCGTCAGAAAAAAATTTAACATCAATTTTTCAAAAAATTTTTGGGTTTTTGTTTAATTATTAATAAGGGGGGCTGCTATCTACCAAACTAATATATTTTCTTGACTGGTCTCACTATTACCTTTAATTTAAGCCCAAACACGGGTAATCTAGCTCAAAAATAGACAAAGTTAGACTTTTGGCGGCCATATTGGCGGCCATCTTGAAAAGTATTAAGTCAGCATATCTTCTGATACAGGCATCTCAGAAGGTTGGGGTTTTCAGTATTGGCATCGGCGAGGCAAACACTTTCCGAAAATTGACAAAACAACTCTATGTAGAGTCAACTTTTAAAATTCAAATTTTACGATTGGAACAGCTTGGGCTCGTCGGGACCATTATAGAAACCCCAAACACCAACCTTCTACGGCAAAAATTGACGTCTAGGCAGGCTTCTAAAGATTTGACGGCCATTTTGGCGGCCATCTTGGAAAAATTGTAAGCCTCATATCTCCCAAACCAATTGACCGATTTTTACAGGACTTCCTTTGACATTTAGGGCACACAAAGCCCTATCAAATTAATAGCCTAGACCGACTCTATATAGAGTTATAATTTTTTTCACGTAGAGTCTGACTCTACTAATATTTATTCGTACATTGCTTACTCTCTAGTGTTTTATTTTACTGTAAAGCCATATCTGACATATTGTTTATACATTTTTATACAATTTTTATACAATTTTATACAATTTTATACAGTTCTATAATCTATACTATTTACATATTGTGACTGTTGCATTTTTGCACCTGTGTACCGACCGCTTACGTATTTGACTCGCTGAGATTTCGAAAACTTTTTATAATGTTCCGCACACCTGCAAAGAGCAAAAACGATATGGCCCTTAGCCCCCAAGGGTCCCCTAGGGTCTCAAAATCGTCTTCTGATTCGGCATCAGTAGGTCCCTCTCACTGTGGGAACGTAACATACGACCTCTTGGACCTGGCTAAAACATCCGTAGTTAGCAGAAGCGTTGAGAGACTGGAGGCTATCGGGGGAACCGTAGCCATGTCCCCACAGCTCAAAACACCGCCTAAGCCAGCGACCAGGCGTGCCTCTACCGGAACACGAACAGGGTCAGAACTCACGTCTGACAAATACCCGGCATCACCGGAAAGAGGGCTATCCGTTCGGCCCCCTATACCCCTTCGGATAACGATTGCCTCCACGAAAACAAACTCGGTGGAAGAAAACACCTCAGCGCCGCCACCACATGAGAAGAGCCCCAAGCCTACAGCTACCTTGAGACCAAAAAGCCTAACTAAAGAGAGTCCCCTTAATGTTGGGAAACGAACAGCGGAAGCAAGAAAATGCCTCGCAAAGGCAAAACACTACCTTGCACAGGGCACCAACATTAGGAAGGATATAAAGGTTGAAGTAACCTTGGCGTTAGACAGACTCTACCAACTAATGAAGGAGGTAGAGGAGGAAACAAACAAGGTTAAAACGCGAAGAGAGGCAGGCGTACAAGTAGGGAAATCCGAGGGGAAAGAAAACGACCGGAAAAATGAAAATGTAGAGCCAAAAGAATACCCGGGCTACAGGATCGCAGAAGCGAAACAGTGTGCGGTAGGAATAGGGAAGCAACTAGACAAAGCCAAAAATGTCAGTTACCCTATTAAGACGGAGGTGGCCCGCCTCACTGACAGACTTGTCCTTCTCGTAAAAGAGAACCAGCTCGTAGAGAAGAAAGACGATACAGGAGAAAGGCGGGGGGAAAAAGGGAATGGTGACTCTACGGAGGTTCAGGGCTTCAAACTCCAGATGGAGGAGCACAACAATCTCCTCCGAGAGAATACTCGAAGGATGGAGATCCTCCAGGACACGCTGGAGAAGCACAAGGAGAGCTTGGAGAAAACCACATACGCGAGTGTGGTGGCAAGGCAGACTGCAAGACCCAGCGAGCCAACCACAATGCACTCCGTTGTGGTTTCCTCCAAGGAGGAGGGAGACACTGGGGAAGAAGTCCTGAACCGAATTAGGAAAGCAATAGACGCGAAGGAGGGGGGAATAAGGGTGGATAGAGTTCGGAAAGCGAAGGATAGAAAGGTTATAATGGGATGTCGCACTGAGGAAGATAGAGACAGGATAAGGGACAGACTCCAAAAGGCCGAGCAATTCCTCAACGTGGAGGAGGTGAAAAACAAGGACCCCCTTCTGATCCTCAAGGATGTACTTGAGTACAACACAAACGAGGACATCCTCAAAGCCTTGAGGAATCAGAATGGGAGGATTTTCAGAGACCTCCACGAAAGGGAGGACAGGCTGGAAGTCAAATACAGGCGGAAAACCAGGAACCAGCATCTCAATCATGTTGTGGTGAAGGTCTCCCCGCAGATTTGGAGCCGTATGCTAGGCACAGGGGAGGTGCACATCGACCTCCAACGGGTAAAAGTGGCGGATCAATCGCCACTAGTACAGTGTTCCCGGTGCCTGGCATACGGCCATGGCAGACGCTTCTGTAAGGAGACCGTCGAGAAGTGTAGCCACTGCGGGGGACCGCACATGAGAGTGAACTGCGCGGACTGGTTGGCCGAAATACCTGCCTCCTGCTGTAATTGCTCGCAAGCCAAGCTGGAAAGCAGAGAGCATAACGCTTTCAGTCAGGAGTGCCCGGTCAGGAGAAAATGGGACGCACTGGCACGAGCTACAACGGCGTATTGCTAAAGTGGTCCCATTGGCACAAATGACTCCTAACCCTCCCAAAGCCTACCGGGTGTTGCAAGCAAACCTCCAACGAAGACAGCTGACCACACAGGAGATGATGCTGGAAGCTGCAAAAAAGAAGGTAGCAATGGCGCTGATCCAGGAACCTTACGTAGGGGCGGGGAGCAGAATGAGGCAGAACCAAGGCACTAGAGTCTTCCAGTACGCGGGACAAGATGACAGAAGAGTCAAGGCGGCCATTGTCGTTTTCGACAATGACCTTGATGTCATCCTGCTCCCGCAATGGACTACGCCCAACATAGTCGCAGTAAAATTAAGAACTAGTGCCTGGGAGTTACTAGCAGTCTCTTTCTACTTCGAGCCCGAAGGTTCCGGCGCGCCGTACCAGCCATACCTAGATCACCTAGAAAAGTTAAAACGCACCATAAACACTACAAAGGTCATCGTTGGGGGAGACAGCAACGCACACAACACCTGGTGGGGCTCCGAGGTTATTGATCAGAGAGGAACAGACCTGGCCGGTACCCTGGAAGACCTAGAAATGCAGATCCTGAACACAGGCGACATACCAACTTTCGACACCGTCAGGGGGGGGAAAAGGTACTCCAGCTTCGTCGACATAACAGCCTGCTCACTGGATCTTCTCGGACACGTCGAGGACTGGAAGGTGGACGAGCAACTGCTGAACTCCGACCACAACGCAATAACGTTCAGACTAAATCTAAAGGAAGCGAAGGGCATGCATGTAAAACGAACGACAAGACTCTACAATACTAAAAAGGCGAATTGGGCCCAGTTTCATGAGAAACTGACCCAATTACACCAAGACAATGACATCGACAGCGACAAAATAGACAAAATTACGGAAAAAAGACGACTTGAAGAGACGACAGAACGATACATCGACTCGATTTGCAAAGCATGCAACCAAGCTATCCCAAAGAAAAAAGAAAACGTTAAACTTACCTTGCCATGGTGGTCCGAGGAGCTCGCTCGCCTGAAGAAGGAGGTCCTCACGAAGAAGAGAAGAATCCGCTGCGCAGCGCCAGTCCGAAGGGAGAAAGTCATCCGGGAGTACCTGAAAACAAAAGAAGAATACGAATTAAGGGTAAAACAGGCGCAAATAGATAGTTGGAGGGATTTCTGTGGGAAACAAGATAGGGAGGGGATGTGGGACGGGATTTACAGAGTCATAAAAAGAACAATAAACAGACAAGAAGACCTGCCGCTGGAAAAAGAGGGTAAACAGCTAAGTCCCAAGCAATCCGCGAAATTGCTCGCGGATACCTTCTATCCTGAGGATAGAGCCGAGCAAGATGACGCGAACCACAAAAGCACTAGGGAATTAGCTGACAAAGTAAACGGCCCGGGACATGGTGAGAAGCATGACCCACCGTTTACTCTAGATGAAGTTTTAACAGCGGCAGAAAGCTTCAACCCAAAAAAGGCCCCTGGATCGGACGGTCTAGCGCCAGACATTTGCTTCCAAGCTATAAGAAATAGACCGGAAACCTTTAGATCCATCGCGAATAAATGCCTTGAACTAGGACTTTTCCCAGGACCGTGGAAGGAAGCCACAGTTGTAGCACTCAGAAAACCGGGTAAAAAGAACTACCAATGTCCCAAGTCATACCGACCGATTGGCCTACTTCCGGTCCTGGGAAAGGTCCTAGAAAAGCTGGTGGTTAATAGGATAAAATGGCACATTATTCCTAGGCTCAGTACTCGCCAGTACGGATTCATGCCCCAAAAAAGCACTGAAGACGCCCTGTATGACCTGGTGGGACGCATTCGTGACAAACTTCATCAGAAGAAGGTCACGACTGTGGTCTCCCTGGACATAGAGGGCGCTTTTGACAGCGCTTGGTGGCCCGCTATAAGAATCCGACTGGCTGAGGAAGGATGCCCGATAAACATCAGAAGGCTGATGGATAGTTATCTGGAGGAGAGGAGGGTCCGAGTTAGGTATGCAGGTGAGGAGTTCCTAAAAACCACTGAAAAAGGATGCGTGCAGGGATCGATCGGTGGTCCACTACTATGGAACTTGCTCATAGACCCTCTCCTCAAGGAACTACAGGAAAACGGGTATTACTGTCAGGCGTTTGCGGATGACGTCGTTCTAGTTTTTGATGGAGACACCGGCTCTGAGGTCCAGGGACATGCCAATGCCGCGCTCGCCCGTGTCCAGGAGTGGGGCGTCAAAAACAAGCTGAAGTTCGCACCACACAAAACAAACGCGATGGTGGTGACGAGGAAGCTGAAATTTGACGCCCCACGCCTGACGATGGGCGGGATTGACATTGTCATGTCAAAGGAAATCATGGTCTTGGGGCTTTTGATAGATGAAAAGCTTACATTTAATCAACATGCAATCAAAGTATGTAAGAAAGCTCAAAACATATACAAGCAACTATCAAGAGCCGCCAGGATCAGCTGGGGTCTCCATCCTCAAGTCGTGCGAACAATCTACACAGCAGTGGTAGAGCCGATAGTGATGTACGCATCTAGCGTGTGGGCTCCGGCAACAAAAAAGCTCGGCATACAAAAAGTGCTCAACAATACACAGCGTGGCTTCGTCCAGAAGTTGTGCCGCGCATACAAAACAGTTTCACTAAACTCTGCGCTGGTGTTGAGCGGCGTACTACCCCTCGACCTCAGAATACAGGAGGCAGCCGCTCTGTATGAGGCACGGAGGGGTGTCACGCAGCCGACACTAGCAGACAGGGAAGTTGAAAAAATGTCGGCATACTCTGCACAACCCCACCCAGCGAAACATATGGCCATGGAATTCATATGCCTGGAGAACCAAGAGCAAGTGGACATCCACAGCGATTACGCAGTCCGGATGTTCACAGACGGTAGTAAGCTTGAGGGTCAAGTCGGAGCCGCATTGTCCATATGGACAAACGGGGCCGAGACAAAAACCATCAAGCTGAAGCTCTCGTCATATTGCTCGGTTTACCAGGCGGAATTGCTGGCCATATGTAAGGCGACGGAGGAGGTCCTTAAAAGGCCAGAAACCCGCTTCGGGATATACAGTGACTCTCGTTCATCACTCCAGGCTATAGCAAACAAGACCTCAACCCATCCTCTGGCCGTTAAAATTCGCGTGAATTTGACAGCCAGTCTGGAACAAAACAAAAGGATTGATCTGTTTTGGATCAGAGCGCATGCAGGTCTGGAGGGAAACGAGAGGGCTGACGCACTAGCGAAAACAGCAGCACTGCGTCTAAAAACCAAGCCACATTATGACGCCTGTCCTGTCTCATTCGTCAAGCGGGAAATCCGACGGGAGACGCTTGACGAATGGAACAGGAGATACAAAACGGCCAGCACAGCGGAAGGCACAAAAATTTTCTTCCCTGATGCCATCAAGGCATTCAAAATCATCAAATCCATAACCCCAACTGCCGTAACCACTCAGGTAATGACCGGTCACGGCGGGTTCTCCGAGTACTTATCCCGGTTTAAGTGCAAGGAGAGCCCGGCGTGCATCTGCGAACCGACTAAAATTGAATCTGTTGCTCACATACTTTTTGAATGCCCTGTCTTTGGAAGAGAGAGGTATGAGGCCGAACAAAGATTAGAAATAGAACTTAAGTTGGAAAAGGTCAGTAGTTATATAAGCGATAAGGATGTAAGAGATAAATTTGTAGAGTTTTGTGTAAAATTAGCTAATAAAGTAATTCTAAGAAATAAGGATAAGTAATAATAGTTGAACATGTATATTGTAATAATATACTCATCACAGCTATAAAAATAAGTAAAAACATATGTTAATATAAGATAAATAAGTAATAGTCAAAACTGTAAACATTAGACATATAAGATAAACTGTTAGATTAAGATAAAATAGTCATTTGTAAAGTATAAATAAGATTTTGTAAGCCAAGGTAGGAATTACAATCCGAAAAAACCGAAGAGTTTTCGGGCTGTAACCCTACCTTGCCAGAAAAGAATGAGGATGGCTCAGAGACAACTATGCTAGTTGTCTCAAGCAATAGATTAATTTTTGGGAATAAAAACCTCCCCTAGGTAAATATATGTAAGAAAAAAGTAAAAAAGACTCTGACATCCAAAGTCAGAGGGTCGCCGACGCCCGGATATGTGATGCCGGGAAAAAAAAAAAAAAAAAAAAAAAAAAAAAAAAAAAAAAAAAAAAAAAAAAAAAAAAAAAAAAAAAAAAAAAAAAAAAAAAAAAAAAAAAACCTAACCTAACCTAACCTAACCTAACCTAACCTAACCTAACCTAACCTAACCTAACCTAACCTAACCTAACCTAACCTAACCTAACCTAACCTAACCTAACCTAACCTAACCTAACCTAACCTAACCTAACCTAACCTAACCTAACCTAACCTAACCTAACCTAACCTAACCTAACCTAACCTAACCTAACCTAACCTAACCTAACCTAACCTAACCTAACCTAACTAAGAGCCTCCAGGATGCTCTAGAAAAACAGAAGGAAATCCTGGAGGGAACCACCTACGCGAGTGTGGTCCAAAGGCAGCCCGTGAGACAGTCCGGCGAGCCTACTACACTACACTCCGTGGTAGTTTCCTCCAAGGACGATGAAGACACTGGAGAAGAAGTCCTTAAACGCATACGAGAGGCAATAAATGCGAAGGAGGGAGGTTTTAGGGTGGACAGAATACGAAAGGCTAAGGACAGGAAAATCGTAGTGGGATGTCGAACGGAGGAAGAAAGAAATAGAATAAGGGAGAGATTAGAAAAGGCCGAAAAACACCTCAACGTGGAGGAGGTAAAAAATAGGGACCCCCTTCTGATCCTCAAGGATGTACTACAGTACAACACAAACGAGGACATCGTCAAAGCCTTGAGGAATCAGAATGGGAGGATTTTTAAAGACCTCCGCGAACAGGAGGACAGACTGGAGATAAAATTCAGGCGGAAAACTAGGAACGCGCATCTCAACCATGTTGTGTTGAAGGTCTCCCCGCAGATATGGAGCCGTATGCTGGAGGCCGGGGGGGTGCACATCGACCTCCAACGCGTTAGAGTGGCGGATCAGTCGCCACTAGTACAGTGCTCCCGGTGCCTAGCGTACGGCCATGGCAGACGCTTCTGTAAGGAAACCGTGGAGAAGTGTAGCCACTGCGGGGGGCCGCACATGAAAGCGAACTGCGCGGACTGGCTGGCCGAGATACCCGCCTCCTGTTGCAACTGCTCGATGGCCAAGATGGAGAATAGGGAGCACAACGCCTTTAGCCAAGAGTGCCCGGTCAGGAGGAAATGGGACGCACTGGCACGAGCTACCACGGCTTATTGCTAAAGTGGTCCCAACGACACAGACGACTCCCAATCCCTCCAAAGCCTACCGGGTGGTGCAAGCGAACCTCCAGCGAAGACAGCTGGCCACACAGGAATTGATGCTGGAAGCCACAAAAAATAAGGTAGCTTTTGCTCTGATACAGGAACCGTACGTAGGGGCGAGGAGTAGAATGGGGCAGAGCCAGGGCACTAGAGTCTTCCAGTACGCGGGACAGGATGACAGAAAAGTCAAGGCGGCTATTGTCGTTTTCGACAGTGACCTTGACGTCATCTTGCTCCCGCAATGGACCACGCCCAACATCGCAGTGGTCAAACTGAGAACTAGTGCCTGGGAGTTACTAGCAGTCTCGTTCTACTTCGAGCCCGAAGGATCCAGCACGCCGTATGAGCCATACCTAAAACACCTAGAAAAGATAAAACACAGCATCAAAACCGTGAAAGTCATCATTGGGGGAGACGGCAACGCACACAACACCTGGTGGGGCTCAGAGGACATTGACCAGAGGGGCGAAGACCTGGCCGGAACCCTGGAAGATCTGGACCTGCAAATCCTCAACATAGGCGACATCCCAACGTTCGACACCGTCAGAGGGGGGAAAAGATACTCCAGCTCTATCGACATCACGGCCTGCTCAGTGGAACTCCTCGGACACGTCGAGGACTGGAAGGTGGACGAACAACTGGTGAACTCCGACCACAATGCAATCACGTTCCGACTGAACCTAAGGGAAGCGAAGGGCATGCACATAAATCGAACGACTAGACTGTACAACACGAGGAAGGCAAATTGGGATCAGTTTCATGAGAAACTGACCCAATTACAGCAAGACTCAGAAATTGACAGTGACAGAATAGACATCATTACAGAAACCAGACGACTAGAACAGACGACTGACATGTACATAGACACGATTAGCAAAGCATGCAACCACGCTATCCCGAAAAAGAAAACAAACGTGCAATTTACCTTGCCATGGTGGTCGGAGGAGCTCGCCCGCCTGAAGAGAGAAGTCCGAACGAAGAAGAGGAGAATCCGTTGCGCAGCGCCAGTCCGAAGGGAGAAAGTAGTCCGAGAGTACCTGAAAACAAAAGAAGAGTATGAGTTAAAGGTCAAAAAAGCACAGATAGACAGCTGGAAGGACTTCTGCGGTAAACAAGACAGAGAGGGGATGTGGGACGGAATATACAGGGTAATAGGAAGAACCACAACCAGACAAGAGGACCTGCCGCTGGAAAAAGACGGAAAACCGCTAACGCCAAAGCAATCCGCGAAACTGCTCTCAGAAACCTTTTATCCTGAAGATGAGCACGAGAAGGATAACGCGGATCACAAGCAGACTAGGGAGTTAGCGGTAAAAGTAAACGGACCGGGTCATGATGAGAAACATGACCCACCGTTTACTATGGAAGAAGTACTAACAGCGGCAGAGAGTTTCAACCCAAAGAAGGCCCCTGGAATAGACGGTTTCACACCAGACATATGCCTCCACGCGATTAGAAACAACCCAGAAGCCTTCAGGTCTATAGCGAACAAATGTCTCGAACTCGGACACTTCCCACGACCATGGAAAGAAGCAACGGTGGTCGCACTAAGAAAGCCGGGGAAGGAGAACTACCAAAGTCCGAAATCATACAGACCAATAGGCCTACTCCCTGTACTTGGGAAAGTACTGGAGAAGATGGCAATAGGAAGGGTAAAATGGCACGTATTACCCAGGCTCAGTACTCGCCAGTACGGATTTATGCCCCAGAAGAGCACGGAGGACGCCCTCTATGACCTGGTAGGACACATACGGGACCGACTTCAACAGAAGAAGGTCACGACTGTGGTCTCCCTGGATATAGAGGGAGCGTTTGACAACGCATGGTGGCCCGCAGTAAGAGTCCGGCTGGCTGAGGAAGGATGCCCAATAAACGTCAGAAGGCTTATGGACAGCTACCTGGAGGAGAGGAGGGTCCGAGTCCGATATGCAGGCGAAGAAGTCCAAAAAACTACCGAAAAAGGCTGCGTACAAGGTTCAATCGGTGGACCCGTACTCTGGAACCTGCTATTAGACCCGCTCCTAAAGGAGCTGCACCTGCACGGACACTATGTGCAGGCGTTCGCAGACGACGTGGTTATGGTATTCGATGGAGACACCGGCGCAGAAGTCCAAGGACATGCCAATGACGCGCTCGCCCGTGTCCGGGAGTGGGGTGTCAAAAATAAGTTGAAGTTCGCACCACACAAGACGAACGCGATGGTGGTGACGAGGAAACTTAAATTTGACACCCCGCGCCTGACGATGGGCGGGATCGACATTGTCATGTCCAAGGAGATCACGATCCTGGGGCTAGTGATAGATGAAAAGCTAACATTTAACAAACACGCTGCTAAAGCTTGTAAAAAAGCTCAGAACATCTACAAACATCTATCAAAAGCCGCCAGGATCAGCTGGGGTCTCCATCCAGAGGTCGTGCGAACCATATACACGGCAGTAGTGGAACCAGTTGTGATGTACGCGTCTAGCGCCTGGGCTCCAGCGACGAAAAAGCTATGCGTCCAAAAGCTCCTCAACAACACACAACGCGGATTCGCACAGAAGGTATGCCGGGCATATAGAACGGTCTCCCTAAACTCTGCGCTGGTGCTGAGCGGCATTCTACCTCTCGACCTCAGAATACAGGAGGCAGCCGCCCTGTATGAGGCACGGAGAGGTGTCACCCGACCGGCACTAGCGGACAGGGAAGTGGAGAGGATGACGGCATACACTGAGCAACCCCACCCTGCAGAACATATGGCCATGGGATTCGTATGCCTGGAAAACCAAGAGCAGGTGGACATCCACAGCGATTACGCAGTCCGGATGTTCACAGATGGTAGTAAGCTTGAGGGTCAAGTCGGAGCCGCATTATCCATATGGACAAATGGGGCCGAGACAAAAACTCACAAGCTGAAGCTCTCATCGTACTGCTCGGTCTACCAGGCTGAATTGCTGGCCATATGCAAAGCAACGGAGGAGATAATAAACAGCTCTGAAACCCGAATCGGCGTATATAGCGACTCAAGATCCTCACTCCAAGCCATCGTAAACAAGAGTTCCACTCACCCACTTGCTGTGAAAATCCGCTCAAACCTGGAAACCAGCAGGAAGCAGAACAAGGAAGTGGATCTCTTCTGGATCAGAGCCCATGCAGGACTAGAGGGGAATGAGAGAGCTGACGCGCTGGCGAAAGAAGCGGCACTAAAATCAAAAACGAAGCCAAAATACGACGCCTGCCCTGTTTCGCACGTCAAGCGACAGATCCGACAAGGAACTCTTGACGAGTGGAACAGGAGGTACACGACGGGTACAACAGCCGGAGTGACGAAACTATTCTTCCCAGACGCCACCGGGGCGTTCAAAATTATTAAACACATGATCCCAAACGGTATGACCACTCAGGTAATGACCGGACACGGCGGATTCTCCGAGTACTTGTTTCGCTTCAAGTGCAAGGAGAGTCCGGCGTGTATCTGCGAACCAACAAAACATGAGTCAATAGAACACATAATTTTTGAATGTCCGGTCTTCGGCAGGGAGAGATATGAGGTCGAACAGGAATTAGATATAGAAATCAAGCCAGAAAATGTTAATAAATATATAATAAATAATCAGGTTAGAGATAAGTTTATTAAATTCTGTATCAAAATAGCAAATAAGGTAATTATAAGAAATAGAGATAAATAAAATTGTTGCTCATGCATATTATAGAATATACATGAAATCAGCCATATTAATGTAGACTCTAAATAAAACTGTTAGACATAGAATAGACTATATAACCTAGATAATAAAGAACTATGATAAGTGTATATCTGAGTATATACACAACATGCATAGGAACTAAAAAAGTAAGGTAGTTAATAATAGACACTGTATAAAATTACATTGAGTTAATAGAACTCGTACTAGGCTAAGATCTCCTAGGATTGCTGTAGGTTGTAAGACTGTAAGACAGGGTAGAGTTGCAGCTTGAAAAAGCCGAAGAGTTTTCAGGCTGAAACTCTACCATGTCATTGTTGCATATCGAACTGTAAAGGACAAAAATATAAAAGCCTGTCCTTCTTATAGTGAAACAAGTAGAACCCTAAGATAATTAGATGATATTGTGTTGCTTATCAACATGCCTCTAGTACATAAGATAAAGTAAAAGGGTAAAAAATAAAACCCAGAGAAATAAATATAAAAAGAGAATAAAAGACTCTGACGTCTAAGTCAGAGGGTCGCCTACGCCCGGTTTAGTGATGCCGGGGAAAAAAAAAAAAAAAAAAAAAAAAAAAAAAAAAAAAAAAAAAAAAAACCTAACCTAACCTAACCTAACCTAACCTAACCTAACCTAACCTAACCTAACCTAACCTAACCTAACCTAACCTAACCTAACCTAACCTAACCTAACCTAACCTAACCTAACCTAACCTAACCTAACCTAACCTAACCTAACCTAACCTAACCTAACCTAACCTAACCTAACCTAACCTAACCTAACCTAACCTAACCTAACCTAACCTAACCTAACCTAACCTAACCTAACCTAACCTAACCTAACCTAACCTAACCTAACCTAACCTAACCTAACCTAACCTAACCTAACCTAACCTAACCTAACCTAACCTAACCTAACCTAACCTAACCTTAACCCGGTTTAAGTGCAAGGAGAGCCCGGCGTGCATCTGCGAACCGACTAAAATTGAATCTGTTGCTCACATACTTTTTGAATGCCCTGTCTTTGGAAGAGAGAGGTATGAGGCCGAACAAAGATTAGAAATAGAACCTAAGTTGGAAAATGTCAGTAGTTATATAAGCGATAAGGATGTAAGAGATAAATTTGTAGAGTTTTGTGTAAAATTAGCTAATAAAGTAATTCTAAGAAATAAGGATAAGTAATAATAGTTGAACATGTATATTGTAATAATATACTCATCACAGCTATAAAAATAAGTAAAAACATATGTTAATATAAGATAAATAAGTAATAGTCAAAACTGTAAACATTAGACATATAAGATAAACTGTTAGATTAAGATAAAATAGTCATTTGTAAAGTATAAATAAGATTTTGTAAGCCAAGGTAGGAATTACAATCCGAAAAAACCGAAGAGTTTTCGGGCTGTAACCCTACCTTGCCAGAAAAGAATGAGGATGGCTCAGAGACAACTATGCTAGTTGTCTCAAGCAATAGATTAATTTTGGGAATAAAAACCTCCCCTAGGTAAATATATGTAAGAAAAAAGTAAAAAAGACTCTGACATCCAAAGTCAGAGGGTCGCCGACGCCCGGATATGTGATGCCGGGAAAAAAAAAAAAAAAAAAAAAAAAAAAAAAAAAAAAAAAAACCTAACCTAACCTAACCTAACCTAACCTAACCTAACCTAACCTAACCTAACCTAACCTAACCTAACCTAACCTAACCTAACCTAACCTAACCTAACCTAACCTAACCTAACCTAACCTAACCTAACCTAACCTAACCTAACCTAACCTAACCTAACCTAACCTAACCTAACCTAACCTAACCTAACCTAACCTAACAGGCAGTTAGGCCACTGCCCTCACCCTCAGCAAAAATCAAGAAGACTGTAATATAACTGCCGAACCGGCTTCCTTCCTGAAGCCCATGATTATCATTAAGGGAATACGCAAAAGCGTAACAACTTCAGCTTGGCGCTAGCGTCGCGTAAACATCATTAGCTCTGTTCGAAAAAGTTATCATAAAGTTAGCATCAAACCAGTGCAAAATACGTAAATAAGCAAAAAGTTATGCGTATTTTAGTTGTGAAAGTGTTATCATTTCTAATTATATAAGAAAACCTATAAAACAAGTGCAAAACAGTAACTGATAATTATATCAAACATTTTTCGGCGAATCGAAAAATTTTTTGCATTTTGTGTTATAACAGTGAAAACAACAAAAAAAAAAATCACCTAAAAACACCACCAATACAGTGCTAAACTCCCATAAAAACACATAAATACAAGTTTAAAGTTATTCTACTACTACTAGCTATTCTATAAAAATATTTTGTGATTAGTTTACTAATTCGTGACGGTGGTTGACAAAAGTTTTACAACGAACTTGAACTTGGTACAACATCTAAGCAAGAACTATATCATAATTTCGACTTAAACTGTAACCGTGTCGGTGGTGTAACTGTGTGGCAGGGCAGAATTCATCGAGCCGCCACCGTGGATGGTGGTTCAAATCTCGACTGCCGAAGCAGTTTCTGATTATAAACATTTTTTTTTTTTTTGCATTTAATATTAGTGGAACATCAAAATGGATGGAAATATCTATGTAAATACACAAAGAAAGACGAGGTCTACCAGAAGACAAAAAAAAACATGATAGAATCACAAGAAATGATGGAATCTCATAAGACATATCAACATGATTTAAACAGATCTATCCTCCTAAACGAACAAATCAAATTGCCATTGCAATAGAAAACAATTACAAGAAGACTACAATGTATTAAAAATTGATCTAGAGAAGGAAAAGGAAGAAAATATGACCCTAAGACATACTTTAGTGCAAAAAGATATTTTTATAAAAAAACACAATAAAACGAATTCAGAATTTAATATAATGGATGCAAAAAAAGAGCTAGCGGAAATCAGAGCTAAAATAATATTAAAAAAAACAGAGTTAAAGCTATTAAAAAAAAGCAGTAAAGAAGACAAAAAAGTCAACATAAGCCTAGCAGAAGTGCAAAGACAATATAAAGAACTTCAAGAAGAAGCGGATTTAAAACAGAAGTCTATGGAGAGAAACGCAAGTGAACTGTTGGAACATATTGCCTGCTTAGAAAAAAACTGTGAGGTATTAAGAGGATCATATGACATCCTCAGCATAGAGAATTATAAAACCGAGAAAGAAAAAGAGGAGCTCAAACAAGTCATCAGTGATATGGAAACAATTTTACAAGAATGTGCGGATCAAGAAGCAGAAATAAATCCTATGGTAGACGAGAAATATACTGAAGAAAAAGACAAAAAAGATATAAGAAGAAACATCGTCGTCCTTGGAGATGATTGCATACGCGGCCTAGGTGCAAAACTACGAAATGTTTTGGACAATCAAAACTATAATATATGCTGCTATACACACAGTGGTGCACCAATACATCGTATTATAAACATAGCTAAACAAATGGCTACAAAAAACGGTGACCACATATATGCAATGATAATTGTGACAAGGAAGTTAAATATGCATCAGGCTAAAGTATATGCAGAAAGCATTAATGCTCTGTATGAAACACTAAAAAAAACTATAGAACTTGCCTTTGGTGCACCAATTTAGCATATAGTTACTCAAGATCAAATACCTTACCCAACGAAAAAATTATGTATCTTAACACTAGATTGCATAATTACTCAATGTATGACTCAAAATTTGACATAATTAATATAGGATCTATAACAAATACAATGTCACTAAAAGAATTCCAGACAATTATAGCAAATTTTGTAAAAAATAATCTAGGGTTAACCACTTTTAAATTGCGAGTGGAAGACTCGATCTTGAAGAGATCTTGAAAACACAATTGTATTACCTACCTACTTTATGTAATTTTCTAGGTTATTTTTTTTCGTGTTTCTAATAATGTTTTCTTTTTACTTTAATTTTTTTTTTTTTCTTTTTTGTATTTAGGTTGTTTAGATTTTCTTTTGTGTGTAATGTCATTATGTTCTTTTTTATATGTGTGTCTCATTGTGTGTCTTAACAGTAAATAAATAATTTCTGATTCTGATTCTGATTCTGATTCTGAAGGGTTTTCAAATAATATAGACATGACTCACTGTAGCAATACAGACGAAGTTGAAGTAGTTAATCATAATAAATCACATAAGGTAATTAATATTTTTCATCAAAATTTCTGCGGCGTTACCAAAAAGAGAGACGAAATTGAAAATTATGTAAATTCTCACAGCAAAATATTAGATTATGTATGTATTAGTGAACACTTTCTGAATAAAAACTCTATAGGACTATTCCACATAACTAACTATAAATTAGTATCCCACAATGTTAGAAAAAACAAAAAAAGAGGCGGAACGCTTATACTGAGTTTAGATGAATTGGAATGTGAAGAAGTCGTTTTAGTAAAAAGCTCTATAAGCTTGATGTCTTTGAAATCTGTGGTGTTAAAGATGTTAACACAAATATTTTTATTTGCTGCTGTTACCGCATTCCGGACGACAAAAACTTTAATGAATTTATGGAACGCCTTGAACAATTTTTAGAGCACTTTTTCGATAAGAAATGTTTCTTAGTTGGTGACTTTAATGTTAATATATTATTAAACAATACGCAAAAACACGAATTCGTTAAATTGCTCACATGCTATAACTTTAAATATCTGATCAATGAAGTAACTTTCATCAGAAATAGTGCCAGATCATGCATAGATAACATTTTAACAAATATTGACGATAATGATCTTTTCAATAACTATGCTCACCATAATGGTTTAGGAGATGGACATGCGGGTGTTTTCTGTTCTTGTTTAGCGAACGGTATTGGTAAATCTAATAATTTAAATAGTATTAAAATAACATGCAGAAAATATTGCGACAAGACTAATAATTATTTTAAAGAATGTGTAAGTAAGATTGACTGGTATGATATGGGGATAAATACTTTTCTTAACACTTTTAGTAAGATTTTTAATGATAGTTATATAAAGGTAACAAAACAATTAAAAAATGCAGGTAACATACAGATAAGGTGGGTAACGAAGGGTATTAAAGTAGCTAGTCAAATGAAACGGTTTTTGGTTCTTAATATTTGTAACCAGCCAGATGCGATTGCATATAAAAAAAAATATTCAATATTCAAGTCTACAGAAAAGTCTAAAAGGTAATCAGGAAGGCAAAACAATTAGCAGTACAAAAAGAAGTTTACAAGGCTAAAAACTCCTCAAAAGCAATTTGGAAAGTTGTAAATAGGCATAGAAATAAGAGAACTAGGGTCACAGGTAATAGCCAAACAAAACTAAAATTAAATGATAAAATTTTGTCAGGGCCTCAAGATATTGTAAATGCTTTTGCTAGTAAATTTGACACTAGTAAAATAGATATAAACCTTCAATCTAGTGATTCTGCAGAAAAGATTCTAAAAGAGAATAATACCAGAGTCGAACAATGCATGGACTTCGATCATGTAAATAGGAGCGAGGTTTTTATAATACTTAAACACATGGAGAACAAATACTCATATGGATACGATGAAATACATATAAAAATAATAAAAGATAATATGGATATTTTGTCTGGCCCACTAGCTTACTTCTACAATAAATGCATTGATTCTGATATGTTTCCAGAACAATTAAAAATCGCCAGAGTTTTGCCAATTCACAAAAAAGGGTCTCAAACTGATCCAAAGAACTATAGTTCTTTGGATCAGTTTGAGACCCATATTGAGACCAATATCTTTATTACCAGTATTGTCAAAAATTTATTAAAAAATAATGAAGGATAGGCTTATTAAACACTTGTATAAATATGATATTCTAAATAATAGGCAATTTGGTTACCTACACAATGTTAGTACTGGAGATGCGGTCAAAACACTTTTGGATGATGTTATAGGAAAATTGGATGAAAAATTAAGGGTAGGAGGTTTATTCCTAGATTTGAGCTCAGCCTTTGACACAGTTGATCATAAGATCTTGTTAGAAAAATTAGACTTTTACGGTGTACGAGGCAAAACGTGGAAGCTTTTCCAATCTTATTTGAGCAATAGGCATCAATACGTAGAAATTAAAAAAATAGTTGATAATAAAGAAGTTATATACAAATCAGATTTCACCAAACTAACTAGAGGTGTCCCACAAGGATTAATTTTGGGACCCATCTTATTTATCATTTTTACTAATGACTTAATATCATACATGGTTCACCGCTTTCCTGGTGTAAGGCTTGTTCTTTTTGCTGATGACACAAATGCTATAATTTCTGCAAAGACACTGACTGAACTAACTGACAAATTTAACATAGTTTTTAAGGGTTTCGTTGACTGGTTTGCAAAAAATAACCTTATTCTAAATATGCAAAAGACAAATGTAATGCTATTTAATACTATATCTAAAAATAAGGATAAAATTGTCTTAAATTACAGTGACATAAAAATTATATCAACTAATGTAGTTAAGTTTTTAGGTATTAATATAGACATGTTCTTAAATTGGAAATGTGAATTGAACTCAATTGTAAATTACATTAGCTCTGCATGCTACGCCATCAGAAGCTTACGAGACGAAGTCTTCGTAGCACAGCTAAAACTAGTGTATTTTGCTCTAGTAGAATCCAAGCTGCGCTACAGCATAATGTTCTGGGGCAACAGTTATGCCTATAATATCGCAGCTGCTTTTACGATTCAGAAAAGAGCGATCCGAACTATAGTGCGTATAAAGCAGACAGAGTCATGTAGGGAACACTTTATTAACCTTGGCATTTTAACAGTTCCGAGCCTATATATTCTAGTTCTTCTTACGGATTTGGTCAAACATTTGGACACTTTTGAAAATGTTGAGGAAAGAGCAATTAGGGAAAATTCTAGGAGGAAGGACCTTGTCAATGTCTTCTCACCTAGGTTAAGGATATCTGAGCACTGTGTTGCCTAAAATTTTCAAAACAATCTATAGTCCATATAAATTCAAAAACCAACTAAAGCAGTTTTTATTGAAAAAGTGCTACTATTCTATTGACGAATTTATCAATGAATAATTTTTTATTTTATTTTTGTAGCGCTCAGGTAGGTATACTCTGTAATATAACTTCTGTAATGATTGTGAATAACATTTTGACATTTATCAGATAAGTTTTATTAGTATTCTTTTTTATTTTTACATTCGTTAACAATTTTTATTTAACTGAATTTAATTAATTTTTATGAATCTTTTACACTTGGACATTGCAATATTACTTACTGCTATTTATTATTTTACTGTTTACACTTTTATTTGATTTTTACTAATTATTGTACCTACTTTTTGTTATTTTTAAGATATTCCGACACAATGTATATTGTTTGTGGATAAATAAATGAAATGAAATGAAATGAACTGAAGAACTCACCAGCATCATAAGCAGACAGAACGATTGCATTAATAAAAACATCAGCAACCCTCAGGACATAACACTCAAATTCACACAAAAGAACAAAAATAACCATTTATATAACGCAGTCTACACAGTAACCCCCAGGCTTTGGAAATTCATCGCCGAAGTAGAGTACTTTAACATCAACCACCAGAGAGTCGGTGTGGTCGGATTGTGGCTGGAATGTTGGCGGTGCGTGGTGTTCACGAGATGTGAGCAGAGAGTAGCCACCTTGTGTACAGGTGGCTGCTTTCTGTTCACATTTCGTCAAATCGAGGTGTGAACGGAAAGTAGCCACTTTGTGTACGAGTGGTTGCTTTCTGTTCACATTTCGCCAACATTGCGCGCCGTCGGCATCCCAGCTATAGTTCGGCTACGCACCGCCCACTCTGTGGTTACTGCTGGTAAAGTATTTACTTTCCGTTCACACTCCGTCAACATTGTGCTCGCCATAATCATAATTCTAAGTTCACGCAGTGTATAACCATATTATCACCTTTCGAACTATGCATATAATTTGTATTAACGTTTAAATTACACATAATTCTAAGCTCATGTTGCACATAATGTAAAATAATATTAACTGTAACCTTTATTGTAACCTCTTATTATGTGGTGGTAAACCAATGTAAGTATAACTCGGTTACATACCGTATACTCTCTGTCTATATATACCACAGAGTGGGCGGTGTGTGGCCTAGTTGTGGCTGGAATGTTGGCGGTGCGTGGTGTTCACGAGATGTGAGCAGAAGGTAGCCACTTTGTGTACAAGTGGTTGCTTTCGGTTCACATTTCGTCAAATCGGGGTGCGAACCGAAAGTAGCCGCTTTGTGTACGAGTGGTTGCTTTCTGTTCACATTTCGTCAACATTGCGCGCCGTCGGCATTCCAGCTATAGTTCGGTTACACACCGCCCACTCTGTGGTTACTGCTGGTAAAGTATTTACTTTCCGTTCACACTCCGTCAACATTGTGCTCGCCATAATCATAATTCTAAGTTCACGCAGTGTATAACCATATTATCACCTTTCGAACTATGCATATAATTTGTATTAACCTTTAAATTACACATAATTCTAAGCTCATGTTGTACATAATGTAACATAATATCAACTGTAATCCTTATTGTAACCTCTAATGTGCTGGTAATCCTATGTAAGAATAACTATGGAAAAAAAATTATATATATTTGAAACTTACTTCTTTCAACTTCATTATTGTTAAACTATTGTAACTATAATCTTACTAGCTCATATAACTCTAAGTTATAACTCTAAGTTTATGTCTCATATAACTGTACACCATAAACTAACTTAAGATACTATAAATAACAGTTGGGGGCAAAGTGTATCCCATTAGCGCGAAGCCTCTAACACAACGCCTACAAGGGTCGTTACAAAACGACTTAAAAAAAAAAAAAACCTAACCTAACCTAACCTAACCTAACCATGAGGAACATGACCCACCGTTTACCGAAGATGAAGTTCTCACAGCGGCAGAGACCTTCAATCCTAAGAAGGCCCCTGGATCAGATGGTCTCACGCCAGATATATGTCTCCGCGCAATCAGACATAATCCAGATGCCTTCCGATCCATCGCAAATAAATGCCTAGAGCTGGGACTTTTCCCAAGACCATGGAAGGAGGCCACGGTGGTGGTTCTTAGGAAACCGGGGAAAAAAGACTACCTAAATCCCAAATCCTACAGACCGATAGGCCTACTTCCGGTGCTGGGAAAAGTCCAAGAAAAAAAAAAAAAAAATGTTGATTAGTAGGCTAAAATGGCACTTAATCCCTAGGCTTAGTACTCGCCAGTACGGATTCATGCCCCAGAAAAGCACTGAGGACGCCCTCTATGACCTGATGGAACACATCCGTGACAAGCTTCAAAAGAAGAAAGTCACGACTGTGGTCTCTCTGGACATAGAGGGTGCCTTTTTGCCTGATGGCCTGCAATAAGGGTCCGACTGGCTGAGGAAAGATGCCCAAAAAAAAAAAAAAAACCTCAGGAGGATGATAGACAGCTATCTGGAAGAGAGGAGGGTCAGGGTCCGATATGCTGGAGAGGAAATTCCAAAAACGACCAAAAAAGGGTGTGTACAAGGATCCATCGGTGGTCCTCTACTTTGGAATTTACTGATTGACCCACTCCTCAAAGAATTGCACGAAAATGGTTACCACACCCAAGCGTTTGCTGACGACGTAGTAATGGTCTTTGACGGAGATACCGGCGCGGAAGTCCAAGGACAGGCCAATGCCGCGCTCGCCCGTGTTCGGGAGTGGGGTATCAAAAATAAGCTAAAATTCGCACCACATAAGACGAACGCAATGGTGGTGACCAAGAAGCTGAAATTTGATACCCCACGCCTGAGAATGGGCGGGATCGACATTGCCATGTCCAAGGAAATCACGATCCTGGGGCTCGTGATAGACGACCAACTGACATTTAACCAGCATGCCACTAAGGTATGCAAAAAGGCACAGAACATTTACAAACACCTGTCAAGAGCCGCCAGGATCAGCTGGGGCCTACACCCTGAAGTCATAAGGACCATCTACACAGCGGTTGTTGAACCTGTGGTAATGTATGCGTCAGGCGTCTGGGCACCGGCAACGAAGAAGCTTTGCGTCCAAAAACTCCTGGATAACACACAACGTGGTTTCGCCCAGAAGCTATGCCGATCATACAGGACAGTCTCCCTAAACTCTGCACTAGTGCTGAGCGGCATACTACCTCTCGACCTCAGAATACAGGAGGCAGCCGCCCTGTATGAGGCACGGAGAGGTGTCGCCCGACCAGCACTAGCAGACAGAGAAGTGGAGAAGATGACGGCATACGCAGCACAACCTCACCCTGCGAAACATAAGGCCATGCAATTCATATGCCTAGAAAACCAAGAGCAAGTGGACATCCACAGCGATTACGCAGTCCGGATGTTCACAGACGGCAGTAAGCTTGAGGGAAAAGTCGGAGCCGCATTGTCCATATGGACAAATGGGGCCGAGATAAAAACCCTCAAGCTGAAGCTCTCGTCACACTGCTCGGTCTACCAGGCGGAATTGCTGGCCATATGTAAGGCAACGGAGGAAATCCTGAAGAGCTCGGAAACCCGTTTCGGGGTCTACAGTGACTCCAGATCCTCACTCCAGGCCATAGCAAATAAGACATCCACCCATCCCCTCGCAGTGAAAATTCGAAAGAATTTAACAGCCAGTACCGATAGGAACAAGAAAGTGGATCTCTTCTGGATTAGAGCTCATGCAGGCCTGGAGGGAAATGAGAGAGCCGACGCACTAGCCAAAACTGCAGCCCAAAGCCTAAAAACAAAACCGAATTACGACGCCTGCCCTGTTTCACACGTCAAACGACAAATCCGACAAGGAACTCTTGACGAGTGGAACAGGAGGTACACCACGGGTTCAACAGCCGGAGTCACCAAACTGTTTCTCCCGGATGCTAGGGGGGCGTTCAAAATTATAAAAAGCATTAAACCCGACAGGCGTGACCACACAGGTAATGACCGGACACGGTGGGTTCTCCGAGTACTTGTTCCGCTTCAAGTGCAAGGAGAGCCCAGCGTGCATCTGCGAACCAACAAAAAATGAGACAGTGGAACACATAATCTTTGAATGCCCCGTTTTTGGTAAAGAGAGATACGAGGCCGAGCAGAAATTGGACATCGAACTAAAATTAGAAGATGTCAGAAACTATATAAGTAATAAATATGTTAGAGATAAGTTTATTGAATTTTGTGTCAAACTAGCTAATAAGGTAATCATAAGAAACAAAGATAAGTAAAATTGTTGAACATGTATATCTTTGAATATACATGAAATCAGCCTTAAAAAATGTAGATTTAAAAATAAACTGTTACCCATAGAATAGGACATATAATAATAACTTAAGTAAACTATCATGAACGTGTATTTGAATATATACAAAACATGTATAGATAAGTAAGTAAGTAAAATAATTATTAATAAGATAGTATGTTCAATTTAAAGAGCTAGTGACTCAGACTAAAAATATAAGGTGTAATATAGATATAGACATAGAGAATGAAATGCATCTATGAACATAAGACGAGAGAGATGTAAGACGGGGTAGAGTTGCAACTTGAAAAAGACGAAGAGTTTTCAGGCTGCAACTCTATCTTGTCAAAGGGGAATTTTGTACTGTAAAGTAAAATAGTTAAGATTTATGGACCTCCAAGATAGATTAGCATTATAAGATTAGACTAAGTAAATTGAAAAAATAAATTAAAAGACTGAAAATATTAAAAAAGAATAGGACAAAAACTCTGACACTTAAAGTCAGAGGGTCGCCTACGCCCGGATTAGTGATGCCGGGAAAAAAAAAAACCTAACCTAACCTAACCTAACACACATCTCTATGGTGGTATGGTTAAGTCCCACCCTACCCTCAGGGGTATGGCCAGGGGTATGGTGGGTCCGTAAGGATTACTATTGGTAAAATTTAATGTCAGTGTTGTAAAATCTAACTTCGTTTTTCTGTGGGGTAGACAGAAGAGATCCAAGTTTGTATGGAAAGTATGTAGGTATTTACGGCGTTATAATTATTATGTTATGTGCAAGTGAAACTGCTTTGGTACAGCAAGTCGTGCATAAAAATAGAACTAAATTATTTAAGGAATCGTTATAAAACAAATATTATAAACTTGTTATGAATGAATTAGAATATAAGATGATTACTTTTAGGGGATGATGATGAGAGGATGATACTGGAAGGGAAGCAGTTCAAAAGGTCTACTCAAGTGACCGTAAACATCACAGGAAAGCTGAATGCGCAATTTCGTTTACTTGGATGACATATTTTTACCAGTTATTTTGATATGAAAACCAAACTACTGTATCGATTTTATACAAATACATGCATACATTACAGTGCCGGAGTTCCCACCTAAACTCGGAGATCTCCCTCGCTTCGCTCACTCGATCAATATTTTCAAAGTAGGGTTCATCGAAATAACGTAGGTATGTGTCAAAATGACGAACAACCGAATGACGGAATCGAAGGAACTACGTGGTAAAGCAAAAAGAATCGTTATTTTACACAATACACATTATTTCCATGATGATCCGTCACACGCACGGACCTACCATTTACACTTTTTTTTTAAATTTGTATATTAGCTCCATGATCACACGTTGCTGCAGGTTTAATTCCACAAAATAAACCCGGGTGGGCTGGTATGGTAGGCATGACGTCAACTGGACATCTGCCGCTACGTGCACGTTAATGCTATTGCGCCCCTGCATGCATGACCTCCGGTAAACAGAAGACCGTGGTGGTGGCCTCACCGCGAACTTCCTCCACGGGCCTCCAACAATTCTTCGACAGAAAATCGCCAAAAACGAAAAAAAAAATACTTAGAGAGGCGCTTCCAGAGCTGGAACCAGGGCAACTATATGCAAATTAGACGAGATCTGCTAGGTCCTTGGAGCCGCAGGTCCTTACCCGTGGCACAATGATGATGAAATATCACAAACGTCAACATTGATGATGTCAATAAAATGAAGTCTGTACTTCATTGTCAATGTCAGTAACGTCATACACACTCCAGTCAGTCGTCAACATGTCATTTTCACGTTGTTACTCAACTGCGGAAGCGATTGGCTTACGAGCCTTTCCATTGATATTTCGGCAGGTGTCCGCGCTTACGGTTACTTCAATTTGGTGCGTACGTGGATACTGCAGTGCTTCCGTGTCAGCAGCTGCTTCCCGTTCCCACTCCAATCCTAACTTTCAAAAGCTGAAAATGTACGTTGCGGAAGAGAGAGGATCGCCGTACGCGCCCGATTACCGGGTATATTTCAGTAAGTTGACATTCAGATAGCGGTCACGGTATACGTACAATGTGCATAGCGGATAGCGTGCTACACTGTAAGTACCTACTGTAGGCTATCGGCGGCGGCGGCACGCGACACCACTCCAGTCCAGGCACTCGAGACTCGAGTAGTCGCTGGTCTTGTTTACACTGCTTTGTCCGCGTTGGAGGTTAGATACTTGGTAGGTAGGTAGTAGATACTAAGTATCTAAGTACATCTCCTCGCATTGCATGCTCCTTGGTTTCGTCCCTGCCCAATTATAACAAGTATTCTATTACTTTATTCATAATAATAATTCATCATTTATGAGAAGTTGTGATTGCTCCACATATAGGTATGTGTGTAATTAGTTCATATACCTATTTTTATGGCCGTTGTGTTGTGTGACTTGCATTATAATGATTTTATTCATAGAAACCTACAAATTACTGGTGAGTGACTACTGAGTGTGTTATTGTAAAGTACATAATCAATAATGGAGCTACTTCTGTAGCTGAGGTGCCTAGTATCTACCTACTGGGCAGGGTAGGGTAGGGTAGATCAATTGACATCTGGGCCATGTAATCTAATGGTTTAGGGTGTCCTTTGCATGTAATCTAATGGATTAGGGTGTTGCTTACCAAAATAAATGTTATACCCACTGGTGGCTGTGCCACGGTTCACAACTGGCAAAGAAATTCACCGAAATCCTTCCAAAGAGATCAAGCTAATGTGCTGAGATCCTCAGGGAATACAATCCCGCAAGATAATTTCAATCCTGGTATTTGCAGGACTGAATCTTCACAGTCCTGCAGGATACAGGTATTTGCGGAATCCCGTAGGGTTGACTTGGGCCTCTCAAATCAATCAAAATAAAGACCCAATAGACCTTGTTTCATGGTTTTAATTTTAACTCATATTAAACAAGCTTTTTGCTATAATGGTTTATTAGATAAATGGAACCATTAAAATAAATAAACCATTTAAACATAGCTTACCTATTTGAGCCTTTTGGGGTGGAGACCTTGGGTCCGTGGGGAGCCGGCGCCCTCCGGGTTTTCAAAAATATTGCGGGGCTTTTGATCGAGGCGACACGTGACCCAAGGGCTGGCTCTTATTTAGGCCAGCGAATTAGCATAGCTATTCAGCGTGGCAATGCAGCCAGTGTCTTGGGCACGCTTCCGTCTGGTACTGGTCTGGAACAGTTGAGTTACCTATAGGCCGTTTGTAACGGTCCTTAGGTAATCTGACTGATTCCTTTGTATATAGTTAGTTTAATTGTACTTTTTATTGAATAAATGTCATTTAAACATTAAATAACAATTGACATAAATAATCACTTAACTTTAATATCAGAAATATAGATTGACATAGTTACCTAAATATAGGTAACAATTATTATCAAATCAACATAGTCAATATGTTATAAGTAAAGTAAAGTAAAGTAAACATTTATTGCTTGAAATACATGTGGTAAGGTGTTATAAACTATAGTAAGTATCAATGTATCCTGCCGTAATACGGTGTGCAATTTTGGTGAACAATTAAAATTGTACTTACAATATATGTTATGGCACATTACTTCAATTCTTGTAAACATTTTATGATGTTGATCTTGTTATGTTGTTGTGTATTTCTTAACTAATGTTTAATTTTCTTACTTTTTCATATGAAAATTAAACATTGGTTTGGAAATAGCTGACTAAAAATGTAACTGGCGAGAGGGATGTCGTCATTATAATGATGAACAGCAGGAGCAGTGGTAACTGTCACTGCTGATCTGCGGATCCCAGTATACCGCTATCCTACATGCTATCAACACATCTACTTATAGAAAGCCAACTGATCACTGAAGAAATAATAATAAAAAATAGCCTCTGCAATGCCTTCGAGACACCTCTGGTATTACATGAGGTATTACAGGGCAGATGTCTACCTGTACACTCGGTAGGGGATAGCTTGTATACCTACATATGTATATGTATGTTACCTTTCCTTGGGTGTTTGGGGCTTTGCTTGTCAATATTGAATTACTGCCGATATCAGGTGCACTTTATTTGATTATCAGCTATAATCTATTAAACTGATAATGATCATTTCATACTATCATTTGTGATGTAAATTTCCTGGTACCTAAGTACCTATCTATACTTAGCATTGTATGTACAAATTCGATTTTTAAAACATTTTTACATTTGTACATTTTTAAAAGTTTAATTACATTTAATCATAATATGCATGTGCCGTGCCATCTTGTCGGTAGTGACATAATCCCATTGCTGTACAAATTATAGGACTTCTGATCAAAAAAAATGTGACAAGTAGTAAGTTTTGGCAGTCCTCTCTTGTTTTAACGTAACACTACACAAAGAACTGTGAAGAGATAGACACAGAGTGTAACTCTGAGGGTGCAAGGTCAGGGCTACACGGTGGATGCATTAACACTTCCCAACCAAGGTCTCTCTATGTTTGCTGAGTGGCCAAACATGTGTGTGGTCTGGTGGCTGGCGTTATTGTGATGAAAGACCACACCCTTTCTGTTGATCAATTATGGCCGCTTTTATTAGAGATCCGAATCAATGTTTTGCCATTCCAATCCCACCACACACACAGCATCACCTTATTACGTGTTAATCTGGGTTTCGCTACAGTCTGTGGTACTCGACTGCCCTTTGACCGTGATTGTGATTGTTTGCCCACATTCTTGTCGTAGGAGATCAATCTTTTAAAAAACGGTTCAGTTTCGTTACGTTTCAATAAATAATCGCAAATGAGTACACAATTCATTTGGTTTCATTCAGTGAGCTTGTGTGGCACCGGTGTGTTTTTGTGGCATAAAAGTGGTTTAATGTTATAAGCTAGGTACCTAGCTTTCATTTGATACTGATATGAATGGAAGTGCACTGCACCACTCTCGAGCTTTGTGCCGAGCCGTCGATGATGCGTCGTTCTTTACCCGACTGACTAAGGAGTAGAGGAGGAGAGTATATACATACTCTTGAAAAACATAACCCTGGGACTTGCCCAGGAATTTCTATATGTTTGTGTATACCTTTGTTGTTGATCTTCAATAATATTCACTTTTCACTTGACTAAGTAACTTATAACCCTAATGGTAAATCTGATAATTAACTAATAACAGAGATGTTTGCTATCTAACGCACACTCACGCATATGTGTGAGTAATATGCTGCTATGCTGGATAGAGATAGAGATAGAGATAGGGTACACGACACGATGGTCGTTGCAGAGGACGCCGGGGGCCCGATCTCGCCGCTGCACGACATCCCGCTGTGGGCGGACCGCGGCGGCGAGCTGCTCAACATGGTGGTGGAAGTGCCGCGCTGGACCAACGCCAAGTGCGAGATCAGTCTCTCGGAGCCGCTCAACCCGATCAAGCAGGACGTGAAGAAGGGCGCGCTGCGGTTCGTGGCCAACGTGTTCCCGCACAAAGGGTACATCTGGAACTACGGCGCGCTGCCGCAGACCTGGGAGAACCCGAAGCACACGGACCAGCGCACCGGGGCCCGCGGAGACAACGATCCCATCGACGTTCTCGAGATCGGGTCGCGGGTCGCGGCGCGAGGAGACGTGCTGCAAGTGAAGGTGCTCGGCGTACTGGCACTCGTCGACGAGGGAGAGACCGACTGGAAGCTGGTGGCGGTGGACGCGAGGGACGCGCTCGCTCCCTTGCTGACGGACATACGTGACGTGGAGACACATCGACCCGGACTGCTGGCCGCCACCGTCGAGTGGTTCCGTCTGTACAAGGTGCCCGACGGGAAGCCAGTCAACGAGTTCGCGTTCGGCGGCGAGGCCAAGGACAAGGCGTTCGCGTTGAAGGTCATCGACGAGGTGAGTGCGTGCGTTGCGGCAGATACTCTGCGCTGATCATTCATGTCCACCGAGTTGAGTAAACATGTAGATGATACGCAGAAGGAAGCTGCTGCCCTTCTTCTGGTGAGATCCCTCAGTCGACTTGCACGACGTCCGTCCGGGGCCGCGACCGCGATCGCCACGGCGAAACTGTATGCGCAGGTACTAAGTATATACTTTATCTGTAGCCAGAACGAAAAGTATCGTTTATCGTACGGCGGGGATGCGCTCGGCCTTCATCTCACCTCGACGTATCTACGCTAAAAATACTAAAATAAGTTATTTAAAATGGAACTGACTTTACTATAATATTGTAAAGGTAAGTTCATATAAGTATTTGGAAGACGGTGCCGGTCTGCCTGTCTGCCTCTCTGCCTGTCTGCCTCTCTGCCTGTCTGCCTCTCTGCCTGTCTGCCTGTCTCCTGAGTAGGTATATGTGACGTGATGAGATAACCTTACTCACGAAGACGATGCTGTTGTTTGGTTCACAAAGACGACGCCAACTTCTTAAATATATCAACTTACCCATACAATAAAGTTCAAGTTTTAGTGTTCCTAGTTTGTTTAAAGTCTGCCTGGCGAGCTATCACCATCTAAGTCTGTCGCCATGACGACAATTCTATATAGTTAAGATATTGTCGACAGGTTCACGAGTTCTGGCGCGAGCTGGTTGCGGGCGACGTGCACGATGCAACTGACATCAACACGTGAGTACTGACTACCTTACCTACCTCCAATACACTACATCAACACGTGAGTACTGGCTACCTTACCTACCTCCACTGCACTACATCAGCACATGAGTACTGACTACCTTACCTACCTCCACTGCACTACATCAACACGTGAGTACTGACTACCTTACCTACCTCCACTGCACTACATCAACACGTGAGTATTGACTACCTTACCTACCTCCAATACACTACATCAACACGTGAGTACTGACTACCTTACCTACCTCCACTGCACTACATCAACACGTGAGTACTGACTACCTTACCTACCTCCACTGCACTACATCAACACGTGAGTACTGACTACCTTACCTACCTCCACTACACTACATCTACATGTGAGTACTGGCTACCTTACCTACCTCCACTGCACTACATCAACACGTGAGTACTGACTACCTTACCTACCTCCACTGCACTACATCAACACGTGAGTACTGACTACCTTACCTACCTCCAATACACTACATCAACACGTGAGTACTGACTACCTTACCTACCTCCACTGCACTAGATCAACACGTGAGTACTGACTACCTTACCTACCTCCACTACACTACATCAACACGCGAGTACTGACTACCTTACCCACCTCCACTGCACTACATCAACACGTGAGTACTGACTACCTTACCTACCTCCACTACACTACATCTACATGTGAGTACTAGCTACCTTACCTACCTCCACTGCACTACATCAGCACGTGAGTACTGACTACCTTACCTACCTCCACTATTTTTTAACACTAATTTTCCCTTTTCCAGTCTCACTGTCAATAATTTACCAAGTAGCTTTAATTTCTTGTTTTACATTTTTTTTTTGTAAATTTGGATATTAATCTGCTGGTTTGTTTGTTTGTTTCTGTTAACTTTATTAACATTGTTTCTATCTGTGGAGACATTTAAATGGTTCTTTGTTTCCTATATTGAGTGCCAACAATGCTTTTATTTTTCAATGGTTCTCCTAAAACAAAGAAATGAATAAATAAAATTATAATGAAAAAGGCCTCAATATGAAACCCTGCAGTTTGTCCATGATACCTAAAGATCCAGACGAACACTGGCCGCTGGCCGTATCAAAAGTAGTAGATCACATCTCTCCCAAGACTAACTCCGGAACGTGTGTGTCGCAGAATGAACGTGAGTGTGGCGGGCAGTAGGGGCAGAGTGGAGCGAGCCGTGGCCGCGGCCGCACTGGCGGAGGCGGCGCCGAGAGGCACGCCCGCAGCGATACCCCCCACCGGTCAGTATACACTAGGACGGGCAGTAGGGGCAGAGTGGAGCGAGCCGTGGCCGCGGCCGCACTGGCGGAGGCGGCGCCGAGAGGCACGCCCGCAGCGATACCCCCCACCGGTCAGTATACACTAGGACGGGCAGTAGGGGCAGAGTGGAGCGAGCCGTGGCCGCGGCCGCACTGGCGGAGGCGGCGCCGAGAGGCACGCCCGCAGCGATACCCCCCACCGGTCAGTATACACTAGGACGGGCAGTAGGGGCAGAGTGGAGCGAGCCGTGGCCGCGGCCGCACTGGCGGAGGCGGCGCCGAGAGGCACGCCCGCAGCGATACCCCCCACCGGTCAGTATACACTAGGACGGGCAGTAGGGGCAGAGTGGAGCGAGCCGTGGCCGCGGCCGCACTGGCGGAGGCGGCGCCGAGAGGCACGCCCGCAGCGATACCCCCCACCGGTCAGTATACACTAGGACGGGCAGTAGGGGCAGAGTGGAGCGAGCCGTGGCCGCGGCCGCACTGGCGGAGGCGGCGCCGAGAGGCACGCCCGCAGCGATACCCCCCACCGGTCAGTATACACTAGGACGGGCAGTAGGGGCAGAGTGGAGCGAGCCGTGGCCGCGGCCGCACTGGCGGAGGCGGCGCCGAGAGGCACGCCCGCAGCGATACCCCCCACCGGTCAGTATACACTAGGACGGGCAGTAGGGGCAGAGTGGAGCGAGCCGTGGCCGCGGCCGCACTGGCGGAGGCGGCGCCGAGAGGCACGCCCGCAGCGATACCCCCCACCGGTCAGTATACACTAGGACGGGCAGTAGGGGCAGAGTGGAGCGAGCCGTGGCCGCGGCCGCACTGGCGGAGGCGGCGCCGAGAGGCACGCCCGCAGCGATACCCCCCACCGGTCAGTATACACTAGGACGGGCAGTAGGGGCAGAGTGGAGCGAGCCGTGGCCGCGGCCGCACTGGCGGAGGCGGCGCCGAGAGGCACGCCCGCAGCGATACCCCCCACCGGTCAGTATACACTAGGACGGGCAGTAGGGGCAGAGTGGAGCGAGCCGTGGCCGCGGCCGCACTGGCGGAGGCGGCGCCGAGAGGCACGCCCGCAGCGATACCCCCCACCGGTCAGTATACACTAGGACGGGCAGTAGGGGCAGAGTGGAGCGAGCCGTGGCCGCGGCCGCACTGGCGGAGGCGGCGCCGAGAGGCACGCCCGCAGCGATACCCCCCACCGGTCAGTATACACTAGGACGGGCAGTAGGGGCAGAGTGGAGCGAGCCGTGGCCGCGGCCGCACTGGCGGAGGCGGCGCCGAGAGGCACGCCCGCAGCGATACCCCCCACCGGTCAGTATACACTAGGACGGGCAGTAGGGGCAGAGTGGAGCGAGCCGTGGCCGCGGCCGCACTGGCGGAGGCGGCGCCGAGAGGCACGCCCGCAGCGATACCCCCCACCGGTCAGTATACACTAGGACGGGCAGTAGGGGCAGAGTGGAGCGAGCCGTGGCCGCGGCCGCACTGGCGGAGGCGGCGCCGAGAGGCACGCCCGCAGCGATACCCCCCACCGGTCAGTATACACTAGGACGGGCAGTAGGGGCAGAGTGGAGCGAGCCGTGGCCGCGGCCGCACTGGCGGAGGCGGCGCCGAGAGGCACGCCCGCAGCGATACCCCCCACCGGTCAGTATACACTAGGACGGGCAGTAGGGGCAGAGTGGAGCGAGCCGTGGCCGCGGCCGCACTGGCGGAGGCGGCGCCGAGAGGCACGCCCGCAGCGATACCCCCCACCGGTCAGTATACACTAGGACGGCAGTAGGGGCGCGCCGTGGGAACCGGAGAGTTATCTTGTTTTCTTTTTACCCGACTGCCTAAGAACGAGGGTTATGTTTATGCTGTATTTTGTGAGTAGATAGAAAGAAATAATGTGTGGAATTTGTAACTACCACTCTGCAGCCGCATCAGGATGCGGCTTGAAGAAATGAGGCTTGTGATGTGTCATTTGATTTGTCTCAATAGTGGGAGTGACAGACTTTATTATTCATATATGGGGGTAAGAATCAAACGTTAGACCCCTCTTACTTTTGATTCCAAAATGATTTCTATACCATCAATATGGGTATCGAATGTAAGCTAAAGTAATATGCCGATTCTAAATATATTTGTATTAAACCACTTTTATGCTACCAAATAGTCACAAATTAAGTTTAAAGTATCAAACAATAGATTCAAGGTACGAGTGAGATCACTCGTACCTTGAATCTATTGCTAAAATTATTGTCTGTGTAAGCTTAGTATCTTAGTTATCTACTGAACATTTTACTAAACAAAGTATTTCATAATATAATTAAAATTATGTATACTTATTTCAATTTGTTACTAGTTGTCACTACCAGAAAAAATGGCACCTAATTATAATATGATCAGTCGGGTTTTTGTTTTCTTCAACTTTCAACTTGTTTCTTTAATTCCTCCTTCAATTAACGCATAGTGGTTGCGTAAGCTGCTGCGGATATACCTAAGATTTTTTTGGTATATTCAATAGGCAAAATCCCTTTCGAATCCCAGAGTAAGTACTGAGATGAGCTTTCCGACCGCTCGTGAGATATTGAACTTCAAAGTCAAATTCAAAGATTTTTATGCAGTAAGATTTTTAAGATCACTTTGAAATGTCAATCTACCGCCTGTTCGGAATCGCGACCAGCACACAAGGAGAAACGCAATAACAGCGGTCTAATTTTTTTTTTATGATTCATTACAATAGCGTATCATTTTCTAATAGTAATTACAATTTATTCACAGGAGTCATTTTTTAATGCCAGGCGTTCTTATCTTTAAGGTGATCTGAAATTTTATAATAAGCTTTCCTGGATAGCTTTTGTTTTACAAAATTTTGAATTTATTATTTGACAAGCTTAGCACATCACTTACCTAGTATTTTTTTATGAAAGCGTACAGTTTGCCCTATGAACGATTTATTAACTTTATGGAGCCTAGTTGTGGGTAAAGCTAGTTTATTCTAATTTACAGTACTATAATTATGTTTATCACAGTTTTTATCAAATATGCTTATGTTTTTACACGCGTATATAATTTTTTCATAAAGATATTGGCAGGGCATAGTCAATATATTTATTTCCTAAAAATTGTGTCTCAATGAATCTCTGGGACCCATATTGTAAGAAAAGCGCGAACAGCCCTATTTTGCAATATGAATATGGTGTCTATATCTGTAGCACTTCCCCACAATATAATGCCATATGACATAATACTGTGAAAGTAACTGAAGTAAACTAGTCTTGCTGTAGCAACGTCTGTGAGAAGACGTATCTTCTTTACAGCATATGCTGCATAACTAAGTCTGTTCGCCAGTATATCTATGTGTGGGCCCATTAACGTTTATTATCCAAGGTTAATCCCAAAAATACAGTGGTACTGGCTTATTCTATGTTTTCCTCTAACTTTTACATTAGCTTCAACTTCTGTTACATTTGGTAAAATAAATCGAATACATTTGGTATTTTTGTGATTTGAGTACTAAGTTATTTACATTATATCAGTTAACAATTTTTGAGATTGCATTGTTTACGTTGTTAAAGTTCGAAATTTGTCGCTTCAATCTAAATAAAAGTGACGTATCATCTGCAAACAGTATAGTCACATGGTCATCTTTAAGTATTTGGGGCAGATCATTAATATAAACTAAAAATAAGCCTTTCTTATTTTTAACGCCGCAGTCGATGCATTCGTTGATAATAATCGTTTTACAATGCTTACAGAGATGCCCCAGAGGACAGAGGTCTTCTTTTTATTTATAAGTCTGAATGCTTTAATAATATCGTTATTGTTAACATATTTGAAATAAAATGGTTTATTACATGATGGAACATTGTTTTCAATAATGCCTCTGCCATAATATTTGAAGAGTTCAATGATTTTTTGGAAGGAATAGGTATATCAGTAAAAAACGTTTCAAAGGCTGTCGCAACATCAATATTTCGGGATATATTAAGATTTTCTATTTTTAAATTAAATACGTTAGTGTTGCCGCTTTTCTATTACAGTCTTACTATTAATAATTTTTCAAATACCTAGCTTTATTTTATCTTTACTGTTTACAATCTTTTTTCTCAAGTATTGGGAATTAGCGGCCACACAAACTTTCTTAAAGATTTTGGAATATTGTTTAACCTCATAGAGTTTAATGAAACTCTTCATTAAAGTTGTACTGTTTTTCACCATAAGTTAATACAGTTTTTTATAGTTTTATGTATTCCCGATGTAGCCCACTCACTAAATGTGGTGATAGAGACTGTGATCGTTTTGGATGTGTAAATATTGAGTTAAATATGTTGCTAAATCTAGTAAAAAATGTATTATATAAAAAATTAGGATTTTTTACGTTGTTTCAATTTTAATAAGAAACTTCTTCGGAGGTACTGCGCCCTTTTTGACTCACTGCATTCACTCGTCGTCGTTCTCACTCAGGGTCGACGGGGGTGACGCTGACAAACCCAGGGTTTGTTTCCGTCGACGATACGATCGAAACCACTCGGTGGATTCGCGCCACAAAGCGCCAAAAACCGCTTACAACATTCAATTCGCACTCAGTTTTACGGTGGCGTGAGCATTCGTGGCACCGGTGGGTTTTCTTCCGTGCGGTGGCAGAAACTATCCTCATCACTAACGATAAAGCTCCGATACACTTCGAACTCCCCTAGTAACTTTATTTTTGTGTGATGAAATACCTGACATAGAGCAGTCAGAACATCGCGATGTCTCAGTTCGGTGCGAGCTAAAATGCAAAATGTTCTGTTTGTGCACATCACTGAATACAATCAGGTAGTTGCGTTACAGCTGTCGCGTTTGTTGCAGTTGACACATGGCACCACCTCGCGAGCCTGTAGCCGCCGCCGCCGACACTTCCATCTCCAGCGGACTACAACCTGTGAACTACAATTATTTTTTACTTTAAAAACATTATGGTGTAATTCAGATAGCCGTGTTTTATGTGTCAATTAGTTTAGCGCTTCAAATGTACGTGTCACGTGTGTAGATACAACAACTAGAAGATACAGGGCAGCTCCGGGCAGCTCCGGGCAGCAGCAGAGCTTCGGTTCGTGGACACACACGAGCTCTCTTTTTTTATAACGATGGGATTAGCGATCATCTCACCTGGTTACAAGTTGAGATAAGCCCGAAGGTGGAAGCGCACTTCACCTGGAATCCTCAACCAACTGAGGAACCGGCATCTTACAACAAAGTTAGAGTCCTAAGTTACTGCGTCAGAAGCTCGGCCGCCGCCGATGTCGTCTCACGTCGTCTGTCTGTCGTCGGTTCCCGTCCGTCCGTCCGTCCGTTCTGGGAGTATCTAGTAGCTAGATATAGGGATACGGTCAAATGTTTATTATAACTAGACAAGTTACTAATTAAAGGTACAACTCTTTGGGTTATTCTCTCGTGAAACCATGAAGTTTGAAATGTTAGTTGGGTTTTAGTTTATCGAAGGTGTTCTGTATTCCGCGTGTTGAGTTCGGCATCAGCGTCAGGTGAGGATGTCGCGTGTCGTGTGTCGTGTGTCGTGTCGTGTCACGTGACCACCGCGTCATGTCGTGTCGTGTCGTGATATGTTACTGTATCTACCTACCGCTTAGGATTTGTAAGAGCAATGCGATGGATACGTAATGTAGTAATTTATGTGATTAAAGTTTATCGTTATCATTAACTAGATGACTTTATTTATATGACCCGATATGTAATATGACCATATATTATTATTGATCGAGTGAGCGAAGCGAACGAGATCTCTGAGTTAAGTTGGGAAATCCGGCACTGTATGTATGTATGTGGCAATGTTTGTGACCACATAACTCTTGAACGCATTATCCGATTATTATTAAATTTAAACTGAATAGAGATAACGTAAATAGAATTTGATTTTTGATAAGAAGGGTACTTTAGAGATATTGGTGTGAAAAGAAATACAATTTTTCACCCTTATCTTTTGAATGGCTGATCTGATCAATTACACATTTTGAATATGAATACTCATCAAACTGTATGATGATTTTTTTTTTAATTGGGATAGTTTTTGAGAAATAGGGGTGTTGAGTGAGACTAGAAAGTTTTTTGCATGTGAAATGTACAAACGAGTATCGGCTGCACAGTCACAAAATAATTATTTAACATTTTAAAAGGGGATAGTATAAGTAACAAAGGGGCGCGTTAAGAGGGTAACGCTTGGTATGTCTTGAAGGATATACTGTTAAAAAGGGTTGACTTTACAATTAACCTGTTTTGTATTTGCTTAAACCCCCCCTGTATTTACAGTAAGGGTTGCAAAAGGAGTGAACAAGATTGAAGTCTTGAAAATGTATGAAAAATTGAAATATAATTTGAAATGAGGGTTGAAATTGCAGATTTCAATTTTATTTTTGCCCTTATTAGTGGTGGTTCTTAAAGATATCAAAGGCAAAGGATGATCATCAGATCTTGTAAGATAACAGAGGGTATTCGAACCAAGGGTGTCGATGAAATCCAAGAGTTCCTGTTTGGATGTCATGCTCGGGGTTTCCCAACGCAGCGCCAACCACTTCCCACATCAACGGCACATTATTGTCCAAACATATTGTTAAGTGTTTGGCCAAAAACACCACGGCTGGCAGGTTGGTGCACACAGTTAATGTTTTGTTTACACTTAGAAAAAAGCTGCTGCCTTTTTGTGAAGCCCCTTGGTAGAATTTACGACATCCGTGGGCTGGAGGGGTAGATTTTTAAGTCACGACTACTGAGGCAACTGTTTTGAGAGCACTTTTCACAAAACGACTTCAACCTATGTTAGTTAGGGGTGACTTATTACATTAATATGTAAATGTTATAATGACAAACGGGACTCGAACTCGCATCTTTTCCTAAAGCCGGAAACGATCTTACCAATTTCAAATTGTGTTATTGAGTATGGATAGTCAAGTGAAGCCGAGTGTTGTCGTCAGCTCAGGAGCCTCGTCGCTCAGTTGGTTACAGCGTTTCCGGCTTTAGGAGAACACTCAACCGCCTCTGTGGTCTAGTGGTTCAACCCACCGATTTCAGATCCAGAGGTCCCGGGTTCGATCCCCATGGGGAGTATAATATATTGTGCTTGGTTTGGTTGGTGGTAGGACTTTATTTGGGTCCGCCTGGCTAAAGTCAAAGTCAAAGTCAAATATTTTTATTCATTAAGATTTTTAGGATCATTTTGAAACGTCAAATCTACCGCCTGTTCGGAATCGCGACCAGCACACAAGGAGAAAGGCAAGAACCTCGGGCTGATTAATTTTTTTGAAAATCCATTTAACATTTAGGTACATTGTTTATAATAATTTAATAACATTACAAGTGTTACCTACATCATAAAACTAAAAACTTAATATTATCTTAAAACATTGATTACTACATAACTATCTAATGGGCAGTTTCTTGACATTGAAAAACACCATTTAACTGTCAACTGGTATAGCAACATCGGGCCACGCGTTCTTATCGTCGATATAGTCACTTATTTTGTAGTAGGCTCTTTTAATTAAATTATTCTTTATATACAATTTGAATTTACGAGCAGAGAGTTTGGTGGCGCTTTGAGGAAGCTTATTATAGAATCGTACACAGTTTCCTAAGAATGAATTATTTACTTTTCCTAAGCGATACCTAGGTATGTCAAGTTTATTTTTATTTCTAGTATTAACACTGTGTACATCACTTCTTTTAACAAACTCATCAATGTTCCTGTGTGCGTGCATTAGGTTTTCATAAATATATTGGGAGCTGACTGTCATAATACCAATCTCTTTAAAACGTTCCCTGAGAGAGTCACGAGTTTTCAATTTATAAATTGCCCGTACAGCTCTCTTTTGCAGGATAAAAATGCTTTCAATATCTGCTGCATTTCCCCATAAAAATATGCCATAGGACATAACGCTGTGAAAGTAACTAAAATAAACTAACCTCGCCGTGGTTTCATCAGTAAGATGCCTTATGGTACGTACTGCGTAAGCTGCCGAGCTTAGCCGGCTAGCTAATGTATTAATATGAATACCCCATTGCAACTTTGCATCGATATTTAAACCCAAGAAAGTAGTTGCTTCCATAAAGTTAAGTATTTCCCCATTTAAGATAATGTTAGCATTGCTGACTTGAACGTTAGGCAAGGTGAATCTAATGCATTTCGTTTTTTTCTCATTTAATAAGAGGTTATTTACCGTAAACCAATCAAGAACTCTAGCTAGAGAAGCATTTACACAATCATAATTATCTTTAGCCCTATCAACTCTAAATATTAATGAAGTATCGTCTGCAAACAATACAATATCACATAAATCCCCTACACAGGAAGGCAGATCATTGACATAGACTAGAAACAAAAAAGGCCCCAAGATTGACCCTTGTGGTACACCGATGTTAGTGGATGTTCCCGAAGATTTGCTACCGTTAATGTCTACTTTTTGAATGCGATTCGATAGGTGGCTAGCTACCACCATCTTACCTAATTCTGTCGACATAATAAAAATTCTTAAATAGTTGTATTCCGGCATTTAGAGGTAAGACAGCCAGTTCCTCCGTTTGTTAAGAATTCAGGGTGAAGTGCGCCTCCACCTCCAGCCATATGTTACCTTGTCACCAGGTGAGATGAAGGCCAAGCGCTTCCCCGACGTACAATAAAAAAAACGAGGGAACGAGTCCCGCCGCTGGTTGTCAATTTTTGTATCATTATAACATTTGTAAAATGTTGTGACCAAGTGTAATCACTTGAAATACAATAAACTATCTATCTAAATATATATAACTCAAAGGTGACTGACTGACATAGTGATCTATCAACGCACAGCCCAAACCACTGGACGGATCGGGCTGAAATTTGGCATCCAGGTAGATGTTATCACGTAGGCATCTGCTAAGAAAGGATTTAGATTAATTCTACCCCCAAGGGGATGAAATTTTGTATGAAACTTTGTAAATTTTAAACCGATCGGGCTGAGACTTTGCATGCATAAAGCTACTATAACGTAGGCATCCCCTAAGAAAGGATTTTGAGATTTTGCGACACCACGACATCTCCGACACCCTATTTATGAGTCGTGTGAGGGTGCAATAATACGGGATTCTGGGAAATATCTACGCAATGATGGGAATGAAGATAAATACAATTCGCTTAATGGAATTGTATTTATCTTCGTCACCAAACAATGCTAGATTTTTTTTTTACGGAGGTAAAAATGCGAAGGTAAGCAGCTACATTAGGGTTAATTTAACCCTTAAAAGCATGGATTCATAGGTATATTTTTCTGTATTTATATTTACCTAGGCTAACCAAATAAACCTGAACATCATTATTACTTCCCTGACTTCTTCTATTGTTTCGTACAGAAGTACGAGTAGGTATGTACATGTACGATACCCAATAACGTACGTTTTATAGGGCCTTTAGTGGGTGCTGTAAGTATTGTACTTATGATAAGTAGGTATGTATTTACAAAAAAAAATATAGTAATGTCATAAATAAGTTACTATAGACCTACTAGGTACGTCATTCTAAGATCGGTAGATTGGTCGAAAAACTTGTTATTTAATGACATACTCTGGACATTTCTAAATAACGTTATAGGGCTGTGACAAATTGACGACATCTGCGGGTTCTCTCGACGTTGTAGACAGACGTCTTTTTCGTCGAAAATAACTGCTTTTCACACGGACAGTTGTAAGTAAGTAAGTAGGTAGGTATGTCCCTTTATTTTCGTAGGCACTACCGCTTGGCACTATTACTTTCGTAGGCACTACCGCTTGGCACTATTACTTTCGTAGGCACTACCGCTTGGCACTATTACTTTCGTAGGCACTACCGCTTGGCACTATTACTTTCGTAGGCACTACCGCTTGGCACTATTACTTTCGTAGGCACTGCCGCTTGGCACTATTACTTTCGTAGGCACTGCCGCTTGGCACTATTACTTTCGTAGGCACTGCCGCTTGGCACTATTACTTTCGTAGGCACTGCCACTTGTCACTATTACTTTCGTAGGCACTGCCGCTTGGCACTATTACTTTCGTAGGCACTGCCGCTTAGCACTATTACTTTCGTAGGCACTGCCGCTTGGCACTATTACTTTCGTAGGCACTGCCGCTTGGCACTATTACTTTCGTAGGCACTGCCGCTTGGCACTATTACTTTCGTAGGCACTGCCGCTTGGCACTATTACTTTCGTAGGCACTGCCGCTTGGCACTATTACTTTCGTAGGCACTGCCGCTTGGCACTATTACTTTCGTAGGCACTGCCGCTTGGCACTATTACTTTCGTAGGCACTACCGCTTGGCACTATTACTTTCGTAGGCACTGCCGCTTGGCACTATTACTCGAGTGAAGGGAAAATTTATTTTCCCGTGCCACTACTATTCTTATTGGCTGATTAAACGCATACAATAAAATTTCCCATGGATTACCTCATTACCAATGGCACGACTAACACCTACTTAGTATATCAAAGCAAGATAAACAAAATATTTATTTGTTCCAAATATTTTTTAAACAAAAGTTATTTCTTATAACAAAACTATGTTAAAACATAAACAAACAATATTAATTAAATAATAAAATATTATAATATTCAGCATTACTGTACGTCTCTATTTTTTTTTAATTCGATTTAAAAACACATAATAATCCGAAAAATTGCTCACCGGCCAACCCAAACCGCGAACGAAACGAGACTAAAGTTCTTTCGGTTCGGCTAGTGTTGTGGCAGGTACCTATTTGATTTTTGACGAAAAATTTTAAGGTTCTTTTACACTACCTACGAAAAATAAAAACGGAAGATGCAGTCAAATTAGGCCTTCATGCACCTATTACTTTACTTTCATGTGTCAATAAGTAGTCTAAGGTATTTCACACCTTGCACTACCTACCTAACCTACACATCTCCGAATATTGCGTGCATGCAGCTAGTTCCATAGTGAAGCTAGAGACAAAGATTGTACCTAGAATGACCTATTAGTGTAGGTAAACACGGTGCGAATCAAATAGATAATAATAATAACGTAATTAGACGTTATTATTATTATCTAAATGTAGGTACCTAGCTTTTAGTAATGATAATGAGCTTTGTATCCTAGCGGCCGTAGATAATACCCTCAAAAAGTTCTACTTGTGAGATGATCTGAGTTCGAACTGAAAAAAGTCGTAGGATGTACCTAAGTATTTTTTTGTTAGGTAGGTAAGTATTTATTTTAGCATCTGCACGAAAAGTAGAAAATACAGATTCTATGTTCTGAATACACAAATTTTGTAAAATGTGTTTTAGATAAAAAAAATGTACGGAACCATTGTTAAAAATAATACTTAAAGTGGCGGTTTACTCAAAGAGACTGACCAAGAGACGGCGCGCACGACCGCGCCGCCGCCTAACTTTGACGAAGCCGCCGCTTACCTTTGACGTAGCCGCCTTTGCGGAATGTCAAAGGTAAGGCGCTTTCTTTGTGCAATTGTCTGTGTCAAAGAATATTAAGGACAGATGAACCAATTTTAGTGAGAACTTGGAGTCATCTCGTGAAAGAAGGATATTAGATAGAACATACACATTGATAAATTACATAGGCACCTACAGTAACAAAAAGACGATGAATGCGATATTGGACGAACAAAAGTATATTATAGTATTTTAGCTAACAGTTATTGATATGACAAATTAACCTTCTAGTAATGGATTGTCTCATTAGCAGCCCAGGCTTTTCGACGATTTTCCTCTGTTAGTGAAAGCGCTTTTCGTTCTTTGTGATTGTCACCTTCTGCTATGTTGCCTCATCTGTGTCTAGAGCTGAGGTTATTGTCGCGAGTTAAGAAACAGCTGATTTTAGGGTAAGTCTCAACTCAAAAAAACCAGCTGTTGGTGTCAGAACTTTGATCCTGTTTTACCAAAAAACTTTGAACCAAAATTCAAAAAGTCGTAAAACAAACGTTGTTCCACGAGTCGGGTCGGATAACCTCGTTTCGGCATAGTACACATATTCTGTTACAGATTGTAGACAGCTCGTGACAAGGGAAATAATATTTCCCATGAAACTACTGGCAATAGTGTAGTGTCACTGGAAATGTACTTTTATCCGTAGGTACCCGTAGCACTACCAATAATGTCATGGGAAAATAAAATTTCCCTTAGCTCTAGTGCCCAGCGGTAGTGCCAAAGAAAATAAAGGGGTATGTCGTCTTTTCAAGAGTGAGTTCACCAAGAAGGTAGCTTCACTATTTTAGCATCAGAGACTATTCGTTATTCTGTGACCAGAGGCCAAATAAAAAAATTGAAAACGAAAGTATACAAAATAATTTTGAAATAAATTATTGAGTTAGTTAAGAAATCCGGCACTGTATGAATTTATGTATGTTTGTGACGGCATAACTCTCGAACGGGTTATCAGGTTTTCATGAATTTAAAATGTAAAGAGATCGTAAATACAATTAAGTTTGAGAAAAAATAAGTTTAATTTTGCACTCGATAGTGGTGGTTTTTAAATATGAAGAGGCAAAAGATGATCAAGAGACTAGAATAGGTATCTATTCGAAATCTCATGAATGGTCTATTTATTTTTTGTAATTCACTCAATAAGTCTCAATAGGTTTGTCAAACCATCGATAGGGTGTCGATAAAATCCAAGAATTACTTATATAGGATGTAAAGCAAGGGGTTTGACTGCGCATATCTCACAAAAACAGCAAATTTTTGTCCACCACAATGTGGAAAAAACTTCCTCTAAAACGGTAAGGTTTGGCCATAAACACCACGCTTGGCAGATAGATTGGTGCGCACAGTTAAAGTTTTGTTTATACTAGAAAAAAGCTGATGCATTTTTGTTGAATCACCTTGGTTGACATTACGACATCCGTACCTACTACGATTTTTATGTTATGACTACTAAGGCAACGGTTTGGAGAACACTTTTCAAAACGACACTAACCTATGTTTCATTTAGGTAAGGGGTGACTCATTTGCTTACTGTTTTCTACCCAACTACATTTTTTTTTATTTTATTGAATGACGGGTACCTGAGCACTTGGCCTTCATCTCACCTGGTTACAAGTTGAAATATGGCCGACGGCGCACTTCACCCGGAATCCTCAACAAACTGAGGAACTGGCTATCTTACCTCTAAATGCCGGAACTTAACAATTTTTAGAATTGTTATTATGGCGACAGACTTGGGTAAGATGGTGGTAGCTAGCCAGGCGGACTTTAATAAAGTCCTACCACCAACCAAACCAAGCAAAATATGATGTACTCCCCATGGGGATCGAACCCGGGGCCTCTGGATCTTAAATCAGTGGGTTGAACTACTAGACCACAGAGGCGGCTATGAATCGGTTTGCTATGACGTAGGTACAGTCGGGGGTTTGGTGCTTTGCTCTCATTCTGGATTTGCATACAATAAGAGTTAGCAACAAGAGAATGCCTCGGATACTCAGGTGAATAAAGAGAGATTAAGAAAAAGATTGCTTAAGTGAGGCTTACCTCACTTATACCGGTACTTTTACCGGTTTAATGAAACACACTTTGATCGTTTGTTAATTAAGTTATATTTGAGAAATGATCTCCGTCACAAACCAGACATCACGAGATCTCAGTTTGGGGCGAAGTTTATAGTGTCTTGACAAAACTATTTGATTGGTTGTCTCTCCACCTTGTTGTTTGTAGGTTTGTTTTTCCTTTTCATTCAAACGGCGAATGCGCCGTTTGAATGAAACTATATTTTTTATTCCTCCGTTCATCTATAAACGCTGACGGTACCAACTCGACACAATAATAATAATAATTCACAGAATCACAGAATCAGCATTCTACACACACATCTAGTGGAGGTTTGCCGTCGACTCTATGGACTGATGACATTGTGGCGGTTGAGCGGAGTCGATGCATGGAGGTGGCTCAGATCGCTATTTATGGCGTCGATGGGGGATCACAATCCAAAGTTGACTCTAATTTGTAATTCAATATGCCCAATTAGGGCTTGAAACTTTGTACAGTAAATAAACACAGTATAGCCTACAGCAGACGGTCTGTGTTTTCGATTTGTCATCTGGTGGTCGTCATAATCGCCGTGGTTGAGCGCACAGCAATGTCACCTTTATTATTACTACTTATATCTTAGTTCGAAACTAGAATTTGCGTTGAGTTGCTAATCTGAGGTACGAATAACGAATCGATATGGTCAGTAAGATCGGACTGTTGGACACCAACGGACAATGCAGGAGTAATGCATGCAAATCAATAATAATCGTATGATGGAAACATTCATGGATTGAAGAATCTTTTGACACAGGCGATAGCGCCGATTTTAAAAACTCGCCTTCGTGTTTTAAGTTGAACATTATGATTTATGATATTATGAACATTAAGGTTAGGTAACAATTTACCCCACCCTGCATATAGTTAGGTACGGTCCTATACCTACCTATAAGTAGTTACCGGCTCGACGACTCCGCGAACTAGATGTGAATCTCGCGACGAGCAAAACAGGTTCGCGGCATACCCGCCCCGGGGCGGCGGCGCAGGGCGCTTGCGCGGGGTTGGGGGTGTGAAGGGGGGGTTCGCAGGCGGGCAGTGAGCGTCGCGCTGCAGCGTCGTCCGCCTGCCCCGAGCCCGAGCCCCGAGCCCCGAGCCCCGAGCCCCGCACGATGCGAGCGTGCCCGCTGAGGATCGCGGCGCTGCTGGCGCTCGCGGCCGGCGCCCTGGCGCGTCGCCCCGACCTGGACTTCGAGTTCGCGGACACCGCGGTGAGTGCCGCCGCCGCCGCCGCCGCCGTCGTGCGGTCGATCGATTGTCCCGCGGCGCCCTCACACACACACACACACCTTCGAACGACACTACCACCAGTATCGATGTGCACTAAGCGAAACCACACTAAGCTCGTAACTTCCACGAGAAATATTCAACCCCTTCGATAAATGTTATAATTCCTTCCAATTGATCATGCATGAGATGAAAAAGTAGGTACTAATATGAATTGACACAACTTATTGCGTAGGTACTTAGCTGTCCCCGCGCAGTTACCTACCTACCTATTACAATATGCCCAGCCCAGTGGTGCACCTATGGAAAAGGTTTCTAAGTAGTTACAATAAAAAAAATATAGAATGTGGAGAATATAGTGCGACGTTATCAAGCCACTCACTGTGTGAAGTCCAGCCAGACGTCATTCGCCCCCAGACATATGAGTACCGGCGGAGGAGCAACGCGGCACAAACATTAACGACGTATACCTACCTACGGAGAGAACGGACGAAAGTATACCTACCTATGGAGAGAATGAACGAACGCACAACCCGTTATAGGTTTACCCGCTTCCTGCTGGAAATTTCGACCTGAAAAATGCACCCCGTGGTCGTCCGGAAACTTTGGTCGCCAATGACGAATTAAAGGCGATTGTGGAAGTTGATGATATTCAGACTACTGTCGAAGTAGCAGCAGCTTTCGAAGTTAGCATCAAAACAATCTTGATCAATTTGCGTCAAATTGGCAAGGTAAGAATGCTTGACAAACGAACGCCAGCGCGAGGTGCGCGTTGAGGCCCGCCTTGCGCTGCTCAACAGGCACAGAAACGAAGGAATTTTGAATCGCATTGTTACCTGCGATGGAAAATGGATTCTTTTCGACAATCGTAAGCGCTCATCGAGTTGGTTAGATCCTGGTTCAAACAAAAGTTAAAAAATGCTCTAAACGAAAAATTACACCTAAAAAAGTGATGGTCACTGTTTGGTGGTGTGATGTGTGATTGTGTTATTCATCACAGCTTCTTACCAAGCGAGACGAGCATAATGTTAACCCAAATATTTTAGATATTAGCGTGGTAAAGTAAAAATCAATCACATGAAGTTACTTAATTGACTTGTTTACCTAACAAGAAAATATCTCTTAATGTTAAAGTTTACCTACTTTTTCTTTTTAGCGTACTTAAATAATTCAAACTAAGTAAATCCTACTTCAATCTCGCGACAAGCTTTTATAACATTAAAATTATGTTCTAAGTTGATAATAAACGTTTGAAGTTAACGTTTATTTTTGTCATTTTTTGTATTGGATGTTTATTGGAATAAAATTACAACAATTTTATCCACAGCAGACGCGTGGTCACACCGTTTTGTTACACCAGTGTGACCACGAGTAATTTATTTTACTCGTGGTTACACTACTCTGAAAAGGATCGCACTTGACTGAGTAGTAGGTGTGTAGTGAAGTGCCCGATAGATAAAATATTCGTAAAATATCTAGTACTTTAAAACTCCTTGATAAATACTTCATGAAAAATATATTAGTGACACGAAAATTGACATCTGATTTGTCAAACCATTGTTTACGTTACTGTTTAAAAAGCATCAACTTTACTGTTGGGTATACATAAAATGGGTACAAGAATTAAAAGGAAACGTGGTGAAGTGCTTTTAAGAGATGGATACCAATATTATAAATATAAATTTTATGCTAACAAAAGTATTATGTGGTTTTGTAGCCAACGGAATAAACATAAATGTACGGGGTCCGTCACTACTGCCAAGGTAAATAATTCAATACCTACATTCTCCGTGACTGCCTAGGCATCCTTTGTTCTTATAAGATAAAATATTTACTTCGTCCACTGTTTTGCGTTATTTGTGACGTTTTCTGTCATTTTTGACGTCCTTTAATTTTTCACGTCTTCTGTCATTTTTGACATTTGCTGTCAGTTTGACCTTTGCAGAATTTCGTTGCCTGAATTTTTGCGATTATAATTTATTTTTGTGCTCAGAACTACCTACAGCACAGAACTACTGGGAATAAGTGTAAAATAATCTATTTTTAGTTTTGACAGCTGTCATCGGAAATGTAGAAAAACCCTGTCCAACTTCAGCGTACTATTTCCCCACACTCGCAGTGTAACCACGAGTCCTATGTTTTAATAATTTACCGATGATCACACCGCACAGTGTTACCACGAGTAAAATAAATTACTCGTAGTCCCACTGGTGTAACAAAACGGTGTGACCACGAGTCCGCCGTGATTTTATCTATAATTGTATCAAAATTTTGCAAAATGATTACAAATCTTTGTTGCTCATAAAGGACATTATAAATTTCAGACACATAAAACTTAAACTACTTAGTACTAAAGTACTACAAAAGAACAAACCTTAAATCTAATAGCCTTCAGACTCCATTCTTATAATAAAACTAGCTTTTACTCGCGACTTCGTCCACGTAAGTATTGGTTTTTTGAAATAGGTGCAAGTATTATTTTATATATATATATATATATATATTTGTTGGATATCTAGATAAATTTGACCGATTAGTTACATGGTGAGCAGACACGCACACCGAGGGTTCTGCCCATATTCCCAGGCAAAAAATGCAGGTTTTTGAAGTGTTATTGCCGGTCCGACTCACGTTTGCCCAGATTTTATTAATCATTTATTTATTTACCACAAAGTAAGCACTATACTCACACCAACTTTTTTATTATACAGGTCGAAAATAACAATTTGTAAAAACGTTTCATGTATGGGAACCCCCTATTTTTTTTTATTTTATTATTAGTCAGGTCTGAATATTGGACATCCCACCCTTTATTTCTGAAAATGATTAAAAACCAAAAATATGCTATAATTTATTCCTTATGGGAAATCAACATACTAATTTTCAAGTGCCTATCATTTGTGGTTTCATGGATATGTAACATTTTACTCCGAACTTTGAACTCCATTTTGAACCCTAAGGGTGCGAATTTTCAAAATTCCTTTCTTAGTAGGCGTTTACACACCAACACAAATTGAAAAATTGCCCTTGAAATTTAAAGTCTGAGTGACCAGCGGCTGTATTAGTTGATTTAGTCAGTTAGTATGTTCCTTTTCCCGCTACATCCTAAAAAACCTAAAAATATGCCATTGCTTATTTTATGTGGGCAATCTTTTAACGAATTTTTAAACGTCTATCATGTACGGTTTCGGAGATATGCAACATTTTACTCTGAACTTTGAACGCCATTTTGAACCCCTTGGGGTGCGAATTTTCCTAATTCCTTCCTTTACCGGACGCCTACACACCAAGACAAACATACCCTCCAAATTTTAAGTCTGTACGCCCAGCGGTTTAAGCTGTGCGTTTTATCTAGTTGAATCAGTCAGTTAGTCACTCAGGACTTGTCCTTTTATGCATAAGAAGATTACTGTGTATCAAGTAGTCAAGTTACATTAGTCAAGGGTCGTAAATACAGTCACGTCAACAGCCCATTTACGTAGTGGTTAATTGGATATTGGACAGAGCCTCCTCCAAAACCGGGAGGGTTTTGCCATAATCACCACACTTGGCAGGCGGGTTGGTGATCACAGCAAAGGTGTTATGTAACATACAGCAGGAAGCTGCCGCTTTCTCTGGTGAGATCCCTTAAATCGGCTTTTAACGACATCCGCGGGCTGAGTTGGAGGGGGTCGCGACTGCTACGGCCGGGTAAATTAAAAAAAAACATTCGTCTTTAAATGCGTCGTTATACCGATTTTATAAAGTATAAGCAAGACTATTATACCATGCATTATTCAGGAGTTCCGCTAGCATCATCGTAAGACCCTGGTTTACATGAATCGTAGAAGAGTATCACACATACAATCATTTAAAATGCGCAACGCTCTTAATATGTATTTCTGTTGTTTAGTGTAAAAACCCCTTATATTGATTCCACTCCATCATCAGACCTTGGTTGTTTTGACATTCATCTATTGCTTAGAGAGCACTCAAAATACACCAGTTTATTATAGAAACCACGTGTACATCGCGTTTTCTGTTAAATAACAATGTTTTTTGTTTTGAATTCTAATAAAAGGAACACCTGTCTTCCAATTAAAAAAAAAAAACAAAACCATAAATCTCGTTATTATCTATTTATATGAGGAATCTATAATGATAATCTTGACCTTTTATCATGCACGGTTTCAGAGTCAGGGCATACTTTTAATGTAAACTTTCAACCCCTTTTTGAACCCCTTAGGGTACGAATTTTCAAAATCCCCTTCTTTACACTCATTTTTACATCAAGACAAACATACTCTCCAAATGTAATGTCTCTACGATTTGCCGTTTAGGCTGTGCGTTGTTATCAGTGAGCATTTTATATTAGTATAATAAGTATAATAAGGTTAATAAGATAAGACTAGCTGACCCGACAGACGCTGTCCTGTCATTTGATTCAAACTGGAATACTACAATACTAATAATTATAATTCCTATTTTTGTGTTTTGATATTGTATATGTTTGTAATTTCTAATGATCACTATATAATATTGTTTATTGTAATGCTTGTTGCCACTGTCGCGTTGGTCGTGATATCGTTTTACATGTCTACGGTAGTGATAGGTGATAGGAAGGTGAATACAAAATGGTGGGTGATAAGTTACATTCTACCGGGCGTCCAGACACTATACGTACACCGTCACATTACCACTATTAGTAGTAGATATTTAGATTGTTTGTAATACAGGTTATAATTTACAAATATAGGGCAAGTACCTACATATATATTCATTAGCGGGGGCTAAATTCACTGGTTATAATAGCACTTGCTTATATAGATAACATTTAAAGTGTAGGTTACGATGAAGCTAAAGAACACACGGAAAGTTTAAGCCCTGCGTTAGATAAGGTATCAACTCAACCCCAGGTAGAACTTCACGGGCACTTAGGACGTCGGGCGAGAGTCACGGCTGTCGTGTTGAGCTGTTGTCGGCAAGTCTCAGAAACAAGGTAAAGGACAGACCCTGTGGCTGCGATGGTTTTTATGACACTCCCTCCCCTTAAAATTAATGTATTTCCATGGTGAAGTTCTTGATTCTGAGGATACAACTAACTAACGCAAATATAACATAACGCTACGCTAGAATTATGCGATCTTTGTAAACAATATTGGCGGTGTCCGAGCTGTCTCTTACTGTCAAGTCAAACAACTGACAGTTATTTCAAACGTGCTTAGCAAAGAGTATATAACGCTAGAGCTAAGGTTATATTTAAAAAGTTTATAATAAAGGTAGTCGTTAAGTTTTCTTAAATTTTTTTCTTAAGGGTTTCTGCGCAATTTTCTTCTTTTTAAATGTAAGAACCTTCTACGACGTATAAGAAGCCATTTAAAAAAATATAAATGAAATCGGTCAAGCCGTTCTCAAGTTATAGCGTGACCAGGAGAAATAGGGGTTCATTTTTATTTAGATAGATAGATAGATAAGATGACACATTAAGGATCATTACATGAGATCAGACACATTAGACATAAAATAACACTATAGGTTACTGCATAATCTAGTTCCGTCTGGTTATCCAGAGGACACTCAATCTAAATTTAAAATTTGACTTCTAAAATGCTGAGAATAATTTGCGATGACGAGATTCTCAAGGCAAGGCTTCAAAAACTCGATCATCGTCGCAAGGTCTCATACTTATCAGTTTTCTATTTGATATAGGTACTTCGGAAAGTCTGCAGCAGAACTAACATTCTGATTCAGCCATCCCCATTCTTCTCGCGGGCAACCAGACGCTCGGCGATGCGCCTCCGGTTTATGGTGGATTTACCTTCCTCGCACAATAATCTGTTTTCTTTCTCATTTATAAAACGCACCGCCAAGGAATGGAATGCTTTGCCTGATTCTGCGTTGCCCGAACACTAACACTACCTCTACAACATCGAAGTCTTCAAGTCGAGAGTGAATAGCTCTATCGTGGGCTGCATCGTTGCTATATAGTTGATACAATATTGTATTGCATCGTGAGATAGCAGTCAAATGCAAAACTATCCCATTTATATTAAAAAAAAACATTCATACCAAATGAAGGTTTTTCAGTTGCAGCATACAACTTTCATATATTTAGTATGAAATTTGTAAAAACAGTTTCATTTTCTTACACTACATAGTCGTTGATTGCATTCTGTATAGTAATCTTCAGTATTGTTGCTTGTGCCGTAGATACTTGCTACGACCCTGCTACGATCCTACGAATTTTACGTGTTGTAAAATTCTGCCCATGACCATCAAATTTGACTGTGTCAGTTGGTCGTGGTTTTACAGGAGCTTGTATCATCGGAACAGGAGTGGTTGTAGCAGCTTTGGATGGGATAGCAGACAGCGTAGAAATATATAATTACTTACGAAATGTGTTTGGGGTGGTCGAGAAAAAACGTTTCATGTAATCTGTATTAGCGAAATTACAGTCACTGTTCTCAATAAAATCCTGACTACTGTGTGCTATCTGTTGCAGGATCTGTCGGACAACGTGCTCGTTGTGACTTGTGCTATCTGTTGCAGGATCTGTCGGACAACGTGCTCGTTGTGACTTGTGCTATCTGTTGCAGGATCTGTCGGACAACGTGCTCGGCGCCGGCGAGCGCCCTCACCCGCGGCGTTATGTCTATGACCCCCACAGTAAGTAATCCTAATAATAAGTTATTTATGAAAAAAAAAATGGAACCGCCTTCACTACTATTTAAAAACGATTACCCTTTCACCCACTGTACTAGTGTAAACAAAAACAAACTATCTGCTACAATTGCCGTAGTACACACATCAACAACTGACCATTTTACAGTATTACTAAAACTCTCTCAAATGTCAAAAAAAAGTACTTGTAAATTTAAAACTAATATTGATTATGATAAGGCAATTCAAAGTTTAAATAATGAAAATATAACACAATTACTTTGTTTAAAAGATCCTAATACTCTGTGTGAATTATTAATAGATAAAATAAAAAAATGCCTCACCATAAACACATTCATTCAACGCATTCCTAGAAGTAAACAAATAATTAAACCATGGATAACACAGGGTATTCTACGCTGTATAATAAATAGAAACAATATGCAAAGAAATGTACGCAACAATCCTAACGATGAAATACTAAAAATAACATACCGTAGATACAGAAACTATTGTAATAACTTAATTAAAAAACTTAAACGCACATATGAAAAATAACAATTACAAAATTGCACAAAAAATAGTAAGAAGCTATGGAAATCAATAAATAATATAACGCAGTACAAACCACCAAAAACCCCTAACTTGCAACTACTTAACATCAAAACCTTACCTACGGAATCTGCTAATTTTGTAAATAAATACTTCGCAAATATTGGAAAAGTTCTAGCTGAAAGCATTACTCCAAACAATACGATTCCAGATAGGTCACTTCTAAATTTGTCCCATGATCATTCGTCCTCTTTTGTTCTCTATGAAACAGATTTCATAGAAGTGAGTAATGTATAACATTACTCACTTACGCACCAACCTTAAATCTGAAAGTGCACCGGGCTGGGATAACATAACAACAATATTTTTAAAACTTTCAAAACATATTCTGGCCCCAATACTGTGTCACTTATTTAATCTTTGTTTTTGTACAGGGATATTTCCCACGGTACTTAAAAAAATTAGAATAACGCCAGTGTATAAAAGCGGGAATAGAGATGACATTAATAATTATAGACCAATATCGGTTCTTCCTTCCATTTCCAAGATATTAGAAAAGCTTATCAACTCTAAGTTATTATCGTACCTTAATAAATATATACCTTAATTATACGCACACACACACACACACACACACACACTTCACAACTCATCCTAGTTTTATTTTATTTTATCTTAAACTTAATTTTCAAACTACTGTAATGGAAGAGCGAGACATCCTAACACAGATATCTTTTTGCTTAAAAGGAGGTCTCAATCACATGTAATATATTGTATAGATTAACTTAATGAAATAAACATTTGTATTGTATTGTATTGTATTGTGAACAGAATTAAGTACAAATGGAAAGTACATTGGCGAGAGAGTGGAGGACGGGTCGTCACCGTACAAGCTATGCTTAGTTTGGAACTAGATGGCGCTGAGTGAAATCAACTTCCTGTAATATTGTAATAACGTCCTGTAATGATGGGAACGAAGATAAATACAAAATAACTTAAACAAATGTTACAAAATCGGTTCCTACTACTGTGCAGTGCAGGGGTGTCTCACTGTATCGCTGTGTCAGGATAATGGAAACGAAAGATCGCTTCCTGATTTTTTTATTTAAACCCTACTGGACTGATTTTGATGAAATTTCTATGGGACCACCTCGAAAGTATGGCCTACCAAACATAACATGAATCATCAAAATCTATATCGAATTGGCGGATTGTCAACAGAAATTGCCAACCACAACAACATGTTTATTGTATGGCACCGACTTCAAATTAAATGAACTTACCCTTAGAGTTATTTTTAAGTTTTTAGTGGTGAAATCAGTTCCATTTATGTTCAAGAAAAGTTTATTTTGAGCTTTTTTTCGTTGTCAAACCTCCGCCATGTTAGACTTTACGAGCCGCCACCAGGCGGCTCGTAAAATCTACTACCAGAACTGTTACACAATCCACAAGAAGAAAGAAATAATGAAAATATGTATTTTCAAAAAAAAGTATACACGTATCATTATTGCGATCACCAACACGCCTGCAAAGCGTGGTGATTATAGCAAAACCCTCCATTGCCTTCTTTAGCACTGGAGGAGGCCCATGTCCTATGCAGTGGACTTTAATGGGCTGTAATGATGATGAATGATTAAAATGTTGATTACATTTAAATCCAGAATGCGTCATAAGACAAATTCCATTAAGCCCAAACAATGCTAGGTTAACTTGTTTACGGAGTTTCTGTGAACATCGTCATCATCGTCATCTGATGATGAAGCTAAAGGCCTACCCTAGACCTACCGGAAGGCAGGCAGTTCAGTTCTGCGTATCATCATTACTGCGATCAACAACACGCCTGCCAAGTGTGATGGCAAAACTCTGATAATGATGATGATATGATACTGGAAGTTCAATAGGTTTACTCTAGTGACCGTAAACACCACAGGAAATCAGAATACGCAATTTCATTTACTTGGATGACATATTTTTTCCAGTTATTTTGATATAAAAACCAAACTACTGTACAGATTTTAATTAAATTTCTAAGTATGGTCTACCAAACATAACAAAAATCATCAAAATCTAATAATAATAAATATTTTGAATTGGCGGAAAAAACGAGTAACAATTAATACGCAATTTCATTTACTTGGATGACATATTTTTTTCAGTTATTTTGATATAAAAACCAAACTACTGTACAGATTTTAATTAAATTTCTAAGTATGGTCTACCAAACATAACAAAAATCATCAAAATATAATAATACAATACAAATCGTTTATTTTCAATCAACTCAGGATCATTTGATATCACAAACTGTTTCATACAAAATAGGTACATACTTATAAATCTAGCAGACATTGAAAGGGTAACTGAATAGGGGCATGTCACAAAATACAAATTTAAATTTAATGAATTACAAAATGTCAAAATAAATATTAATAAAAGTCACAAAACAAAATAATGATTTAAAAATGAATTGAATTGCAAAATATTCATAAAAGTCACAACAAAGTAATTATTTAAAAATGTCAAGTCTGAATTTATTATTATTATTGAGAGCATGCATCTGGGCGCAGTGATACAAATAAATGCAGTCAAACCTATTTGCAAATACGTTGATAATGCTGTTGGAGCTGGCCCGGACTCTGCGCACCAGAGATGTACCCCGCTTGCGCATGGTGCTGTAGAAACAGTCCACGCGCATCTCGGCGAACATCCCTGACGCACTACAGAACCGGGGCAGTCCCATCAGCACTCTGAACGCATTATTATAATGAACACGCAAAGCGCTGTACTGTTTTTGCGTATAGTTCACCCATAGGCTACACTTGTAGAAACTCGAACAGTAAGCCTTAAAAAGTGTAGTTTTCACTTGTTTTGAGCAGCGTGCAAATCTACGAGCTATCATGTTCGCTCTTACAGACAGCGCCCTCCGTTCTCTCTCAATGTCAGCATCGTCTTTCAAGTCAGAGGTCAGAAAATGTCCCAGATATTTAAACTTATCTACTACGTTAAGCGGTACTCCACACAGTTTTATGCACGGTATAGTGGACACTGGACAACTTTCTCTGGCACGAAAAACCATGCATTCACTTTTCGTACTGTTATATTTTAGGCCATGTTCGTAAGCATACCTCTCGCAAATGCCTAGTAACCTGGCTAACCCACAATTTGATGCACTCAACAGCACCATGTCGTCTGCATAACTAAGATTGTTGACACAAACACCGTCAATATGGCAGCCGACACGGGTGCTGCTGAGCTCAACAATCAACGCGTTGACATAAAGGTTAAACAGCTTTGGAGACGTCAGCCCCCTTGCCTCACCCCGGCCTCCAACCTGTATGTCTCCGAGTAAGCACCTGACCATCGCACCACATTGACTTGGTTTTGATACCAGAACTTAAATATGTGGTTGAGTTCTGGAGGCAATTCAAGCTGTTTTAACTTCTGCCATAATACGTCATAATTAACCAGGTCAAACGCTTTAGTCAAGTCGAGGAAACAAGCGTATATGGGTGTTTTGCGATCGGTGTAGTACTTGATAGTATGCTTCAAACTTAAAATAGCCGTCTCTGTGGCAAGACCTGGTCTAAAACCGAATTGATTATTATGTAGTTTCAGATAAGGACTAAGTCGAGTGTCAAGCAGACTATCCAGCACCTTTGCTACTATTGTGGCCAACGAAATTGGCCTATAGTTATTTTCATCACTTATATCGCCAGTCTTATTCTTCACAATGGGCACCACTACAGTCCTTAACATCTCCGCAGCTAGATATGAATGTCCCATACATAAGGTATAGAACATGGCAAGTACTCGAGGCAGATGGGGGCCCGCATGTCTTAGGTGTTCGATGCTGAGACCATCATAACCAGGAGATTTACCACGTGACATAGATTTTATAACTTTATAAACGTCTTTGGCTATAAACCTAGTTCCTAATTCCTGGCCATTTGATCCGGCATCGCTCACCGACTGCGATGGTCCCAAAGGTGAATGAACGGCAAAATTATTCCTGAACATTTCGGCTATATCTTTTTTATCGGTGATACCAGCAACGCTCACAGGGAGACCGGGTTTACTGTTCAATTTATTGGTGGCTTTCCAAAAACTAGAGAAATTTTGATTGAAATGTTGAGCTGTAATGTTATCCATTTTTATTTGTTCGCTATTGTTTTGACACCATCTTAACCGAGATTTGAATATCTTTTTGCTTTCTATCATGTCGTTATAAATGCGGCCAGTATTAGGTTTGCCAGAATTTACCCAGATCTCATACTTCGACCTCACCTTCCCGTGAGCATCACTTACATATCTATTCCACCCCGCGATAGGTTTTCGTTTATGTTTGAAATTCCCATTCAATGCACTACTACTAGTGGCAGCTTGACTTAAAATACTAACAATTTTATCAAACAATTTGTCAATAATACATCTATGGTCTAAATTATTACACATAAAATCACTACAAAGTGTAAACTCACTTGGAAAATCTATGTGTCTTAACTCATCATGACATATTTTATAATAATTCTCTACCTGTTCTACTTTTCTATCCCCCCATACTATTTTACTGATGTTATTATAACTTTGTTCTGTACTATTTTGGGCTTAATAATATTAAAATCACATTCTAAAATAATAGGAAAGTGGTCCGACCACTAGACATAAGACTGTACATGCACATAATAATAAATATTTCGAATTGGCGGAAAAAACGAGTAACAAACAAATAAAGAACCTCCTCCTTTTTTTGAAGTAGGTTAAAAAGAGCGCTAGTGTGAGGTAATTAAGGTAAGTAATGAAAGCGCATTTTTATCGTTCGTTATATATGTTCTCCTGAGAAAGGATTCCGTGGTAAAAAACCTAATAGAAACAAGACATCACGAGATATCAGTTCAGGGCGAACTACTAGTTTTCATGGAATTTATTAATGTATTGGAAAGCAAAATAATGAAAGGTTATGATGGCACGGTACTTATTCTGTCCGCAGATAGCCTGTGCACGGCGCTAGTGTGCAAGAAACACGAGCTGTGTCTCCTACGCGACGCGTTCACCGCGCTCTGTGACAACGACGAGGACATACAGCGACGCGGGTGAGTGCTAGTGTGAGCTGTGTGTGTCTCCTACGCGACGCGTTCACCGCGCTCTGTGACAACGACGAGGACATACAGCGACGCGGGTGAGTGCTAGTGTGAGCTGTGTGTGTCTCCTACGCGACGCGTTCACCGCGCTCTGTGACAACGACGAGGACATACAGCGACGCGGGTGAGTGCTAGTGTGAGCTGTGTGTGTCTCCTACGCGACGCGTTCACCGCGCTCTGTGTCTCCTATAATATTGCTAGTGAATATTTTAATAGTCGAATAAAAAATACTTATTGTTAGTGTGTGGGGATGTGGTGTGGTATATGAATGAAATAGGAATAAAGCGCTGTTAACGACGACGGCCAATAAAATATCAAAACACCAAATATTTATTTTTTTAATTCATTGTACTTTAATTGTCTTAAATAATAAAATTCAAATTAAATATCACAAATTATGACAATTAATTAAAACAATCAGTCTCTTAATGCAATAGAGCTAATGATATTTTTAGTGAGTCCATCTTTAGCCAACACAAACAAACGATGGATGGTTTACACACGAGAGACCATGCCACGTATTGCACATACCTACTGTAATTGTCCGTGTGAAAAACACGGTTAGCCCAAATCTAAGCCACTAACAGCAATTTGAAAATCATTGCAAATTCGTTGTTAAGTCTGTGGAAATTGAACCCGTTTCAATTAAATCGACACATCTGTGGGTACTAATAGGGATTCGTGGTAGTAATACATCTTCTTCTCGGAACTTGCCAATCAAAATGCAGGCTTCGACAACGTTTTCTTCAATATTTTTATGACTATTAGCGTGCCATTGCACAGCCGTGATGGGTTCTAATTACGAAGCATAAATGCCGGAGATCCAACCTTCAGTTGTAGGTATATGATGCGGTGGCGTGGCTTCGTTGGTATCGAAACTGGATCGATAGATTTGTATGACACCAAGTCCCCAAGCAACAACTGTTCTAGTATTTTGAAATTCAAATCGTTGACGTCCACATTTTTTTGTTGCCAAAATTGCTGTTTCTGCCAGCCACTCATAATTCAAGTATTGTGTGAGTTTAGCGGAAAATATGTTGTCAGTGAGAGCATTTCGCGAATCAATGATTATGCAAAATCGGTGGCAATTTAATGCATCCAGTATTTTCATGTACAGCTACTTGTACATCGCTGATACTGTAACATATCATATTGTTTTTCAAATTTTTCAGCGCATGGATCTTGCAGCATTTGAATGCACATATTTACTTTGAGCTGTACTTTTTCAACATTACACCACAGTGAAATTGATTTCAAGCAAGCGTTGATCTCATCAGCGTACTTTGAGTGTGGAATGACGGGAAGTGTTTGCCTAAAATCACCTGAAAGGAGTAACTGAGTGCCACCAAATAGGTTGTCGTTGAGATCCTCCTCCTTTTTTTTGAAGTCGGTTAAAAAGGACGTTATTAACAAACGACCAAAGAAAGTGTACTTTCATTACACCTTACTTAAGCACTCTTTTTCTCAATCTCTATATATATGTATATATATATATATATATATATATACGAGACACTCTCTTGTTGCTAACTCTTATTGTATGCAAATCCAGAAACAGAGCAAAGCACCAAACCACCGTTTGTACGTCATAGTAGGTGGGTAGAAAATAGTAAGTGAATAAGTCACCCCTTACTTAAATGAAACATAGGTTAATGTCGTTTTGAAAAGTGCTCTCAAAACCGTAGCCTTAGAAGTTGTGACTTAAAAATCTACCCTTAATAATCTAATTGACTTTACTATATCCCTGGGCTGGAGCCTAGGGATGTCGTAGAGTCAACCATGGGGCTTTAACAAAAAGGCAGCAGCTTTTTTATAGTATATAAATAAAACTTTAACTGCGCGCACCAATATGTCTGTTAAGCGTGGTGTTTATGGCCAAGCCTTACGAGTTTTAGAGGAAGTTTTTTCGATTGTGAAGTCAACCCTCTTTAACAGTATATCCTACAAGACATTATAAAGCGTTTTACCTACATAACGCGCCCCTTCCTTACAAAAACCACTCCTATTAAAAAGTTAAATCTATATTTCATTAATATGCATTTATAATGTGTAAAGAGTATCGGTCTTTCAAATGATACCCCACACAACAAAAAAACTTCTTGTCTCACTGAAAACCCCTATTTTTCAAAAACTACCCTAGTGTAAAAAACATCCTCATACCTATTGATGAGTATTAAGAAATATAGGCTTGTTGGTATCAGTCATTGTGAGATTAGGTCGTACCGATATCAGACATTTTGGGATTAAGTTCTTATGGACCGGAAGCTAATATAATCTCTGCATATTCAAAATTTTGCCATCCAAAAGATAATGGCCGAATAATTGTATTTCTTTTCACCCCACTATCTCAAAAACTACACTTATCAAAAATCCCCCGCGAAAAACAAATCCTATTTGTGTTATCTCTTTACAGTTTCTATTTCCTAACTTAACTGAGATAGCCCAAGTTTCTGGTTTGAATTGGCGAGTAATATATCGTATCTTCATGTGAAGATCTTTGGTCTAAAACTTTTGTGGGTGTCGCTCAAGTTCTGTGCAGATATAATTCAGGACTGCGTTCCGGTCTCGTCGGCAAGCGGCCTGTATTTCGGAGTTTAGAGAGTTCAGTTCTTGCACTCTTGCGCCACTGGCTTCTAGTTACGGTTCCTACGGTGTTCTACCATATGCCAGGTGTTCATGGACATCCAGTGTTGACGCTTCATTGGGAGAGGTTTGGACTGTGATTTTTGTATCAACTCTCAGTTTTTGTCATTTTTGCCAGAGTGTGTTCGGATGGTCATCGCCTCGATGGTTTACTACCAACGGACCCCATGACTCTAACCCCGATCACCTCTCCAATTAGCAAGGGTGTCCCGTAAAGTGTTCTTCTCTATCTACGAGGCAGTTTGCTCCCGGCAGCGTATGTGCATTGGTGATCGAGCGTCTCCACCTGGTCCTGATCATTATGTACCTAATCTATTTAATTTCGGTGTTCTCCACTGGGTCACGTCCAAGCGTAAAGTCTTCTCGGGTGTTGTTTAAAGACTGTGTTCATTATAGTCGAGTTATTGTCGGTGTTATTCCAGGAGCATAGTTTCCATGGGATGCCTGGTCGCCTACAGTTGTCCCATGGCTGTGTGAGTGGTAGGTACATCCAATATCGTCATATTATCAAATTTATGAATCTGATTGGTTATTGATGGTTGCTCCTAGAACTATTCTACAATCAACGCCGGTGACTGAAAACTAAATAAATAAATAAAGAAAAATAAAATAGAAAGTGTCCAATAAAGAAACTGTCGAATTTAGAAACTATCTTGAGTAAACCGGTGAATCAGTGAATTGACGAATAAGGAAACTCACCAGTATACGCTGACTCTCCTCTGCGAACATGTTCCTGCTGCACATTAACTGCTTGCTATAGCTGGGCTTTATTGGGTATGCAGGTGACAGCATCTTCACAGAGAGACTCTTAGTCTTGTTTCCTGATGGAAGACATACCATTTTGACCTTGGCACCCATCTTGCAAGGTAGCTTACGTTGACAAAGTTACCACCTTGTCCTTCTTGCTTTGGAGTTGACAACGTATCACCAAATTCTCCTTTGAAGGAGGTGGGGCATAGTAGGATCTTCTCTACTAATGGAAACCACCTTATCTACGGTAGTCTGTGGCGTGGGGGAACCGGGAGTCCGTTCCCATGGGTCGCACCAGGCAAAACAAAACTTGTTACTTTAGGTAATGCACACAGCAAATAAGTGAATTGACTACCTGCATCTGTGTTTCCGATGACTTTTGACCACAATCTCTTTAAGAAAAGAGTTGATAGACTTTCTGGCCCAACTTTCTCCCTCGTGGACTTTATTTATTTATTTATTTCATAAAAACTCACAACCTCACCGCATATTGCTGTTGCAGGGATGTGATCGTGAGAGCGGTGCCCCCCTCCCCCCCGGACGAGGAGGCTGACGACGTGTTCTACGAGGCCGCGCCCCCCGCACCCGACCCCACGCCCAGGCACCGGTCGGTATCACTCGGTGTCTTTGAGAAGCAGCCATCTGTCGACTGACCAGTGTCGCCATAGTTACGGTCGGTTTGTCTTGTTGCAGCTGCGTGGGTTGCGGAGGGAGCCGAGGGGGCAGAGGGGGAAGAGGGAGTGGCAAGTCGCGGGGCGCGGGGTTCCTGTGCGGCGCCGACAACCGGACGTACTCATCGCTGTGCCGCCTCGACCTGCACAACTGCGTGCGCGCGCCCGCACCGCCCGTGCGCGTGCAGTGTCGCGGGTTCTGTCCGTGCGCCGCGCGCGCGCACAGCGGCACGGTGAGTGTAGGTACACTCGTATGTGACTCGCACCGCCAGTGCGCGCGCGCAGCCGCACGGTGTGTGTAGGTACACTCGTATGTGACTCGCACCGCCCGTGCGGGCGCACAGCCGCACGGTGTGTGTAGGTACACTCGTATGTGACTCGCACCGCCCGTGCGCGCGCACAGCCGCACGGTGAGTGTAGGTACACTCGTATGTGACTCACACCGCCCGTGCGCGCGCGCAGCCGCACGGTGAGTGTAGGTACACTCGTATGTGACGTATTATGCAATTATGTTAAGAAGGTAAGTTATGACACGACCGTGACGTCTCGCAGCTTGTTTCGCTTAGCACAGATCTGCATCTAAAGTACAGAGCTGAGGTAAAGTGCTGACGCAAATGTATGTCATCATACACGGCTTTTGAGGTAATATAGCCAGTTCTTCAGACTGTTGAGGATTCTGGATGAAGTGCGCTTCCACCTTCGGTCTTATAATGACTTGAAACCAAGTCAGATGAAGTCCAATCGCTCCCCGTCGTACAAAAAAAAAGTAACAAAATCATGTGTCTCCGCTTACAGGAGTGGCGCCGTCGCAGAACGGAGGCTTCGCACGCCACCGCCGCCGCCGCCGCCATGAGCCCCGACCGGCCCTATCGACGGCGACAAGGTACCTCAAGCTCATGTCGCTCTTCTCTAATAGGTCTACGACAATGTCTACATTTTAAAATATGTCTGTTAGGAGTTGAAAGCTCATGGCACAATAATATCAAACGATACCACGCTACAAGTTCTTGCAGGTACATCTATTATCTATCAGTTTAAGGCGCTTCCCAGAGCAAACGACCTTGAAGTTTCGTGCCTCTTCTCGTCTTGCAGTCTTTAGGTAAACCGTTGTGATGCCGTGCCGTCTAACCGGATGGCGGGGGCTGCGGTGCAAGAAATAATTCATTATATTTCGCCGATTATAGGCATCTCAGCCTCACAACTAGAGAATCGAGCGAGCGAGCGAGACGTATAGATTACCGAGCGCTGCGTCGCGTAAGATACCTAGGTATCGTCACAGAATAACTAATAAACGCGTACTGTATCTTACGCGACCTAAACAATAGTCGTTTCATTTGCTTGAGATTGCTGTTTTACAAAGTGCAACGTCGTTGCTTCCCGTTACTGAGCGCGACATGTCAAGCAAATGTGAAGCGACGGGTTTGACCTTCAGATTGACTGTTACTGTGAATATAGCTCTAAAAAGGAACTGACACGGCATTGTAAAATAATTTGGTGCTATATTTATTTTAGTTCGACAAAAATGTAATAACATTTTCGTTATAGATCTGTCTGTCCTTGAATCTGGTAGGTACCACTGGTGGTTTTTACTATCGTAGTATCGTATTTTTAGTTATTTTCCAGAAATATTTTTTTATTGATTATTCTTCTTCCAACGTTTTTTTCTGTGGGGTATCCAGTCCTTTCTGTTTCAATTGTATATGGTTACTGCAACAACAACGAAAACATAATAGATCAGTACATCACTCAAATATTCTAATAATTCTATTATTGATGTCATTTTACAAAATCGATTTTATTGCATGGTGTGGGCTATATCACAAAATAAGTAGGTATGATATATTGTAGGTAGGTATAATATCTCGTGCCACACCCGATCGAAGGCCTTCTCCATGTCGAGCAAGACTGCTACGACATACTCCTTCTTGTTTGTGCTGGTGGCCATTTCGTTTACCAGCCTCGTGACTTGCAGGGTGGTGGAGTGTTCGGCCCTAAACCCGAACTCTTCCTCCCTCGGTGTGATGTGTGGCGTCAGGCTGCTGAGCAGGAGTCTCTCGAACAATTTCGACATCGTGCTCAGCAGTGTGATGGGATGGTAGCTCGCGGGGTTTCTGGCATCTTTCCCGGGTTTAGGGAGCATCACCATCTTGCCTGTTTTCCAGCTGGTTGGGAAATGGCCAGAGCGGAGTATGCCGTTGTACAGTCTTGTGAAGGCGACCACAGACTTGGGCGGGAGATGTTTCAGAGCTTCATTGGAGATGTCATCGAGTCCAGGGGCCTTCTTTCTCGGGAGTCTTTGTATGAGTCTCTTGACTCTTCCGGGAGTAAAGAAGGCTTGGATGCCGGTTTCCTCGACTTCATCTCCTTCCACGTTCTCTTGAGGTGGCGTCACGTTGAAGTATTCGGCCAGCGCTTCTTCTACGGCTTCTACGTGTTCATGGTTTGTTGTTGGGAAGGGAGTGAACTGTTTCTCAAGGCTGTTAGCCAGGATCTCAGCTCTCTCTTCCGCAACAAACCTTAGAAGGCCATCTTCGCCCATCAGTGGTTGGATGGGGCTGGGAGTTCCGGCCAGCTGTCGACATAACCGATGGACAGATGGTACGTCTTCGGTTATGGACTCTATGTGGTTCTCCCAGCTCTCGGCGGCGTGCTCGTCCAGTGCAGTCCTCAACTTCTCTACCAGTGCGTTGAGTGCCGTTCGTTGACGTGGGCATCTGGACAGTTGCCATTGTCTCCTTGCTTCCCTCTTTTCGCGTAGAAGGTCACCTATCCTTGCCGGTAGGTGAGGTTGTTTCCTTGCCGGCATGGAGGTGTGCGATGAGGCTAAGAGGGAATCTTGGATGGTGGCTATCAGTTCTTTGGCAGCTTCTTCCACGTTCTTTGGTGTCTCGACCGGTCTTATGGTGGACCGTTCCTGTACTTCTTTCTGGAAAACTTCCTAGCAGATTTTCTTGCTCCGCGGTTTGTGTACAACTCTGCTGGGGGCTACGTCCAGTGTAAGAAGCACTGGTCTGTGGTCTGAAGGGAGATCACAAAGGAAGGCGAGGTCTGGGGTCTGTTTGAGGCCTCTGTACACCGCTATGTCCAGGACGTCTCCGCCCCCGTCCGCGTCATAGTGTGTCCAGGTGTCCGGGCCAATCACCTCGTAGTTATGGTCCATGGAGTCGGTGTAGAGTATCCGACCGTTCTTGCATGCCCTGCTAGAGTTCCAGTATGGGTGCTTCGAATTCAGGTCGCTGGCTACGACCGTCGGGGTGTCAGTGGTGAGCAGGGATCTTAGCTCTGCTTTCTGCAGTATCTCCGCGGGGGCTTTGTAGGCAGAGAAAAGCCTCATGTTTTCGCCGGCGACGCAAATGAGCACTCCTAGCGCGTACATGGACTGGAACTCGACAACGGGGATCTGCTGGTGGATAATCCTCCTATGGACCAACACTGCTAGGCCTCGGTACGCTGTCCCGTCTCTGGTGGCTTCGTCTTTTCTGTAGCTTCATCTACAGAAAAGATAGTTTGGGACCTTGAAACTAACTCCATCTTTCAGACGTGTTTCGCTGACCAGCAAGACATCGATGTTTTGCTCACGGAGGAAGGCGGTCAGCAATTTTTTCTTCCCCGTGAGCGTTTCGGCGTTCCAGAAAACTACCCTAAGACCTCCCATTGAGAAGGGCAACGAGTTTCTTTAGGGCAGCTGTTTCTGCGTTCTCGCGAGACTGCACCTGCTCCAGGATGTCCTTGATGCAGCCAATGGTGAGCCCAAGGGACTCTCCCAGATTGGCTGGTGGGGGCGGATCAGCGTCTTCTGCGCCGGCTTCTTATTCCCCTTAGACTTTCCCCTTCTTGGTTTCCTCTTCTTCGTTCCTGGCATGTTTGCCGGGGCCATCAGAGAGGAAGCGGTTGCATCCTGCACTGTGTTGACCACTGAAGACCGGGCAGCTTTGGTAGTTTGCCGGGTGCGCCCCGCCGCAGTTTGCGCACGTCGCCGGCTCTTCTACTGGCCTCTGGCATTCCGCAGCCCTGTGTGATTCGCCACAGCGTACGCATGCTTGCACTCTGTGGCAGTTATGCGAGCTGTGGTGAAACTTCTGGCAGCGGTGGCACTGCGTTGGCCCCTTTTTTCCCCTCCACCCCACGATCTGTACGCCGGGCATCATCAACAGCTCCGTGACGTCATAGATCGCTGGGGTGAGGTTTGGCGTCTTTGTTAGCAGGCAGTAAAAAACGCTCCCTGGTCTTCCCTGCCTTCTCTGAATATTTTTTATATATTCAGGCTTGAAACCTTTCTCTTCGAGGGCCTCCCATATCTCCTCGGTATTGGTGTCGGTCGGTAGGCCTCTGATCGCCACCTTGAGGCTTCTCTCAGCCGGCAGCGAGTAGGAGAACCAGCTGATCGGTTCGGTCTTTTCTAGGTCCGTTAGGTACCTTTGAATCAGCCGGTATTCTTCCTCGTCCGCCGGGTTGAATCGGATACCCTGGCCGTAAGGGCGTCCATTTGGCGCTCTCCCCAGTTTGGCGGCTATGCTTTTGAAGTGGGAGGACCAGTTCTCCAGCTTCTCCACTATAAGCGGCGGGTATTTGGGTCCCTCCCTCTTGTTCGTCCCGTCTGTAGGCTGGGGTGGCTCGCCTGCACCACCGCGGAGGCGGCTGTAGGCGGGTGGTAGCGGGCGCGGGCGCGGGTACGCGGGCGGCCACAGTGCGAGAGTTTTTCTCATCATTTATCAATCGAAAAAAAAATCTAGTCATTTAATTAAAGTCTTTACCTATGAAATTGCCGTTTTTATGGAATCAATGCAAGTCATATTTTTTTCGATCTTATTTATTTCCGTCAATCAAAGTAATCGCCCATGCAGTTTGCCAGCGCAGTGGCAATTTATCGATGCCTTCCTTGAAAAAGTCTGCTGGATGGGAGGCAACAAACTCTTGGAAGGCATATTGTACTGCCTCTCGGGTATTTGTTTTTTTTTCCCGTTAAGTTGTCCAAATTCTGGAACATTCTTCACAGTACATATCTGCAGTAATGCTAGTACCTTTTGGTAAGAAGCTATGATGAATCACACCGGTGCTAGACCACCAAACGGTGACTATCACGTTTTTTGGGTGTAATTCTTCGTTTAAGGCTTTTTTTAGGTGCTGAACCAGGATCTAACCAACTCGATGAGTGCTTACGATTGTCAAAAAGAATCAATTTTTCATCGCAGGTAACAATGAGATTCAATATTCCTTCGTTTCTGTGCCTGTTGAGCAGCGCAAGGCAGACCTCAAGCCTCAACGCGCGCCTCGCGCTGCGTTCATTAAGTTAGTTTGTCAAGCTTTTTTACCTTGACAATTTGACGCAAATGGATCAAGATTGTTTTGATGCTAACTTCGAAAGCTGCTGCTTATTCGACAGTAGACTGAGTATCATCAGCTTCCACAATGACCATCGATAACAGGGTGCATTTTCAGGTCGAATTGCAGCATGGAAGCCGGTAAACCAATTACGGGTTGTGCGTTCGTTTGTTGACTTTTCTTTCGAACAAAACAGTCCAAATTTATGCAAAAAGCACAGTGAACCGGAAGTTTCGAACCATCTCCAGACTCCCTGTATAGAGGGTTATTATCTAGATCCAAAATCCCAAAATAAGTTGTACTTTAAGTACTTTATAAGTACTTAAAGTACAACTTAGAAAGTACTAGTGTAAGTACTTTACAGGTAAAACACATTCAAAAAACATACACATTGTTGGAGACGAGGAAGTTAGAGGGTTGTCCGCGAGCCTTAACAGCTCTAAATTTAAAAACTGGAACAAAGACTACAAGATCCAAGGATTAGTAAAACCGCACGCTTCATCCAAAGAAATTCTTAGTTATTTTGACTATTTGATCAAGACAGTTAAAGAAGAGGATACTGTTATTTTATCAATTGGTAAACATGACCAAAACCCGTACCTATTACCTGCAAGCCGTGCATGTATAGTCCCATACCGCGAAAACCGAATAGGAGTCAACGTCACTAAATGTTATCAAATAACTTTCACACGAAAGAATAAAAATATCGACTTTATTTATAATCTTAACGGCGTACCTTTAGTTTGTCATAAAGACACTAAGGATCTGGAGTCATTTTTGACTCAAAAATGCTGATGTCCAAACATCGACTCAATAGTCACTAAAGCGTATCGGTATTTAGGTTTCATATTGAGAGTTAGTCGTCCCTTTTCGGATACTGTATGCCTAAAAGTTCTGTACTTCTCGTATCTTCGCAGTATATTAGAATACTGTTGTAACGTATGGAACCCCTGTTACATAACCTATATTGAATCAATTGAGTTCATACAAACAAAGTTTATTATGGCGTTAAATTACTGCACTTATCATGAGAAGATAAGCTATGAGGAATCGTGCTTATTCCATAAGCTGACACAACTTAAAGATATTACAAATGCTGTTTTTACATGATGTCTGTCACTATAAGATTAATTGCATAAAATTAACTATTTATACCCTATTTTTACAATTTAATACACCCCGCAAACGCACAAGACACACTACCTTTCAGTCGCACAAACTCAAAATGGAGTCATACGTCGCTCACTTAATAACTTTAATAAACATTTCGCTTCAATTGACATTTTCCATCTTAGTAGAGCGTCCTTCAGAAATCAACTGATTGTTACAAAATACAGAAGTTTAGGTCTACGGAAATTTTTAACTACTCCGGTGTTCCTTAGGTGAGTATCTTAGGTCCAATACTATTCCTCCTATACATTAACGATTTACCAGATTACATGTCACACAAATGCATATTATTTGCAGATGATACCACAGTGTTGATAAACGTTAAAAATAAAGAATTAGCCCGACAGACATTAAATAATGGGGTTTCGGACATTGTAAATTGGACAAATAACAATAACTTATGCATCAATAGTAATAAGACCAAGATAATGCAATTTAATTCATACAATACTAATTCACTCACTAAATCTTGACATATGCTATAATAATGAAAAAGTCCGTGAGATAAATTCGTATACATTTCTAGGAATTACTTTAGATACCCACTTGAACTGGAAAGATCATGTTAACTTTGTTTGCCAAAGACTTAGCAGGTTTATTTTCGCCCTTTTAAGAGTTCGGCAAACTATGGACATGGACCATCGTCCATGTCCTCGTATCGTCAGTCCTAAGTTACGGGCTATTGTCATTGGTAACTCAGTGGATGTAGAAAAATGATTTCAAAGTTCAAAAGCGATGTATCCGAGTTCTAAACAATGCTTGGTTCTTAGATAGTTGCAAACCTCTTTTTAAAAAAAATTATATATTACCGCTTGCATGTATGTATATAAAAGAAATCTGTATCTTTGTAAAAACACATCCATCCTATTTTAAAAGACGGAGTGATGTTATGACCCGACAGAAGAGCCAAATTTATCAACCTATTATATCAACCTCCTCGCCATAAAGAAATATATAAAAAAAATGATCATAATATGTGTATATTGATATATAATAAATTACCGGAGAAGCTTAAAGTGTTAAATGGGAATATTTTTATGAGTAAAATTAATGATTGGTTAATGTATAATTGTTTTTATAATTTAATTGAATATTTCGATTATTATGAATAAAAAAGTATAAATATTTGCACGCCTGCATGCAGGCCGAATACATGTACCTACTGACCTTTAGCACTTAGATCTGCTACTGTAATATTTTATGTATTCTAGCAAATAAATGATTGATTATGTTATAGTGTTTATTTGAAATGACCAGTACTACAAAACGGCAACTTAATAGGTGAAGACCTATTATTATGAATCCTAAGAAGAGTCGAGGAAGGATAGACTAACAATGTACAAAATAATAATGATAACAATGTTCGTTTGTCAGCCGGCGGCGGCGGCGGTACGGGATGTGCGCTCGACAAGATGGCGGATAGACTGTTGGACTGGTTCTCGGTGGTCATGGAGGATGCAGACGGTGGAGGTACCGACCTCGCAGGTACCTATTTATACACCAGCCAATCCAAAGATTTTAATTTGATTTGAAAGAACAAACTTTTATATAGTCAAGTATATAAATCAATAAAATCACGAAAGTTATGAATCGAAATCTCACTATTTTTTCCCTTTTTGAGGTTTCACCTCTGATTATCACTCAGAGCGTAGATCTTATAAGGATCACCTACTAGGGAAGGAACGTCCAAGCTTTCGTTCGGCACATGCCAATGGTTTGCAAATAGTATTCAGAACGTGACAGGTTGCAAGCCCATATCAGTTTAGCGGAATACTATCTAGTGACACATTCTGTTCGACTACTACTACTATGGTACTAGGGAACATGCCGGTATCCTCACCATGTGACCTTCACCATCAGAGAATGTGTATGTGTCAAACGTAGGTACCTAAACTAAAACGATTTCGTTTGTTTGATTGCAACCTTTCTCCTACAACCGATTCGCCATCGGACTATTCGTCGACAGTTTAGCTCATTTGATCAATAACATTTTCATTAAAATTGGATAACCCCTTCGAGAGCTATGCCATCACAAACCATTGTAACAAGCATACATTTTGCAGATACTATAATGCCGGAATTTCCAACTTGTCGCCATAATAACAATTCTTAAAAAAAATGTGTTTCGGCATTCAGAGGTAAGATAGCCAGTTCCTCAGTTTGTTGAGTATTCCGGGTGAAGTGATCTTCGGCCTTATCTCAACTAGTTACCAAGAGAGATAAACGCAAAGCGCTTCCTTGTCGTACAACAAAAATAAAAAATAAACTTATCTAACATCACTGAATGAAAAGGATTATAGCTTCTCAATACTATGGTAACCGAGATCCCTACAATTGCTCTGAGTTAATTTCATATGTTGCGAGTTTATAAAAGTCTGGTTATTCTTGACTTATTATTACACTAAGTCAGGACTTCCAGCAAGATAACAAAAAGGCTCCAGATCACAAAAAACTAGCTGTTAGTTTTTCTAAAATTCTCAAATAAAATAAAAAATAGCAAAAACATCCTCAGAAAGGGTACTGCTACATTTTTTAAACGTATACTCAGAGTGCAAACATGCCTTAGAATAATCATAAATTGTTGTATTGGGTTCATATCGTCCAACTACCTGTCTTCTACATGTACTCTCGAAGCTCTTTAAGAAAACAACCTCAACAGAAAAAAATCCAAGAATTGGGAGTAGGAAAATTATAATGAATAAACGAAAAAAGCTCTGTTACACAATGGTGAAATCTGCATTTCTCTACTACCTCTATTTCCAAAAACATTAGGAATTATATGATTTTTTCGCGTAAATGTCTCTTCGCGCAAGTGTCCCTTCGCGCAAGTGTCTCTTCGCGCAAATGTCCTTCGCGAAAATGTCTTTTGCGCAACCAGTGTACCAGACCCGTTGTGTGTGTGTGTGTGTAGGGTTCCCCGCTGACTGGGCGGCGCGAAGTGTGTGAGATACTGACTTGTGTGTGTGCAGGGTTCCCGGCGGACTGCAAGCGCGAAGTGCGTTGGATGTTCGCGCATCTCGACGTGGGAGCTGACGGAGTGCTCTCCGCCGCCGACCTGTACGCGCTGCGGCACGACGAGCGCGAGCGTTGCTTGCGACCGTTCCTAGCGCGGTGCGGGGCGGGGGCGCTGGCGGGGGGAGGAGTGCGGCGCGGCACGTGGTGCGCGTGCTTCTCCCGCGCGGCACGGCCGTGCGCGGCGCTGGCCCGCGCGCACGCGGCGGCCGCGCGCGCCGGGGGGTACGCGCCGGCATGCGACGCGCGGGGGTACTACCGCCCCCGGCAGTGCCACGCAGCGCTCGGCGTCTGCTGGTGCGTGGACGCTCACGGCACCGAGCGCGCCCACACGCGCACCAAGGGCGAGCCGCCCTGCCCCCCGCACGACGATCGCGCCGCCCCCCGCGACCCCCTCGCGCCCCCCGAGGATGACGAGGACGCGGGCGCCGGCAGCGGCGATAACCACCTCCGGTACTAGAGCAGCGATCGCTCCGGAGGCCTAGAACGCACGCGCCGCTCCTTATCTATGTAATGTACCTACCTAGGTACCTACTTACACTACCTACACCTTCGTTACGTACGTACCTATGCGAGCGGGAGTCGTGTCCGCCAAACTAAAGCGACAGTACCTACGTCTTATCGGTAGGTAGGTAGGTACCCTACTACCTGTACATCAGGTATACCTACCGCGGTAGCTCACATTTTGGTAAAGCCATTATCATTGATTCTCCCAAAATAGAAGCTAGAATCTCGACTCACTTTTATATCACTGGAAGCAGGATAACTAACAAACTGACTTATTCTAGTGAAAAGAGACACGTTTTGATTTTGACAAGATCGACATCACCCCGAACCCGTTCGGGAACAGTCGTGAGTTTCATATTCAGTCTGCAGCGTTACATCTCTCTCCTCCTGAATGACATTCTGTCCGGCCTTGCCATCAGAGGTGTATCTTATAACAATCAGGTTTTGTACCTGTACTGTACATTACATATTCTGTCCGGCCTTACCATCGGAAGTGTATCTTATAACAATCAGGTTTGGTACCTGTACTGTACATTACATATTCTGTCCGGCCGGCCTTACCATCGGAGGTGTATCTTATAACAATCAGGTTTGGTACCTGTACTGTACATTACATATTCTGTCCGGCCTTACCATCGGAAGTGTATCTTATAACAATCAGGTTTTGTACCTGTACTGTACATTACATATTCTGTCCGGCCTTACCATCGGAGGTGTATCTTATAACAATCAGGTTTGGTACCTGTTCTGTACATTACATATTCTGTCCGGCCGGCCTTACCATCGGAGGTGTATCTTATAACAATCAGGTTTGGTACCTGTACTGTACATTACATATTCTGTCCGGCCTCGCCGTCGGAGGTGTATCTTATAACAATCAGGTTTGGTGCCTGTACTGTACATTACATATTCTGTCCGGCCTTGCCATCGGAGGTGTATCTTATAACAATCAGATTTGGTACCTGTACTGTACATTACGTACCCTGGGTATGAATGGATGGTGTACAGTTCAATGTTAAGGATTTATTCGTATTGGCCTAACATATCTAGGTAATTATTTAAGGCCTCTGTAAACCTATTATAATATACTAATAGATAGAATTAAGTAGCCAACTGCGTCTGCACCTAGATCCTTCGGACTTCGATGCAATAAAATAATTGAACATGTACCTACACCTACATTTTTTTTTATATTCCTTGTAAACTGTTATAAGTACAAGGTAGTAGGTACATAGTACTACAGTGATGATGCCTAGACAGATTCCTGGGTTTACTTAAATAACTGTAGGTAGGTATTGATCGATCTAAATATCCTATGGTATACACAGGACGTCATGTGATAATGTTAGTACCTATCTGATAAGTAATATAACTGACACACTTGTAGTTACTAAACTTCGGTTAGTAAATCATTTGCACTTTTTATTAATTATTTATGTACCTACCGAAGTGCCTACTTAATTAAATCACTGTTTGTGTGTATCATCTCAGCTAAAATAAATTGTGTATGTTAACAATACGAGCTGTGTTTAAATTGAAAATATCTAGGTAGGTAGGTACTACTTAGACAGGACTTGCAGGGCAACTATGAACCCTTCATCATCATCATCATCATCATCTTCCACAGCTTTCAGGTCTACCTACCCTACCTAGAGTTTCCCTAGCTTACTACGTGCGAGTGCTGTATACCTAGTATGCTCTTTATAGCCGACTCAAAAAACAGGAAGGTTTCTCAATTCGTCGGAATCTTTTTTTTTTATGTACCTATGCTCCCCGATAACTTAGTATAATATATTTTATTTATTCAGACAACATGATCCATATTTTGTTAGTAATTCAGTATTTATATCCAAAAAAACTTAGGCATAATGTTAGTAGGTAAGTAATGAAGTAAATGAATTGAGGGTTACGGTTCATACCGACAAACACTACCCGCCGCGGTCAAAAGGAGGGTTCGAGCCCAACATAACTTACAACTTACCAGTGTACAACATAACTTACAACTTACAGTGTACAACATAACTTACAACTTACCAGTGTACAACATAACTTACAACTTACCAGTGTACAACATAACTTACAACTTACAGTGTACAACATAACTTACAACTTACCAGTGTACAACATAACTTACAACTTACCAGTGTACAACATAACTTACAACTTACCAGTGTACAACATAACTTAAAACTTACAGTGTACAACATAACTTACAACTTACCAGTGTACAACATAACTTACAACTTACAGTGTACAACATAACTTACAACTTACAGTGTACAACATAACTTACAACTTACCAGTGTACAACATAACTTACAACTTACCAGTGTACAACATAACTTACAACTTACCAGTGTACAACATAACTTACAACTTACAGTGTACAACATAACTTACAACTTACCAGTGTACAACATAACTTACAACTTACAGTGTACAACATAACTTACAACTTACCAGTGTACAACATAACTTACAACTTACAGTGTACAACATAACTTACAACTTACCAGTGTACAACATAACTTACAACTTACCAGTGTACAACATAACTTACAACTTACAGTGTACAACATAACTTACAACTTACCAGTGTACAACATAACTTACAACTTACCAGTGTACAACATAACTTACAACTTACAGTGTACAACATAACTTACAACTTACCAGTGTACAACATAACTTACAACTTACCAGTGTACAACATAACTTACAACTTACCAGTGTACAACATAACTTAAAACTTACAGTGTACAACATAACTTACAACTTACCAGTGTACAACATAACTTACAACTTACAGTGTACAACATAACTTACAACTTACAGTGTACAACATAACTTACAACTTACCAGTGTACAACATAACTTACAACTTACCAGTGTACAACATAACTTACAACTTACCAGTGTACAACATAACTTACAACTTACAGTGTACAACATAACTTACAACTTACCAGTGTACAACATAACTTACAACTTACAGTGTACAACATAACTTACAACTTACCAGTGTACAACATAACTTACAACTTACAGTGTACAACATAACTTACAACTTACCAGTGTACAACATAACTTACAACTTACCAGTGTACAACATAAACTACAACTTACCAGTGTACAACATAACTTACAACTTACAGTGTACAACATAACTTACAACTTACAGTGTACAACATAACTTACAACTTACCAGTGTACAACATAACTTACAACTTACAGTGTACAACATAACTTACAACTTACAGTGTACAACATAACTTACAACTTACAGTGTACAACATAACTTACAACTTACCAGTGTACAACATAACTTACAACTTACCAGTGTACAACATAACTTACAACTTACAGTGTACAACATAACTTACAACTTACAGTGTACAACATAACTTACAACTTACCAGTGTACAACATAACTTACAACTTACCAGTGTACAACATAACTTACAACTTACCAGTGTACAACATAACTTACAACTTACAGTGTACAACATAACTTACAACTTACCAGTGTACAACATAACTTACAACTTACCAGTGTACAACATAACTTACAACTTACCAGTGTACAACATAACTTACAACTAACAGTGTACAACATAACTTACAACTTACCAGTGTACAACATAACTTACAACTTACCAGTGTACAACATAACTTACAACTTACAGTGTACAACATAACTTACAACTTACCAGTGTACAACATAACTTACAACTTACCAGTGTACAACATAACTTACAACTTACAGTGTACAACATAACTTACAACTTACGCGTGTACAACATAACTTACAACTTACAGTGTACAACATAACTTACAACTTACCAGTGTACAACATAACTTACAACTTACAGTGTACAACATAACTTACAACTTACCAGTGTACAACATAACTTACAACTTACAGTGTACAACATAACTTACAACTTACAGTGTACAACATAACTTACAACTTACAGTGTACAACATAACTTACAACTTACAGTGTACAACATAACTTACAACTTACAGTGTACAACATAACTTACAACTTACCAATGTACAACATAACTTACAACTTACCAGTGTACAACATAACTTACAACTTACAGTATACAACATAACTTACAACTTACCAGTGTACAACATAACTTACAACTTACCAGTGTACAACATAACTTACAACTTACAGTGTACAACATAACTTACAACTTACAGTGTACAACATAACTTACAACTTACCAGTGTACAACATAACTTACAACTTACCAGTGTACAACATAACTTACAACTTACAGTGTACAACATAACTTACAACTTACCAGTGTACAACATAACTTACAACTTACCAGTGTACAACATTTTCTGGACCAGATGCTGCTGAGGCCTTCGCGAGCTATCTGGCCAGTGTTTTCTTGCCGGATCTACTCTAGCTTGATGCTACTAGAGCTATTCATCTAGATAATACCTCAAAGCTGAGTTATATTATACTATTACATAAAATACATATCTCAAATAGCAATGACATTAACATTATGAGATTTAATCACGATGACGTCATTTGGGGTATTAAGAGGTTGAAGCTAAGTTGCTCGGTGGGTTCTGACAATTTGTCTTCTACCATAGTTAAAAGTGCAGGAGAGCTGTTGTGCAGTCCACTTTGACACATCGTCAACCTGGGACTAAAGTCTGGAGTTTATTCCTCACAGTGGAATCTCTAGAGTAGGTCTTATACCCAAAAGTACCCAAAAGTTGAAGAGTACCGCCCAATAGCTATCCTCTCTTCTCCTGCTAAAAGTTTTCGAGAGCATCCTACATAGGTAAGCCCACATTTATGCGCAGACCAACAAGTTCTTATCCAACGAACAGTATGGGCTTAGAAGCAAGCGATCGGTAAACACAAACTGGTTGACGCTCGTTGACTACATTTCAAAAGACATGGATCGGGGTCAACAAGTGGATGTCCTATACTTTGACTTCCGGAAGGTGTTTGATGTGTGAAGGGTGAACAACGACATTCTGCTGACTAAACTAAATGCAATAACTCCAGTCCAGCTGGTTGCGGATTACCTCCGTGTTCGTCAGCATTTTGTAAGATTCGGCTTGTACGAATCCCAGCCCTATCACACGCGTTCCGGGGTCAGTCAAGGATCGACTCGGGCCTATGTTGTTCTTGATTATGATCAACGACCTCCCAGCTGTGGCATCGCATGCAAAAAGTCTGCTTGCTTATAGCATGACTTAAAACTCTTTAACGAGGTTAAATTTGTGGCTGATTGCCAGGCGCTGCAATGTGATTTACGAGTGGAGTGTCGTTAATAAGACAGAGTTCAATGCAAGCAAAATGAAAAACAAGTAAAGATGTGGCCTGAGATGGAGCACGCTTGTCTAAAAGGAACCTGTTCACTCTGGACTTGAAGACTCCAAGATTATATTGGTGCGGGGAAACAGACGAGGGCAAGGAGTTCTATTCCTTACCAGTTTGAATAATAAAGGTAGGGGCAAATCGATGCGTTCGATATAATGGAACATCTACAAGGTACGGGTTGTAACCTGCCGTACGTCTGCTCTAATAGAAGACGTACGGCAGGTTAAAAAGTCGAAGATATCGAGCGCACACTCGCCAAAGTGGTATTTATAGAACACAGACAGCCTGGCAACCCGTCGTCTGTGATCTAGGCTCCGCAAACTGGCTTCAACGAGCGAATAATCACCTATAAGTCTAGCAGCACGACGCTCAATCGAGTCCAGGGCTTCGAGCTGGTACTTGGCTGAGCCATCCCAGAGATGGCAGCAGTACTCCATACAAGACCGGACCTGAGCTTTGTACAAGCTCAGAAGCTGTCCCAAACATACGTTTGGTGGCAAAGGAGTCGGTTATGAGTCTCAGATTTGTCCTCAGAAATGCCCGTGATTTTGAAAACGAGCATGTTGTTCGCCTGATATTGTCGGCACTCGTCAGGAGCAAGTTGGAGAGTAGTGCTTGTGTGTGGAACCCGCACGTATGCTCTTATGTTTGAAAAAGTTCAAAAGGAATTCTTGCGGTACCTCTACAAGCGTCGCTACTGTTACTACCCCTTCCTTTATCCGAACAAGTTTCTATTGGGAACCTTGGGTTATAACTCGCTGGAGGTAGGCAAGGCGTGCGTTCGACCAAGTTACCACAGTCTGCAAAATTCTCCACAGCAAAATTGACGCTTCGGATTTGAGTGCTGAGCTGTGTCGTCTCTACGTCCCAAACAACTACCGCCGTTGCCGTGGTCGGCAACATACGTTGTTAGACGTGCCAAGGTCCCGTTCGGAAGCACGAGCTGCATCACGGACCCCGCGCGTCCTCGCGGCGCTCAACGCTCGTGTGGACGATAGCCTGGATGTTGACTTGTTTGACGATAGACGGTCTCAAATTTTAACTGATTGTCTATGTTTTGATGAGCGTCATTTTAACCGTTGTGTTGATTTTGTATTGATAAATTCCATTAATTTATTTATGTTTTTGTGTTGTCCGACATACGTATCATTTTGTTTTCTTAATTAATGCGATTATTACTATTAATTTCTAATGACTTTTTTTTTTAACTTTATCGTGTCATATACTGTAGGTAGAGTTTACTTACAAATTACTTACAAAACCACATACGTCCGTAACTTAACTACTATCTACAAGATATACTACATACAAGCGTACAGTTGCGCTTAAAACATCAGCAACATTGAAGATATTTTAATAAATCAAAATTAACTGAAGGAGGAGTTAGAAAATCTCCTACGAAATTTCAAGAAAGATGGGGCCAAACGGAAGACTCCGCTTTATTTTAAGTAGGTAAATAAGTTCTAGATTATTTTTGGAAAGAATTTCAAACAAACCATACATTATTATACCAGTGTGAAAACCATGATTATTCATACTTTGCTGAAAATCATTATCAGCTAACAAAAGACTTTTACTCCGAAGCTCGGACCTTCATCAAGAATTACGAGGTCTCGGAAGTACCTTCCAAGAAAATAAAAATATCTCCTGCAAGGACTCCAACTATTCAAATTACTGCAACTTAACCTTCAGGATAACCACTACCATCTCATGAAACACTGATTATGAAATTAGACCACTATGGTATCAAGGGTGTTGCACTAGACTTACTCACGTCTAACCTAAGTGATCGCATACAGCATGTCGACGTGAACGGCCAGCGTTCTTCAGGATCTTTGGTTACCATGGGTGTGCCGCAGGGTTCAATGTTGGGGCCTTTCTTGTTTTTAGTATATATTAATGATCTGCCCCAAATAATTACGGATGACGATGAGATTGTACTGTTTGCAGATGATACGTCACTTCTATTTAGATTGAAGCGACAAATGACTAACTTTGACAACGTAAAATGCAATCTCAAAAATTGTTAACTGGTTTAATGTAAATAACTTAGTACAAATCAGAAAAAGACCAAATGTATTCGATTTGTTTTACCAAATGTAACTGAAGTTGAAGCTAATGTTAAAGTTAAAGAGGAAAACATAGAATTAGTCAAAACCACTGTATTTTTGGGATTAATGGGGTCCACACATAGATAAACTGGCGAAGAGACTTAGTTCTGCAGCAAATGCTGTAAAGAAGATACGTCTTCTCTCAGACGTTGCGACAGCAAGACTAGTTTACTTCAGTTACTTTCACAGTATTATGTGTTAAGTGATGTGCTAAGCTTGTCAAATACTAAATTCAAAAATTTTGTAAAACAAAAGCTATCCAGGAAAGCTTGTTTTAAAATTTCAGATTACCTAAAAGATAAGAAAGCCTGGCATTAAAAAAAAATGAATTTGCTCCAGTGAATAAATTGTAATTAAGTAGTATTAGATAATTTTAAGCTATTGTAATGGATCATGAAAAAAAAAAAAACTAGCCCGAGGTTCTTGCCTTTCTCCTTGTGTGCTGGTCGCGATTCCGAACAGGCGGTAGATTTGACGTTTCAAAGTGATCCTAAAAAATCTTACCGAATAAATATATTTGACTTTGACTTTGAACTTCGAAATTTACGAGCACCAATACAACACAACCAAAAAATCCATAAACACGAAAATGTGGACTGTTTCGTATAGAGAAAAATCTACTCCTAAACCATTTTAGGAGTAGATTTGTAGATTTTTCTCTATAGACCATACCTACCAACGATCTCTGGTGCATACCAGCACTGGACTTCCTTTAAGGACTTGTTTACCGAAGTAATCCACGACATCGGAACACTATCCAGTGCCCAAAAAATGCAATACCTTAAATCCAAGGTCAAAGAAGAAGCTGAAAAATTAATTCAGCACTTATCTATTAGCCCCGACAACTCAAGTCTGCTGGGACATACTGAACAACTGATATAACAACAAGAAGCTGATATTTACATCCCATCTCAACACTATTTTGAATCTGCCAGTTATGCAATACCAAATAGCTGCTAACATCAAAAGGATACATGATACGTCGAATGAGTGTCTAAACGCTATAAAAAAACTTCCCATGTCGATATTTCAACATGGGATCCAATTTTAGTGCATCTACAATCTTAAAAATTGGATACTGACTCCTATAACGACTACATTAAAGCTATTTTGGAGCCGAGAGAATTACCTAACTTAGCAGAATTTATGCGTTTCCTGGAATCCAAATTTACTTTTTTGGAGTCCGCGTGACGTAAACAAGTACGTCCAACAAACGATCAACAAACAGCAGCCTACCAAAACAAGAACACATTTCAATCTTTCAACAAGGTTCCAAACTACGTAAACTACCAAAGCTTCAACGTGAAACCGAAGGCATTCACAAACAATGCTTACAACTCTACATGGAAAAGGTTGCGTACTGTTATACGGGGTCTTGAGAATCACTTTTTAAAAAAAGAGTATTTTTCTTACACGAACTTATTTTATTTTATTTAGGATTTAGTAGAACTTAAATTAGAAATTGATTTAGAATAAACGATTTAGAAATGAATACGGATTTAGAAAAGACAAGTATCTGGGTTAGCTGCCAGTAATGGAGTGTGGGAGTCCATTGTCTAGAATGATTACTCGCAATATAAAAGTAGCAAGGGTTGCACTATTCGGCTTAATCCTATACAGTAGTTAGGGGTATAACAACCCCCACGTTAAGAGGAAACTTACAGAAAAGTAAGTTTTCGTAAAGGTTATTGTTTAACCTATGCGTAATTGAGGTTGATCTAATTCTATTTCATGATCCGAGTTTTCATCTTTGTTGATAACTATTTTGTTAGAATTTCTGCATAATTTTCCGAAATACTTGCCCTTTTTACACAAATATAAAATTAAGCAAAGACACAATATAAAAGATGTTATACTTAAAATAGGAAAGCTAACATGATTATGATTCCAATTGTTAGGAGATTGGACAGAATCTAAGTCTTTAATGATTTGATTTGATTCTACACTCAAAGCTCTTAAATTATCCAAATTAATATTTTGTAACCTGGAAGTTGGTAGACTTAGTTCTTTAGCATTGTTTATATTACAGCAACTATCATTAAGAATATTAAAACGTGGCGTAATGTTAGGAATACTTATACTAGACGAAATCTTTCTTACAAATCTATAATTCTTATGGTAGGCTACACAAGCTAAAGGAATATCAAGTACACCTGTACCGGATATGACAAGTTCAGTAATGTCATTGTTCTTACATTCAACTGAGAGTTTATCAGGTTTTGATTGAACAAATATCCATTTTCCATTATTTAATTTATGCCAAATGTTTACATCACCACGCAGGATTTTGTATTGACAAGAATCAGTTAACTTTGTTACAGCTTTTGTGATTATTTCAATTTCACAAGATGGATTTCCAGGTACAGTATACACATCAGTCATTTCACAAAGGTAAGTTTTAGTAGCAATAATATTTTTGCAGGCGCTTAAGTTTTGAAGATAACTAAACGACGATTTGTCCTTACTCAGAGCAATATATTGTTCAGAGGGTTGAATCATTACAAATGTATTATTAGTAGCATGTGGGGTTGGCAAAGGTATACTTTTATATAAATTATATTCTAAGACACTTACTAAAGGTATTTTCATTACGAAAATTAACTTATTATCTAGATAATAGCATACTAAATCAGCGACATTTAGAAGAATGTGAATATTATTTAATTCTAGGCTTACTGGAAAATCTCTATACTTAGGAACTACCTTAAGATTACTAACAATGTCATTATACAATTGTTTAGGCGTCAACACAGACGGGTGTAGTATATTCGCTTTTACAAATAGGATAGAATTTAGAATATCTTCGATTTTGAACGAAAGTGTCAACAGATTTGATTGTAAGATGTTTGAAATTGAATTAAGAGATATTTGGAAGTTCTCAGCTTGTACTACTTGGGATATGTTATTCACAACTGTGGAAATTTTATCTAAAGCATCGTTCAACTTGTCTTGGTTAACGTCGATTTCATGTAAAGATTGATTTATATTGGATATTGCCATTTGAGATACAATTATGCTTTTCTTAGTGGCGTCTGATAAAACTTTGTCATTGCTGTACAAAGCTTGGATGGCTTTGTTATAGTGGTTTGCATCATCTTCATCCATGGTACCGAAAATATGTTTGAATACACTGCCTACATAAAAGATTTTGTAAAAGTATATTGTATAATAGTAGAGTTTGTAAATCACTTAGATGCTAGGTATTTAATTAGTTAATCAATTTGACTTGCAGGTTTTACTTCATCGAAGTGATGGGTGATATGACGTCGATTTATAAGCAGAGTCAGGGTATTGTTGTTGTTGTTGACTTTTACGATTTTATATGGACCTTTCCATAGTGGAGATAGGGCTTTTCGGAGTCTCAAATGATTTTTTAAATATACGTATTCGCCAACTTTATATTCAACAGTGCGACTGTGTTTGTCATAGTAGTTTTTTGATCTTTCTTTAGAGGCTTGAATGTTTTGTAGAGCTTTTTCACGAGATATTTTGAGCCGGTGATGAAGCATTTTGATATATTCAGGGTATGTTAGATCAGCGCGGAGTTCAAAAATGGAATCTGGGATATACGGTTTATGCCCGAATACAAGTTCATACGGAGTGAAGCGCGTTGTACTGTGGACAGTGCTGTTATAAGTTAACATGGCGGTATACACAAATTTGTGCCAGTTGGACTGGTTTTCATTTACATAGGACTTCAGATATTCTTTTAATGTTGAGTGGCTCCTTTCAAGTGCACCTTGTGTTTGTGGGTGATAAGGAGAAGACCATATTTGTTTAATTTTCAGAAATTCGCAGGTTTTTTTGAATAGGTCAGCGGTGAAATTAGTACCTTGATCAGTGAGAATAGATTTAGGAATGCCAAAGAGGGTGACGAAATGAACTAAGCATTCGCAAGATTCTTCTGCTGTTGCATTTGAGATAGGATAGGCGATAGAATATTTAGTCAGATCGTCTTGTAGAGTAAGTATGTATTTTAACTTGGGAATTCCAGCTTCGGGTAATGGACCAACAATATCAAGACTAATCCTTTCAAAGGGACGAGTGGAAGTGGTAGTTATTTGCATGGGGGATCTATTAATTTTACGAAGGGCTTTATTAGACTGACATAATTTACAATTCTTTACGTATTCCTCTATTTCGGAACGCATATTTTTCCAATAGTAGCGCTCTTTTATTCTGTCGTACATTCTGTTAGAGCCTAAGTGTCCGGCAATTGGGATATCGTGGTTTTCTTTTAAAATCTTTGCTATTTCAGAAGGAACAGGATATATGACTGTGTTATGGTGAATGTTGATCGTTATATTCGTATTGTTGAATAAGTACATGATCATGCCGTATATTTTGACAAAAGAGTTTTGTTCGAATGGATTTTTAAAATCGGATATCGCTATTTCATTTATGTCACCGGTAAGTAAGATATCGTCTCTAGCTGACTTCAGTGTTTTGAAGATATCAGGATAAGAGCAAGTGTCGAAGTAGTAGACTTTGGTGAAGAGGAGATAGTAAGTTTTGCCTTTGACAATAACCTTTTTAAAAGAATGAAGTTCGCGCTCACCATCGTGGATTGAGTCATCGGCATTTGAGATTATGTCTTGAAGATAAGGATTTGAATCGTCAAAGTCAATGGATACAGGGATGAGTATTGATTTAGTAGGGCTTTTAAACAGGCTTTCGTTATGTTCTTTTATATAAGTATTGAATGTTTCATTTTTGTTAGAAAATGATTTAAGAAATTCGGAATATTCTTTATTGGAACTGGTAGGTGTTTCGTCAGTGTGTCTGTTTGAGTCAGCGGGAGAATATGGTGAAATAGAAGGAATCGGTTGAGGAAAAGGTGCTGGGGGAGAAACAGTGATCTCAAGAGGAGAAGGATCCAGCGGAGAGAAGTCAATGTTTTGTCCGTCGAGTGGGCTAATTCCCAAATCACCTAGATCGATTAAGTCCTCAAGTATATCTTGAGGAACTTCGGCGTCATCAGCGAGTTGATGTCCAGATAAACCTGATGTTGAAGGTTGCGGATTGACATGATCTTGTATAATTGGATTTACTGGATAACGCGATAATGTATCAGCGTTGCTGTTAACTTTTCCCTTTTTATAAATAACGTCATAGTCATATTCTTCCAATTTGAGTCTCCATCTAACTAATTTTGACCCAGGGTCTTTGCAATTAAATAGCCACTTTAGAGGTCGGTGATCAGTTACAATAGTAAACTGGTGGCCATACAGATATGGTCTAAACATTTTTGTGCCAAAAATGATGGCCAGGCATTCTTTTTCAGTTACGCTGTAATTGCATTCGGCTTTATTTAAAGTTCGGGATGCATATGCGATAGGACGGTCACTACCGACGGGGCCTTGAGACAAAATAGCAGAGATAGCATAGTTTGATGCGTCACATGTTAGAAGAAATGGTTTGGTAAAATCTGGATATGCTAGAATCGGTGCAGAGGTAAGCGCATTTTTAAGGTTTTCGAAAGCTAACTGTTGTTCGTTATTCCAGATAAAAGGAACATCTTTCTTTAAAAGGTGTGTGAGTGGTTTGGCAATCTTGGATAGGTCTGGAATGAAACGTCTGTAATAAGACACTAGTCCCATGAATGATTTGATGTCCTTAGGACATTTAGGGACTGGAAATTTTTCTACGGCTTTCGTCTTTTCAGGGTTTGGTTTGACACCATCGTCAGTGATTATGTGACCAAGATACGACACTTCTTTGCGAAGAAACTCGCACTTGTCTGGCTGTAATTTAAGGTTGTAATTTCGGAGTCTGTCGAAGACGTTGGACAATTTTTTGATATGAGTATTAAGGTCATGCGAATAGATAACGATATCATCGAGGTACACAAAGCATTGGATTCCTTGAAGGCCAGAGAGTGCAGTGTTCATCAGTCTTTGGAAAGTAGCTGGTGCGTTTTTTAAGCCAAATGGCATGCGGGTGAATTCAAAATGTCCTTCAGGTACGGAAAATGCAGATTTCGCTGCGTCTTCTTTGGAAATTTTGATTTGGTGAAATCCAGAAGCAAGATCAAGGGTACTGAAATATTTAGATTGCCCGAGCTGATCTAATATTTCAGAAATGTTGGGAATAGGATAAGAGTCACCAACTGTAATGTCGTTTAACTTGCGGTAGTCTATAACGATACGCCATTTTCGTTGACCAGAAGCATCGGCTTTTTTCGGAACGATCCAGATTGGGGATGACCATGGTGATGTAGAAGGTTTAATAATTTCATCATCAAGCATTTTATTTATTTGGGATTGAACTTCTTGCTTGTGGATTTCAGGGAAACGGTAAGATTTAGTATTTATTGGAATAGAAGAGGAAGTAGTTATTTCATGCTGTAAAGCGTCAGTACACGTCAGGTTATCACCAGGGAGATGGAAGATATCTGAGAATTTGGAACATAGATCATATAATATTTCTGATTCTTCATCGTTTAGATGGGAAACCCGCAGGAGATTTAGTACCTTTTCAGTTCTGGTATGAGTGTTATGAGCATTGGAATGAGACATGTGGAGAATTTGTTTATGGTCAATATTTTCTAGAGGAAAAATTTCGAATCTGAAACTAGAATCTATCTGGATTGGGGATTCAGATATGTTGACTACTGAGATGTTGATCCGGCCATTTGCTTTTGTTTTCACTATGCAGTTCGCCACGAGGAGAGAGTCGCTTGGGCTTTGGTCAAAAATGATACCCTCATTAATTTCAGGATTTACTACAGCACATTCAATTATTGTTTCAGTCCGAGGGGGAATAGTAAAGGTTGGTTCTGTAAATTTAAGATATAGTTTGGTTTTGTCAACAGTGAGTACTCCTTCAAAATAGTCGATTTTGCAATTATGTTTAGAAAGAAAGTCATTGCCAATAATGCCGTCATATGGAAAATCTAGATTTGGTATAATGTGGAAGTAGTTCTTCAATGAGTTGAAATTTACTTGTATGTGTCCGAGTGATTTCATTGTGCCGTTGGTTATTCCACTGATACTTATAACATGTTTTATTATTTCAGGCATTTCTTCTGCGGCATTAACTTTCAGGATACTGATGGATGCGCCGCTATCAACTAAAAGTTTTAAAGGCTTGGAGGAAACAGAGGTCTGAACTTCAACGAAAGGTAAGTATTTTTTTATTGGGTTTGTCATAATATTATATGTTTTCAATACGTTTTTTCCTGTTTCACATGAAAATGGACACAATTTGGAAGTAGTAGATTCGACGTTATTGATAGATGGATCACATCTAAGTTGATCAGAGGTAGGATACTGCGGTTTTTCTTTACTATTAACGTTCTTTTGCAGGATGCTAGATGTATGATCGGGATCGGAAACAGCGGCAGATGTACTTTCTTGGTGAGTGCTATGAAGTTGGTGATTATTATTATACGATTCAGTTAAATTCGGAGATGATTTAGTAATAGTCACTGTCGGTTTAGTAGGAGTTAGTAACGATATAGCAGGATTCAGTGACGATATAGTAGGATTTGGTAACGATATAGTAGGATTCAGTGACGATATAGTAGGATTCAGTGGAGATTTGGTAGGATTCAGTGGCGATTTAGTAGGATTCAGTGGTGATTTGGTAGGATTCAGTGGCGATTTGGTAGGATTCAGTGGTGAATTAGTAGGATTCAGTGGTGATTTGGTAGGATTCAGTGGTGATTTGATAGGATTCAGTGTTGATTTAGTAGGATTCAGTGGTGATTTGGTAGGATTCAGTGGTGATTTGATAGGATTCAGTGTTGATTTAGTAGGATTCAGTGGTGTATTTGTACCAACTTGCCTTTTTAATATTCCCGCACGGTACTGAACGGGAAGGCCTGTTCGTTTAAATCGCGATTATCAGAATCAGTGCCCTCGGCATTGAGCGAGGTTACAGCGTGTATGGGCTGCCGACGTTGGAAGTTGTTCGAGGATTGGCCTGGATTTGAGTTTGGCGAGCCCTGATTATAATTGGATCTCTTATTATTATTGTTGTATTCGCGCTTTCGGCAATTTTCGATAGTATGCCCTATGTTTTTGCAATACCTACAAACAGGGGCATTGGGATTTGGTCTGAACTGCGATTGGTCTTGAGGATGTGGCCTCGAATTAGAAGCAGTGTTATTATTTGGCCGGCGATAGTCAGAATTATTGACATTATAAGTATTTGTAGATAGTCCTGAATATTTTCTGGTTATGCCTACAATTTTTTCTTCGGCTGTGGCGAGGTTAATGGCCTCGTTAAGAGTACTGGGGTCCCTACATCTGACAACAGTTGACAACGCCGGGTGGAGTCCGATCATGAAGACATTTAAGGCTAGGTCTTGCATTGCCGCTACACGACCAGCTAATTCATCTTTCTTTTTGGTGGGAATTGAAATGTTTATTTCAGTTAGCAGTTTAGCTAAACAGGACTCAATTCGTAAAGAATATTGGCCGACCGTCTCATTACGGCCCTGTCTGCACTCTTGTAGGTCGGATAGGAGGTAGGCATAATGTTTAATATCGCCGAATTGTGTTTTCAGAAATTCTTCTAATTGTGACCATTTATTAAACTCTTTTACGGCACAAGCCGTTTCGGCTTTGCCTTCTAGACGGCTGAGGATATATTTTAGTAGAATTTCCGTTTGGGAGGTCGATGCAAGGCCAATTGCATTGCGACAATTATTTATAAATGGATTTAATTTTTCACGGGAACCATCGAAAGTTCCTATGAATTTAATTAGGACATTTAGATCTATATCTGACATTTTTTCTTGTTGTGATTCGTCTTTTACCTCTTTTTTACTTGACATGAAAGTAGATTACCTATAATAATAGTAACTAATGCTAGGGTAATGTGTCCGTAGTACAAATACAAAGTGAGAAGGTTATAACACAGTAAAATAAACTTATTTAAAAATGGTACAGAGTCTCGAGTGCGAGACACAGTTATCAGTTCCTAGAAATGCAGCAATGTACCTATGGACGGGACGGGACGCGTTCAGCACTTAGTAACACAATAGAATATAGTTTTTTATGATGTAACGACGACTTCCAGGTCTAGTTCAATTAACACACACAGAATCACTTTATCACGGAGTAGTAGTTATAAGTCACAAAAAGGTAGGTAATAAGGTAACTCACAGGATTAGCAGGAACATAGCGTATTTTCACCAGGATACAGCTAACCGAAGGTAAATGGACCTCAACCTTGAGAATCCAGGATCCAGTGTTGGATGTTGACCGGGTTTAGTACGTCCAGGATAACCAGGACACGGTGAGTTGATGCTTTCTTCCTCAGCGGAAGACTGCGGAGACTTTGATGGGAAAGGATGCCAGGTCTTCTGGCATCGGTGATGGTAGATGATGGTAAATTATGTATCACTTTTATCACTGATTTGGATACCGGGGATATTTAAAATCCCACCGCTGCCACCAATGTTATACGGGGTCTTGAGAATCACTTTTTAAAAAAAGAGTATTTTTCTTACACGAACTTATTTTATTTTATTTAGGATTTAGTAGAACTTAAATTAGAAATTGATTTAGAATAAACGATTTAGAAATGAATACGGATTTAGAAAAGACAAGTATCTGGGTTAGCTGCCAGTAATGGAGTGTGGGAGTCCATTGTCTAGAATGATTACTCGCAATATAAAAGTAGCAAGGGTTGCACTATTCGGCTTAATCCTATACAGTAGTTAGGGGTATAACAGTACCCAGGGACGTAAAGTGTCCTCTTTGTAAAAATGAGCATGGATTATTCCATTGCCACGAATTCATCAAATTACAAACGACGGACCGTCGGAATTTTGTTAAACAACACAATTTATGCAATAATTGCTTATTCGACCAAAAAGATCAAAAATGAAAATCCGATAAAAGGTGTTTCCATTGTAACCCGCACCATCATTATTTAATTCATGATAAGTACTTAATGGCGACTTCAAAGAAAAACATGGATGGACCTAGCAACTTAGCTAACAAAATTGAGGGCTCGTCTAGCAACGCATCTATGCAAACATATCTGAAACACTACTGGCCACCGCTCAGGTCAAGGTCAGAACAAACGATGGCTCAGAGATCATCCCACGCGCTCTCATCGACCAAGGATCACAAATCTCCATTGTGAATGAAAACACAGCGCAAATACTGGGACTGTAGGTAATAGTGACGACAACCCCCTCTAACAGTATATCCTACAAGACTTATCAAGCGTTTTATCCTCTAAACGCAACCCTTTGTTACAAAAACCACCCCTAATAAAAAGTAAAATATGTATTTTTTTAATATGCACCCGATACTCAATGAAACCCCATTAGCCAAAAATCTTTATGTCACACTTAACACCCCTATTTCTCAAAAACTACCCTAGTATCAAAAAAATCCTAATACTGATTGATGAGTAGGTATTGATATATTCTCTGCACATTAAACATTTTGAGTAGATTGGATCAACCATTCAAAAGATATGGACGAAAAATTTATTTTCTTTTCACCCCATTATCTTAATAACTACACCAATTATCAAAAATCCCCTGCGACAATCAATTTCTATTTATGTTATCTCTTTACAGTTTAAATTTCATAGAAATCGAATAAACCGTTCGACAGTTATGCCGTCACAAACATTGCCACATACATACATACATACAGTGCCGGATTTCCCAACTTAACTGAGAGATCTCGCTCACTCGATCAATCATCACCGCTATGCAGATGCAGGTAGCGATTAACGTGTATCCCTGAATGTACATACGATATTTTGGGTTGATCTATCTAATCTGTTACGATATACTTACTACGATCATCATCATCATCATCATCATAGCTATGCAGGAGAAGATAAAGTAAACAAATGTTTAAATTTATGTTTTATTATAAATATTACAGGACATTCATTTTACACAACGCTATCTAGCCCCAAACTAAGCATAGCTTGTAATATGGGAACTAGGTTACGGATAGAATACTTAAATACCTTTTTTTTGTAAATACATACTTATCATACAATACAACACCCAAACACAGAACAAACATCTATATTCATCACACAAATGTTTGTCCTGGGTGGGAATCGAACCCACAACCTACAGCGCAGAAGGCAGAGTTACTACCAACTGAGCTATGAGGCTTGTAATAATATATTATGTTTCAAAATATCTACAAGGTATATACAACATCGATCAACCTGGCGACATTATGTATAATGGGTTCTTTTACTGTCATTTTCATATTGATCAATCTTAATCAGATAGTATTTTTAATCATTTTGCGCGCAGCATACTTGGCCCTTACACCAACGGGCATCTTAGCCAATGTCCGCTTGGTAGTAAGGGCAGTCTGCCGGATCCGCAGTAAAATAAAACAGTAAGTAACAATTACATGACATCACCCTCGCTACGCTCGCTCGATCAATAAATATGTTCACACCAAATTTAGTCGACTGTAGCACATCAGCACAGGACTTCCAGCAACATAACAAAAAGGCTCCAGATCACATAAAAAAATCTTTTAATTTTTTACTAGCTGTTAGTTTTTATAAAATTCTAAAATAAAGTAAAAATTGCAAAAAACTTCCACAGATAGGGTACTACAACATTTTTTAATAGTATACTCAGAGTGCAAACATGCCGTGGAAAGATAGCATAATCATAAATTGGTGTATTGGGTTCATATCGTCCTGTCTTCTACATGTACTCTCGAAACTCTTTAAGAAAACAACCTCAACAGAATTAATTTTACTCAAGAGAATGAAATATTCTCGTTTAACCGTAGCACACTCTACGAAGCTTAACGACAATTTTTTTTATTGAAATGTAGAAAAAAAATTAAGAATTGGGAGTGGAAAGTTATAATGAATGAAATAAAAAAGCTCAGCTACACAATAATGATATTAGCATCTCTCTACGACCTTTATGTCCAGAGATATTAAATATTTAATTCGTTGTAGAAAATTGGGTCCGCGTTGAATTTTTTTGTGTCCTACACGGATCCGGCGTAGCACCATAGCACACTCTACGAAGCTCTACGACAAAATAGATTTATTTATATGGGAGGAAGGAGGAGGGATGGGGATAAGTGAGACATACTAAAAGAAAGGAGAACCCATCTACACAATGGTGAAATCCGCATCTCTCTACCACCTCTTTTTCCAGAGATATTAGGAATTTTATGATTTTTTCGCTCAAGTATCTTTCGCTTATATGTCTTTCGCTCAAATGTCTCATCGCGCAAGTGTCACTTCGCGCAAGTATCTCTTCGCGCAAATGTCCTTCGCGCAAGTGTCTTTCGCACTTGTTTCTTTTACGCATGTGTACCAGACCATAAATTTAAAATTACATTCCTATCACAAATTATGACAGTAAAAAAAATCAGTCTCTTAGTGCAATGGAGTGTACGATATTTTTAGTGAGTCCATCTTTAGCCAACACAAACAAACTGGATGGTTTACACACGCGCGAACATGCCACGTATTGCACATATTGTAATTGTCCGTGTGAAAAACACTGTTTGCCCAAATCTAAGTCACAAACAGCAATATGAAAATGATTGCAAATTGATTGTAAAGCTGATTGTAAGTCTGTGGAAATTGAACCCGTTTCAATTCAGTTGGCACATCTGTGGGTGTGATAGGTATTCGTGGTAGTAATACATCTTCTTCTCGGAACTTGCCATTCAAAATGCTGGCTTTGACAACGTTTTTCACAACTGTTTTAAAGACTGAAATCTCTGCTGGATAATTTAGCCTTCGTTGGTATCGCAAACTTGATCGATAGATTTGTATGACACCAAGTCCCCGAGCAACAACTGTTGTAGGTATCGTGATATTCAAATCATTGACGTTCACATTTTTTGCTGCCAAAATTGCTGTTTCTGCCAGCCACTCATTATTCAAGTATTGTGTGAGTTTATTGGAAAATATCTGGTCAATGAGAGCATTTTACGAATCAACGATTGTGCAGAAATCGGTCGGCAATTTTATGCATCCAGTATTTTCATGTATAGCTACTTGTAAATCGCCGATATACAACAGTTTTTTTAGAATGTTTCAGCGGATGGATCTTGAAGCATTTGAACGCGCATATTTACTTTTAGCTGTACTTTTTCAATATTACACCACAGTGACGATGATTTCAAGCAAGAGTTGATCTCATCAGCATAGGTACGTGAACGTGGAATGACGGGAAGTGTTTGTCTGGGTCTGAAATCACCTGAAAGGAGTAACAGAGTGCCGCCAAATATCGCCGTCTTTTAATGTCCTGTTCAACGCCTCACGCGAATGTTTCTGTGCCATAGTGATAGGCTAACATAGTGGTAGGATTCATCCCAGATGATAATTTTACACAGTTTCAGCACTGTGGCCATGGACAATTGTTTTTTTTTTGTTGCACACTGAGTCCGGATTATTTTGAATATTTAGTGGCAGTTTAAATGTACATTGTCTAGGGATATTCAACATTTTGTTGATTTTTACAAAAAACTGAAAATAATATCTTTACAAAACTAGGTAAGTATGGCAAGAATCTTTATTTTGTATTGTTTATTAATAATAATAAAAACAACAGTTTTATATAATTTTTTAATAAACATTAAAGTAGGCTCAACATCTCGAAAAATCAGAAAATTTACAAGGTTCGGTAAATTGTGTTAAAACTATTTTTACGTTGCCATGACTTTATAAAATTACTTTTTTACAATTTAACAATCGGTGTTGCCTCCCCTGACGTTGATAACACATCTGCACCGGTTATTCATACTCAAAATTAGGGTGTCAAAGTCTCGCTGGGGTTTGCGATCCCATGTTCTTTTTAAATGGCAAAAAAGTTGTTCTTCTGTGGACAAATTTGATGGCAAATTGCTGAAAGCCCTTCGCTGTAACATGTTCCAAGCGTATTCAATTGGGTTTCAGTCGGGTGACTGTGCAGGCCAGTCCAAAACCGCGACATCATGTTCCTGAAGGGCAGCTGACACCAAACGCGCCGTGTGTGGAGGGGCATTATCATGCATGAGCTGAAGTTCCTGGCCAATTTGAACTCTGTGAGGGATGATCACAGGTTCTATGACCTCGTTCCGGTATTTTAATGCAGTCATGCTGCCTCTTATCCAAATGAGCTCGGTTCGTGCGCCAATACGAATTCCCGCCCAAACCATGATTGTCCCACCTCGGTACGAATGGACCTCTTGTGGCTGCTGGAGGCGACTTTCTCTGCCTGGAACTCTCCAAACACGTGTTCTTCGTGAATCGGGGTGGAATCCAAACCGAGACTCATCAGTAAAGAGAACCATTGTCCATTGGCCATTGTTCAATAACAAATGTTCTTGAGCCCAAAGAAGTCGCCTTCCGCGATTGCCTCGTCGTAGAGCTGGCACACGAAGCAGCCTACGATAATGAAGATCGACTTCATGTAGCCTTCTTCTCACGGTTTGGTTGCTGACTGTCAGCTGATGGTCTGACTGAAGCCTTTGCACTAGCTGCTTTACTGTGAGATTGGGTTCCCTCCTGGCAGAATTTTGGAGAAAACGATCTTGTCTAGGGGTCACTCGTTTTTTTCCAGTGTGGCGCTCTCTTACATCCCCAGTAATACGATAACGTGACTACAATCGAGAAATTACGTTTTGATTGGTGTTTAGGGTATTGGCAACCACGCGTTGGATAGCACCGGCTTGTAACATGCCTATCGCTCTTATCATTTCTTCTCTGCTTAAATGTCGACGTTCCATGACATTACGAATATCACAAGATCCGTTAAAATTAAAAAAATACTTAGATAGCACTAATTGATAATTAAATAAAAGTTAATTTATCTTAGGCAAAATTAACGTTGCTTAATTTGAATCGGAGTCCCATTCTATCTTTTGTTTATTGCGTTCTATTTTTAAAAGAGGTTTAATTCCATAAATAATCAGTCTCGTCTCGGCATTCGAACGAGGTGATCGCGTTAATCCTTATCGCATACGACAAGTGCGCGAATTGTTTGTCTCGCGGTGCACCTGTGTGCGTCGGGCATTCCTGGCGGCCAGGGCGCTGATAACGATGCGAACTCAGTGAACCGCAACAATGGAATACTATGAAAATAGTTTTGCTTTATTAGAGAACGACGTAATAAGTGAACAGGATATGGTTAGGAACGATACAGCAGCAGAAGGAGATTATCAACAAATACAAATTGAAGGTTTACAACAAAATGCGAGCCGAGAAAGTAAAAGAGCGAGAGAAGAAGAAGTACAAGATAATCTGGATTGGAGCACAATAAAATCAAAAGAGAAGAAAGCTAAAATTGACATTATTGAAATGTATATAGCATGCAACGAAAAAATGCCCAAATTATTTGCATTGGCAAAAATATTTCAATCCCACAACTTGATTAATATTGAAAGAGTTAAATTTGTAAACCCATACAAGGTTCGAGTGGACGTTTCTAGCGAAGAAGGCGCCAAAAAATTAGAAACATGCCTCGGTTTGTTGGAGAAAGGCTGCAGGATTCATCGAGCTATGGAAAGAAATTTATCCTTTGGTGTGATAAAAAATGTCGATTTAGACATTGAAGAAAGTGAAATATGCAAATATATTACATGCCCGAATAGCATTATACTGGAATCGGTGTATAGACTGAGGCGAAGAAGTAGGGAAAATGAGGAGGTATCGTGGAAACCAAGTGAATCTGTGCGTCTTTGTTTTAAAGGTTCATTACTCCCAAGCTACGTGTTTGTTGATGGTCTTCAGATTAAAGTGGACCCATACGTCTTCCCAGTCTCGCAGTGTGCAAAGTGCTGGAAACTGGGTCACAGTACAAAAAAATGTCCAACAAACAAAGTAATCTGCCCCAAATGCTCTGGTGACCATGAAAACTGTGAGACTAAAAATTTTACATGTATAAACTGCAATGGCCATCACATGGCTATGTCAAAAACGTGCCGAATCTTCCTAAAAGAAAAAAGTATTCGCGAAATCATGGCTGAATTTAATGTTACATATAGAAAAGCCCTCACCATGTATGTCAATCCTTCTCATTCCAACCATTCAGAACCACAAAAAAAAGTGCCTGAACCATTTAAAGATCCAGAACCAAATTCAGAGTATTTGCAAAACTTGTTCCCTGAATACTGCCGTCCCCTATCAACGCAGTCTAGTAAACCAATGTATGCTGAAGTTGTGAAAACTAAAGCTATTGTCCACGAAGAGACAAAGAGTAAACCGTCTCGACGCCCTACAAAAAAGATAAGGCGAATAGCTACACCAAAGCCGTGGAACGAAGAACAAGAAAGTGACGCACCAACGGTGTCATCAGTCGCAAATTCAAAAGACATCCCTCGCCGTGATAAGTCAAAGTCTGAGAGAAGTTCACTAATAAAAGATTTATTAGAGAGATTAAAAGACATTTTATTCGTTAAAGGAGCTACAATACAATCCAAGTTGAAGATGGGGATCAAGTGCTGTGCAGAATGTTTAGTGTTTTTACTAGTGGACTTTTTACCTGATTGGCCCATTCTAAAATTCATTTTGGACTTTTTCAATCAAAATGGATAACACAAAGATACTCACTATAAAATTAAATATTATCCAATGGAACGCCAGGAGTGTAAAGCCCAAATTAACTTTACTGGAACAGTTACTTTCACAAGAAAAAATTCACATTGCTGCCCTTAGTGAAACGTGGCTGACACCTGATATCCACATAAAAATAAATGGGTACCATATTTACCGGCAAGATAGGGATGAAGGTTGGGGTGGAGTCGCGATTCTAGTTCATAAATCTGTGAAATCAATCCAACTGAATTTTAACAGTTGTAACCCCGGAATTGAAATCATAGGTATAAAACTCTTTAATTGTGGCCAAATTCAAAATCTTATTTCTTTATATTGCGCACCGTCTGTAAGAACTACGCAACAAGATTGGGAACATCTGTTTTCCGTTGCGAATAATACATTGATTCTTGGTGATTTTAATGGACATCATCTAAACTGGTCGTCTAAATCAAATTCAAAAGGCACACAAATATTTGATGCTCTCGTAGAAAAATCCTATATAACATTAAATGATGGTCAACCTACGCGAATTAAACTAGTTGATGGTATCCTACAGAAAACTTCCCCAGATATATCCCTTGCTTCGTCTGATATCGCTTTAAGATTGAATTGGTCTACGTTGAGTGAAAATTTAGGAAGTGACCACATTATTATCAAACTATTTACACATGTCGCCGCTAACTCAGATTTATTGAAAAAAAGAAATTTTAAAAACGCTGACTGGACGGCTTACAACATAAATCTGGAAAATACTTTTAACTACTACACCATATCAGATGACCTACAGAGTTCTTATAATAATTTTATAAAATGCATAGATTCAGCTGCTGATTTTCATATTCCATTTATTAAAATAAATTCAAACCCCCATAAAAACTTTATCCCAAAACCATACTGGAATGTTGGAATCTCACAAATAGTAGCAAAACGCCGCCTGGCACTTTCTACATTTCGACGTAACCCGACACCAAACAATCTGTTATTTCTACAAGAAAGAATTAAAGAAGCTCAGAAACTCATTCGTAGGGAAAAAGATAAGGCTTGGCAGGAGTATTGTTCCTCAATAGACGGTTCTACACCCCAAAGTGTACTTTGGCAAAAGTTGAGGTGGTTTAAAGGTTTTAATGCGCCACACCGTTATATTGAGACAAAAAAAGCTCATCAGTTGTTACATAGTTTAACTCCCGATTACGTATGTACTGATACCCCGATTTTATCAGCTTGTGAAAATATATTAAAAACACCGATTATTAGACAGGAACTGGATCGCAGCCTGCGACACAAAGACACCTCCCCAGGTAGTGATAATATATCGTACTCGATGATTGCGCATCTCCCAGATAACGGTAAAAACATTCTTACTTCACTATTTAATACCTTCTATAGAACCGGTTTTGTGCCATATCAGTGGCGCGATATAACGATCGTACCAATACCTAAACCCGGTCGAGATCCTCATAATATGTCAGCCCTGCGTCCTATATCTATGATATCATGTCTTTGTAAGATTTTTCACAACATACTAATCAACAGATTAGAGTGGTTTGTTGAGAAGAATAACTGTTTTTCTAAAAATACCACTGGATTTAGAAAAGGTTGCTCCACTTTAGACAATATTATAAGTTTAGTAACGCGCATACAATTAGGATTTTTACAAAGAAAAAGTACAATAGCTTGTTTTATAGATATAGATAATGCGTATAACAATGTAGACATTTTAGGGTTATTACGCATCATGGATGATATAGGTATAGACTCTCAAATGTGTACGTATATCTGGAACTTTTTAAAAGATAGAAATCTTAAAATTAAAACTGATCATGGAACCCTTTGCCGGAGGACGTCTCGTGGCTTGGCACAAGGGGATCCTTTTTCCCCAATACTTTTTAATATCGCGACCATACAAATTTGCAAAAATATTAGTAACGTACACATATCACAATATGCGGACGACTTCGTCCTATACGTTAGCTGCGCTGACATAACTGAAGGAGCTCAAAACCTACAACTCGCGTTAAACAAACTAGCTGACTTACTCTCCAATTTAGGTTTAAGTATTTCGACAACTAAAAGTAAAGTTTGCATATTTAGAAACAATTTCATAAGGAATCACATAAATTTGACTGTAGATAACTCACCGTTAGAACTGGTTGACACCTATAAATACCTAGGTCTGTGGCTGGATAGATCGTTACGCTGGTCCAAACACATTAATGAAATTAAAGATAAAGTCTCCAAATATCTAAACATTTTTAAAGTTTTAGCTGGGTCTAGTTGGGGAATGCATCCTCGCCACTTGCGACGATTATACATAGCTAGCATACGGAGTAGGTTAGATTACGCAAGCTTTATCTACGGGAATAGTTGCAAAACACATTTAAGTAAATTGGATCGAGCGCAAAACATATGTATGCGAGTTATAGGTGGGTTCATACGTAGCACACCAATACACGTGATGGAGTGCGAACTTTATATTCAACCTCTTTGTATACGAAGATACTATCTTGCCGGAAAATATTGGTTACGTAAAAACTCAGTGTCTGATAGTGAGATAATTGGGCTGTTGAAAGAACTGAGAATACTTAGCCAAAATGCCTTATGGAGTCGAAGACCGAAACCACTTTTGTATACAATACATGAACAATTTAAAGAGTTACCCATGTACTCGGGTCCTCATAATTATGCATTTCTGTTAGACAAATGGGTTAGCAGTGTGGATGTTTCTAACATAAAAACGACTATTGATACCGTTACTAAATCTAAACGTAGTTACGACCCTGGAGTTTTAAAACAATTATGCTATAACTATATCAGCAGTAAATATACAAATTCTTACTCAATATATACAGATGGTTCTAAAGAGGGAAGTGAATCGGGCCTGGCCATTTTCGATCCTCAAACCGGCGGTATATTAAAAATAAAAATCCCTTCAAATATATCCATAATGTTTACGGAACTCATCGCTATTGCTGAGGCGGTATCGTATGTTGATTCATTATCCACCGGTTTATATGTCATACTGACTGACTCAAAAAGTGCCCTTCACCATCTTATTCGATGCACCAGCTCGGGTTTCCGTGGCGCTCCGATAGCTTACAGCATTCTGGCGTCTATTAATCAACTGTCGCGTACAAACAAACATATCACGTTACAGTGGATTCCATCGCACGTCGGCATATCTGGCAATGAGGAAGCCGATCGGCTTGCTGGAGAGGCTGTAAGTGACGGTCTGATGATGAATTTCCTTCCTTACCACAGTGATCTCCTGAGACTCGTTAAAGAAAGGTGCAGACAAGACTGGAAGCTCTATTTTGACGAGAGATCACTGAGCAAGGGTATTTGGTATAAAACTATACAATCAGAGTTGCCTAGGGCTCCGTGGTTTGATGATTCGGAAGTGGCCAGGTCCGTCATCATAACTATGATGAGGCTTCGATCGGGACACATTCCATTAAATAGTTTTGGCTACCTCATGCGCAAAACCAACTCACCGAACTGTACAGAGTGTGATGTAGTGGAAGATGTGTACCATATTATTATGGAGTGTGTTCGGAACGAAGCCGAGAGAATTAATTTTATTCAGAAAAATAATGTTGATTTGTTTATTATAGGAATGTGTAACAATGTTCTGGCTTTTCCCCTATCGGAGGAAGCCAAAATGTTGGTTAAATTTGTTAATGTAGGCATCAAACGTAGAACGGTGATTTAATTTTTTTGTTTCTAGGTTGTAAGTTCGAGGGTGACTTAATCAGCGTGATTAAACCCTCTATAATAAATAAAGATTAAAAAAAAAAAAAAAAAATTCCATAAATAAACTTTTTCTAAAAAGCAAATAGTTTGTTAGCAAATCATTTCGAAATGGAATATTTATTTCGAATTAGCGAAATGAGGAATTTTTTGGAAGTACCAGCTGGAACTCCAGCTGGTTCTTTAAAAATGAAAGAATCCACCTTGCCCTGCTGAAACAGCGAGCATAATACGGTCGTAAATGGTTCTTTGTTCCCCAGTCAGTAGTGGGACATTGCGAGTAACAATCGCTGCTATTTCTACAAGATTGTACTGCAATTCACGACTCATTTCAGTGTTCATTAAATTAGATGCACTTCGATTTGGCGAATGCATACTTGACTGAGTGGTAAATTGGCATGACAATGCAATAATCCTCGATAGCTATCAATAATCATGGCCGAAAATGGTTTAGGCCCTTAACTACTTATAATGAGTGAGAGAAAGCATTATTGTGTGAGAAAGACAGGAGACCGGCTTCATTATTATCTCTACTCTGTGCTGTTTACGTGGTGAGAAGTGAAACTGGTAGACGCTTAGGAATAACTGATCGAGTGGTAACTGATCAATTATCGACCGCCGAGGGTAGAATATTATTAAAGTATCGCTATTAAAAAATAGGGGTTGGTGGAAGAAGAGTGAAAATTTAGATTTTTTATGTATTTTAAAATTTATGAATAAAAAACAACAATATAAAAATAATATGCAAAAGAAATTTGGGGTGGACGACCCTTATCACTTAGGGGTATGAAAAATAGTTTACGTTATATTCTCAGACCTACTTAATAATATACACACAAAATTTCATACGAATCAGCCAAGCCATTTCGGAGGAGTTTAATATAAAAATATTCCAATAAAACAGATATGTATTATGTGTGTGTAATAGCACAATAAAGACTTTTTATTTGCATTCCAAACAATGACTACCATCAAAATATTAAAATTGATTCAATTCGAGTGGCTCAATATTTTTTCCCACTTTTTCTGTTTGACACTTACAATACTCGACACTGGCAGAATCGATAAAACGGTTGAACGCCATATCAAAGAAGTTGGAGTTGAAGTCAATTCGAGTGGACCCGAGTCTACCGTACCGAAGGGACAAACGTCAAATGATTGACAGGAAAGTATGTAGAACAGTTTATATGGGAAAATAAAACTGTTGTTTTCACTATCTTCCTCGCAACTTTTCCATATTTTCTCAACGTTAAGCCTTCTCTGAACTACGACAACCATTTTAAAACCAAAATCAGCTAAATTGGCCCAGTCGTTTCCGAGTTCAAGCGAGACAAGCGAACACCAATTGCTTTTTATTATATAGATGATAAAACGTTTTAGTCGTAACATGGCAGCACTATTAGATGATTTATTTTTATTTTTTTACGTTTTTTAATAAGTTTTGGGGCTTTTCGGAACATCATTCCAATTAGCCCCTGCTTTACCTGTAAAAAAAATAGGTACAAAGCTTCTGGGTATCAGTTTCAAATAGCCCCGAGTGCTATTTCTAACCATATTTAAGGGGAAGCAAGATTCTTATTAATTTTCTGTCATAGATGGTAAAAAATTATAATGTACCTGTACTTACCAATGTTACCTACACATTATTGATACTAGCTGACCCGGCAAACGTCGTTTTGTCATATAAATTATTTCTAGTAAATATTTTGGTAGTTAAATAAAAAATAACTAATTAAAAGTGTGTTGGGATGTGGTATGGTATTTTGACTGAAAGAGAAATGGACCGCTGCGCTGTGGACGACGACGGCCTATAAAATAACCATAATAAACACCAAACATTTTTTTTTAAATCATTGTACTTTTATTGTGTTAACTAATAAATATCAAATGGCATCCCTATCACAAATTATGTCAATAAAAAAAAACATTATCAGTATCTTAGTGCAATGGAGTATATGATATTTTTAGTGAGTCCATCTGTAGCCAACACAAACAAACTGGATGGTTTACACACGCGAGAACATGCCACGTATTGAACGTATTGTAGTATGGACACATATGAATGACAAACTACTTACTACTATTATCACTTTTACACGCCATAATTCTGTATTTCGTATGGAAAAATGAAGCAACGTTTAAACCTTCCCTGAACAACGACAAACATTTCAAAACCAAAATCAGCTAATTGGCCCAGCCGTTTTCTACAATGTGCCAAAGAGCACATTGTAGACAGGAATCTGGTGATGTTGTTAGTATATTTTTGGTGATGACTCTTGATTTAATGAGTAGGTAGGTAGGTTTTATTTACTTACCCAGCACAAGCGCAGATTTCCTACCATAATTTTGTTTTTAGAGTTGCTTGTTTATTCAACAGATTGTTGTTTCATAATTTATTGCATCCTGGAAGTTCCTATCAGGTACATAATAGGTACCTATTGATTGTTCTTCTTCAATTTTAATTACTTACTTACCTACTACTTAGTTTAAATAAGAGCTTGGCTTATGTAGTACAATTAAACATATTTATGTATGAAACAGCGTAAGTAGGTAATTCATGAAAATATAAATGACCCTTAAATTTCAAATATCACCCATCTTTGCCGGTGTAGGTATGTTTATATGAAAAGTAACTTTAGATTCCAGTTAGCCCCAAAGTAGTGATTCAGATTTTTTTGTTAGTAACAACCCCAATTATGGACACTTGAAGGACAAAATTTAGACCTCAATTAATTTTTCTCATCGACAAGGAAACATTATTCCTCATTGAAATGGTTGTCATGGACAGTTCCCAATGTTAGAAGCCTACAAATGAACAAACAATTTTGATGATTTATTTATTTAAAACAACTTGGATATATTTTAATATGAGCATAGTTAGGTACATATATACCATATATAAAGTGATGAAAAAAGTGAAAGATATTATTATTATTATTTAAATCATAAAAAAAGTCTTATTAAGTTCTACGGAAATGATTATAGAAATAACAAAAGTAAGCAGGAATTTTATGTAGTAGGTCCATATAATTTTAAATGATCATGCTGCTAGTTTTTACGTAACAGGCACCTAATATAGGTAATCAGTCTCCTAACAATTGCTAAACTACGTAATTATACAATTATTAAGGTTGATAAATTAATGTTTTTGTAAATTTTAAATTTAGTAACCACTCATATTTTACTACAAAACGAATAACACTTAAAAAAGGAACACGTTTTAAAAAAAACTTTAATAATTTGTAATCAATTAGCCACCAGAGCAGGCTGGGTTTCGGGGGGGATATGGCACCATAGACCACATTCTCACAGTGCGGCAGATTATACAGAAGAAAGAGGAGTATAATCAGCCCCCGTGCTTAGCGTTTGTGGATTATGAAAAGGCTTTTGACTCTCTCGAGACCTGGTCAGTTCTACAATCCTTGCAGCGATGCCAGGTTGACTGGCGGTATATCGAAGTGCTGAGATGCTTATTATACGTTGAAGCCACCATGTCCATCCAAGTCCAGAACCAGCAGTCTAAACCTATTCAGTTGTCGCGGAGTTAGACAAGGGGAAGTTATATTCCCAAATTGTTCACAACCGCACTGGAAGACATGTTAGTTTGTTGACATAGAAAAAACTAAAATTATGATCAATGATCGTACTACCCTAGAATCGATTATTGTCGCCAGGACTTCTCTCGTAGTTGTACAAGAGTATTTCTACCTTCACGTTTAGGCAGACACAACTTCGATAAAGAGTTAAACCGAAGAATCTAGCTGTGCTGGGCAGCATTTGGGAAACTTCGTCAGGTCTTCTCGTCGTCCATCCCGCAGTGCCTGAAGACTTAAGTCTTCAACCAGGGCCTACCTCTGATGACCGTGTGATGCAAACGAGGAGACTTATTCCAGTAATTTTATTGTGTAGGTATTATTATTCGTGGGACCCTATATTTTAGGGCAGCTATTGGCACATTTTCCCCTTTCTTTACAGCTTCTACGGCATTTGTTCAGGGGAAGGTATAGTTCTTTTTTGGCGCCATTTTCTGCATAGATATAAAATTGTTTTGAAAATAAATATATCTGTGTCCATAATTTGAAATAATTGTAAGAAATACCCAGTTATGGACACCTTGTCCATTATTGGAAGGAGACCATGAAATGGAAAATAAGTGGCATATTACTAAATGAGAGGGATAGCACATTCATGCAATCAAGTTAAACAATAGAGTGAACAAAAACGTAAGTTTCGACATTTTGTCCATTATTAGAAGTGAGAAAAATAAAATCCAGTAATGGACATTTACTCATACACATAACATTTTAAACATGTAGGTACTTTTATCTAACGCCACAAAACATCTCGTTAATTAATCTTCTAAACCATGAAATAATGTATTGTTTTATTTGAACAAAGTGAATACCTACTAGCAAATATTTTTTTTTGTTTCTCACTTCCTTGGCGATGGATGCAATAAAAACAGATATATTTTATTGTTGTTGTTCTAGCTCACATTCTTCTTCGCCATTTGCAAACAAAACGGTCGATTGCAATCAAATTACATAGTCACGTAATTTAGATATTTGTAGTTTATGGCTCAGTGATTAAAGCGCGCGAATTTAAATTTTTTAACCTAATTTATTTTTTATTATCTGTTTTATTTTTTGTACATCACTGGGGTCGTTACCTATTAAACATTTCATATTAAAATATAGTCTTTTTTTTAACTCAAACCATACAAAACTCACTTTAAAGCAAAGGAAATATTCCCTCTTTTATAGTTCCAAATATTAAACCATGGTCAAATTCCAATATTCCAAATAACCCTAAAATGACGATATTAAGAACAGCCCTTTTAAAAATATATATCTCTGCATTTATCAATAGTATGAGTAGGTACAAATGCGAATTACTAAAAGCAAATGATAAGATCTACGGTAAAAAAAAAAATCCAAGCGTTACAATTAGGTACAACTTATTAGATTTCAAGTTAAATATTTTTTTTCAAGTAGGTAGGTAGGTACAATATTCCAAATAGTATATGGTACCTAGGTAAATTAGCGCAAGTGTAATGCGTGTAGGTATGGTGGTCAGCTGGTAATAAATAATCAATTAAAGTGTGCTTTCATTACATATAACCGCCTCTGTGGTCTAGTGGACTAAAACTGAAATCGGTGGGTTGAACCCACCGATTTCAGATCCAGAGGTCCCGGGTTCGATTCCCATGGAGTAGGTATCCGAGGCACTCTCTTATTGCTAACTTTTATTGTTTGCAAAGCCAGAATGAGAGCAAAGCACCAAACCACCGACTGTAGGTACGTCATAGGTGGGTAGAAAACAGTTACCTAGTGAATCAGTCCCCTTACTTAAATGCAACATAGGTTAATGTCGTTTTGAAAAGTGCTCTGAAAACCGTTGGCCTTAGTAGTCGTGACTTAAAAATCTAGGTACCCTAAATAATCTAATTGACTTTACGACATCCATAGGCTCTAGACCACCAAGTTAACCAAGCTTCAACAAAAAGGCAACAGCTTTTTTCTAGTACCTATCTAAACAAAACTTTAACTGTGCGCACCAGTCTGTCTGCCAAGAATTATGGAAATAAAAATTATGGCCAAACTAACAGTTTTAGAGGAAGTTTTTTCCACATTGTGGTGGACAATAATTTGCTGATGAGATATGCACAGTGAAACCCCTTGCAGGACATCCAAAGAGTGATTCTTGGATTTTATCAACACCATTGGTTTGACAACCCTTTTTTACAAAAAAATTATAGACCAGTTTTCATGATATTTTGATTACTTATCTTACAAGACCTGATGATCATATTTTGCCCATTCATCTTCACCCCAATATCTCAAAAACTACCCCCATTTATCACAAATCCCCCGCAACAATCAAATTCTATTTATGTTACCTCTTTACAGTTAAATTATAGGATAACTCGTTCGAGAGTAATGCCATCACAAACATTGCCACATGCATACATACAGTGCCGGATTTCCTAACTTAACTCAGAGATCTTGTTCGCTTCTCTCACTCGATCAATAACCTATGATTCAATGACCATAATGAAAAACATTTTTTTTTGTTTTTAATGGGTGAGCTGATATAATAATGGCCTTAATCACCTCACTTAACATACAAACTGGCCGCAACCTCTGCGTTGCTCTGTGTTGTGTCATCTCATCTGGTGTCAAGTTATGATAAGGCCGAAGGTGAGGTCTCCCTTCACCCAGAATCCTCAACAGTTTGAGAAACTGGCTAATCTGTAAATAATAATAATACTTAATAATTAACATTTATTTATGAACAAAAGGCAGGCAGGTACAGAAAAACAATGCCACCTGTAGAAGTATAGCTACTGTGTCGCAGATGACAACACAACAATTAAGAATTGTTGTTAAAGCAAAAGACTTGGTGTTAGCTAGCCATGTGGACTTCCTACCACCAGCCAAACCAAGCACCATATTGTACTCCCTTGGCGATCAAACCCGGGTCCTCTGGATCTAACACCAGTAAAAAAAGCCTAATATCTCGAGGCTTGCATCGGCAAGAATGAGGTCTATTACAATGGAGTGAGCCTTCCCAGAAAATAGTTCAGCTGTGGGCTTACAACATATGACCTAAAATTATAGTGATGAAGTCAGCCAGTAAATAAATAAATAAGGCAATTGGTGAGATATCAGAGAAGACTCCAAGAGATGTGATAACGTGTTTAGGTTTAATTTGGCTGATCTAAATACCAAACACACTACAATTTCTCTAATGATTATTCCAGTCTACTTCAGTTGTATGGCATCATCTGAAATGATAATACTTACCTAACATTATCAGCAATCAGCATGAATCACGTGCCACATCCTGTATATGACCTGAGCCGAGGATACTGAATCCTTGGATTTGCAAGGGAATTTGGAAGGTTACTATCAAGAAACTAAGAAAATAAATAATCTTAACTCAAATTTCTTATAATCACATAACACTTTAGTGAGTACCTACTTATGTAGGGTATTCTAACAATAACTAAAAAACATTAGGTGAGTCCTGTTTATGAGCTGGATTCCTCCTCTTCCTTTGGGAACTTGCCGCCGTAGTAAGGGATGTTGGCCACGAACACCTTCCAGTCAGTGAAGTACAGCATCGTCAGGAAGGCCGCTCCTCCGAAGCCCACGGCGGAGCTCGCGAACGACGCAGCAACTTCCACGTGCTTTTTGCCGATGCGACCCAACATTTTGATCAATATGTAGTAATTAGTTTTGTTTCGTTCCAAATTTCTGAATGTTACGTAAATGCTGTGTTCAGGTTCACTCACATCATATGAAAGCAATTATCGTACCAGGGCTGTAAAATTCTCGTATTTGTTCATATTCGTACCAAAGTTATCGTATTCGTATCCATCAGGATACGATAATATATAGCGATATTGACCACTTCTAAGCATTCAGGTATGTACTGTGTAACGTAAAAAAAAAGTACTACGAATGGCACAGACCTGAACTAGGCCCCCTTCCACTTTGAGTGAGTTAACGCGCTAACTTTCGCAATTTTTCGCGAGGGTCTGTCTTCTGTCGTGTGTAAATAATCGTTTTAATTTTAAGAATTCATTTTCTATTCTACAGGCTTTCGGGGTGAAAAAAATAGTTATTATCAGATACAACAGAGGAACTTTATCAAACACGATTATATTTTTATATCGTATATCTATCGATAAACTTAATAGTTTGTATATAAATAAAATCACTCTGTTTAATCTCAATTTTTAACGCTTCAGAAATTTCTTTCAAAAATATATTGCTGCCTCTAAAATAATTCTTTAGAATCTTGAATGCCACCACTAACCCCATGATATATGTACCTAAATGTTCTATTATAAAAGACAATTATTAGCACAAAATATTTTTCTTCACAAATATTTAGACTCTTGATACAAAAAATTGTAATGTTTGACGTTCCTAAGTGCAATGTAATTGCCTATTGTGAAAAATAAATAAACTGAAACTGAGCAACCAATAATATGTTTGAGACACGGCGCAGCGGCATGTATGTGTTCCTAAGAAAGAAATAAGCCAATAGATGGCGCTGACAGCAATCGTTTTAGTTCTGGGTTATTGGCTGTCAGTTCAACTCTCAAATTGTGCATATTTATTATTCAAAGTAGAAATTATTGTACAATCTGCGTACAATAGTAGTGTACCATCGTACATCGTACGTTGTCCTGAAATTATCGTACTTATACGATAATTATCGTAAAGTTGTGAACACTTCGTAAAAGTACGGATCCAACCACAGATCAATAACTAGGTATGTAATCTAAACCATTCCGAAGAGAAGAGAATATAATTTTCACACTTTTCACAGAGTACCTACACCCACAAAATCTTATAATTTATAACCATAAATTATTTATAGGTAATATTTTGGTGGCTGTTGGTAGCTAAAAAAAGTACCTACCCTAAAACATATTAAAAACTTTAACGTCATCCCTAGTGTAGTGGCTAGTGACAGCATGAGCGTTTTGAAACCCCCCATCTAATTTCTCCTATGTTACGTCTACACCTATTAATAAAATTCCGTCTACTGGCTTAGATTTTTCAATGAAAGGTGTAACGAATCCTCAACCATCACTGCAAACATCACAAACTCCTCTTGGACGTCAACTGTAAAGCTCAGACTGCAGGTACCACGCTACACCCAATCTCTTTTGGTACATTTTTGTGTGCAGTGGCCTTATCGATGGGTCAGTTAAAAGTGTCGGACGTAACTGCATTACTGTCAATTTTGACTCAGTAGACCATGCAAACAGGTTTTTGTTGTCTACGACACTGAGTGAAAATAATTTCAAGGCCTTCTTTCCATCCTTTAATGTAACTAGAATGGGTATTGTTCGTGGTACTCCCATTGACATGACTCAAGAAAATGTTATTCAGGCAATCCAAGTTCCGTCTGGATGCGGACATATTTTAAAAATGAGGCGACTTAATTTTAAATCTGTTTTTGATGGCGTTCCTACTTGGAAACCAACCCAAACAATCGTTTTGACATTTAATGGACAAGTTTTACCAGATAGGGTTTTTCTCTGTTATAACTCTCTTCCGGTTGAGGTATACACTTACCCTACGATACAGTGTTTTAACTGTCTCCGTTTTGACCACTATGCGACAGATAAAGCCTGTCCAGAATTTCTCAGACAAAAGAACATCAAAAAAATTTTGTCCGAAAATCTATTTCTTATGCCGAATGCTTTAAACTACTACCTCACTCAAAAAAAATCTATGCGGAGGTGACAGCTAAGTCACCTTCCCAGCTTTCCCAGACATTTCATCTATACCACACTCTTCATAAAATTCGTACATCAAAACTATTAATCGCTCTCCTCGATCCATACCTACGCGAAGAATTGGTTATGACCAAAGTGGTCATCAAAATATTGTTAGGGATGATCATTCACGTAGCTCTCCTAATGGCCCTGTGCCCTTGAAAACCCCCCCTGGTTCATCATCTGATCAATTGATTGATTAATTAGTTAAGTTTTTAAATATATAGTCACAAATTTACTATTAGATTCCTCCTCTTCTCCTTAACCGAACAACGTTGCCTCTATATTTAGTAATCTCTCTCTTTTCTTATTATGGATCAAATAGATAAGATTCTTCAATGGAATTGTCGTAGCTTAGCCCCTAAGAAACCGGATATAATTCACTTAGTAAATAAATATAAACCTTGCATCCTGTCTATATCTGAATCTTGGCTAGCTCCTAATTCTAATTTTAGAATCAAGGGGTTTTGCTGTTACCGAAAAGATAGACAGGATGGTTATGGTGGTGTTCTATTTATCAAAAATGATATTCCATTTTCTAAGCAATCTGTATCTTGTAGCGATAGTTATGATGTTATTGCCGCTAGAGTTATGGATATAACAAGTGTCAGTGTATATTCCCACTCCTACTACGGCCATTATTCGGAACCTAATTTTAGTTTTACAATCACTTCCAAAGCCCCTTTAAGTTATAGGTGATTTTAACTGTCATCATCCGGTTTGGGGTTGTGATAAAACTGACTCGGTTGGTGTTTTTCTTTTGGATGCGCTGGATATTTCAAATCTATGTGTTTTGAATTCTGGGTCTCCTACTAAAAGACGCCGTCCAAACGAATCTGTTAGTGCGGTTGATCTGTCTTTATGTTCTCCAGAACTAGCCTCATTAATGTTTTGGGAGGTACTACCTTCAACATTTGGAAGTAATCATCACCCTATGAAGTATGTCAAATAAATTTCATCACCCAACTTTTGCTTTTAACCCTCTTTTCAAATTTAACCTCAAGGTCCATAATTCTATGTGGGAAAAGTTTAATGATTTAACATTTGAAAAGGTAACTAAACTAAGTCCTATTTGGTTTTTTAATATTGTCCAATGCTGTTTAGATATAACCAGATCTCTTATTGAATGTGCTACATCATCTTTCCGTTTGAAGAAACCTCCTCCTAAAAATATCCCATCCTTCCATCATCCCTCCGTGGTGGGACACTGAATGTTCTCAAGCTATTAAAGACAGAAAAGCAGCAGAAAAAGCCTTTAATGCAAATATGACTCAAAAAAAATCTCTACCGCTTATGACAATGTTCTATTACCTACTCTCCGGAATAAACTGAATGATTTAAGATTTATTTGTTTGGGACCCCCAAACAAATTAAGATGTTTCATAATGAACGAATTACTATCTGAAAGATTTATTTATTTTCGATGCCCAGACCCATCAGTCTCCTCTTCAAGAACTATCTGGCGAGGATGCCCACAAGGCTCTGTCCTGAGTCCAATTTTTATATAACTTATAAACACCTATTTGTACCTACGATTTACAAGCGTCAGTTGGTTTATGCAGAATTCTACAATATGCGGATGATATTCTCTTATATCATTCGCATAAAACAATTCAAAATGCAGTTGAAGCAATTGAAATATGTTTGATTAACGTTAATGATTGGATAATGAACCATTGCTTGTTACTTTCGCCTAACAAGAGTAAAATAGTGTTTTTTACTCGAAAAAGAATCGTCCCTGTTTTAAATGTTAAAATTGCTGATAGTCACATTTCAGTCAACAATACGAGTAGGGTATACGAGAACATTTTTAGGGTATTATTTGGATTCAAAATTATCAGGTGTAAATCATTGTGATTATGTTATCAATAAATGTGAAAAAAACATAAATATTTTAAAATGTTTGTCTGGTGTGTGGTGGGGTGTATAATTAATACAAAAGGATGGGCCTTTTGTATTAAAACTTTTATACAATGCTGTTATTCGCAGTGTCTTGGATTATGGATCTTTTTCAATGGATCCAGCAAATAAGGCTTGCTTACATAAGCTGGACCTTATTCAATCGAAAGCTCTTCGTTTGATTACGGGGGCAATGAAATCGTCTCCAATCAACGCTTTTCAGGTTGAATGTGTTGAGCATCCTTTAGATATTCGTCGGCAATTTTTAGCCGACCGTTATTTTTACCGATCAGTACAAATTTTGAATCACCCTATCATTTCCAAGTTAGACCTCCTTCATCGCTTTACATCGTCTTCCCCATTCTGACGTGTCAAAGACCCCCCTCTTCTAGTCAAAAGCTTTCGACACTTTAAATCATTGAAAGATCCAACGTATCGTCTTCCCAACATTCCAATTTTCAAGTATGATTATGATACAATCATATTCCTTCCGCGTATAATCCATAATTTTGGAATTTGCAAAGAGGATAAAAAAGCTGGTTCTTTTTCAAGTCTTTTCAAAGACCTCTTGATTAGGGATTGGCGTGGGTGGAATACAATTTTCACTGATGCTTCTAAGCTTTCATCTGTAGGTTGCGTTGGCTATGCCATTTATCATTCGCAATACGACATTGTACAAAAAATTAAAAGCCCTCCTGAAACTTCTGTTTTTACTGGTGAATGTTTAGCCTTATTAGAAGCCGTCAAGTATGTTCTATTGTTCAAACTCTCTACATCCATTATCTTTTCTGATGCCCGCAGTGCCCTGCAATCCCTCTTCTCCAACCCTATTTCTGGTAAAATTAATCCAATTATTTTCCAAATCAAGAAATATGTCTGAGATAATTCTCATTTGGATACCCAGCCATTGTAATATTTCTGGCAATGACAGAGCTGACGCTGCCGCAAAAGATGCTGTTTGTTGCGGTGATCGTGATTACTCTTCCCTCAGTTCTTCTAAATAAACGTTGGTCGTCCCGCTAGCAAAGAACATCTTTGAGTAAAGGCTCCTTTTTTAGAAAAAATCAACCTTTAATTCCGGTCAATCCGTGGTTTTAAAAAATCCAAATTTTAAAAGCTTTTAATTTTAAAAGGTCTTTCAATGCTCATTCTTGAGAATGAATCACTGTTGCTCCTCGACTCATTTACACAAAATTCATGTGAGAGATTCATCCATTATGTAAATGTGGCATTGATGAAGGTGGCCTGAATCATATATTCTTTTCATGTCCCTGTATTAGATCATTCAAAATTCAGCCACTCATCAACATCAAAATCCCACTTCCATTAAACATTTCGTTTCTTCTAAATTCGAAAGACCCAATTATAAATAAATTTCAATAAATTCAATAGGCATAAAATTAAAAACTGCTTTTGTTATCTTTTTATTTCAAAAATTCTTTATATCGCGCGTTTTTATTTGTCCTATTTTAATATTGAATAAAATGACGCGACACTGGCAAAATGGTTAAGCCGATTGCCATAAAAAACAATAAGCTACATTCTGACACAAACTACATTTATTGGTAAGTATCACCTACTTTAGTTTATTGTTAGCACTTTCACAAATTTATTTAGATGATTTCTAGATATTTTTCGCAATGTATACGATTGTACGTGTTGGCCCTTTGGCGGGTGCGGTAATTTTTCAACAGCACATTATTGTCCACCACAATATGGAAAACAACTTCCTTCAAAACTGTATGGTTTGGCCACAATCACAAAGCTTGGCAGACAGATTGGTGCTCACTGTGTAAGTTTTGTTTACACATTAAACAAAAAGCTGCTGGCTTTTTGGTAAAGCCCTTTGGTTGACTTTACGACATCCGTGGGCTGGAGGGGTAGTTTATAAACCACGACTACTAAGGCAACGGTTTTGAGAGTTACCAAAACGACATGAACCTTGTTACAAACAAGAGAGAGCCTCGAACACTCAGGGGAATAAAGATTGAGAAAAGAAAGAGAGATCTCAGTTCGGGGCGAACTACTAGCTATCTAAGTATGAAACGACAAGGCGGTATGGTTGTAAAACTTTAGCCTTCCCTTAATGAGTTAAAAAAAAAACCTAAATGCTTACATTTTTTTCAAAAACAGATCAATCAAATACAAACAAATTGATTAAATCACGATAAATTATGTAATTAACTGACTAGTTGTTTCTCCCGTGGTGGTAGTTGCCGATGCCGAATGAAAACTTTTATTACCTACACATTTCCCTAAATACATAACTTTTGTGGCGTTTGTGATTGTGTGTGATGTACCTATTAGAAAAACTAGCCATTGCAGGTTATTTTGCTTTCATGAGGACACCTACCTCTCATTTTCTCCTTTTTAGAGGTAGGCAGGTAACGCCTGTTCTGCTTTCTTCTGTTGCCTCTGATCTGGGGGACATTCAGTTCAGTGGTAATGTGGGATACGTCATTCCTCGGAGCGCTGACGCCAAAGTTCTACGTGGCACTGACTGGCACATCCTCTCTTATCTCGGGACTTATTCTGATATTTGAGTGGTGGTACTTTCGCAAATATGGTACTTCATTTATTGAACAGGTAGGTACCTATATACTTACCATGTTTAATTTCAAATAGGTGCATAGTAACTTATGCCTAAGTAGCATCGGTAAAGTATTAATAAAGTTTGGTAAGTACTTTATATTGTATTGATGCTAAGTAGTCATTAGTATATCTAAGCTATATGTAAGTAGCATATCTAGAAATAGAAGAACTAAGTAGGTACCTGCATACCTAGTACTTATCAAGTCTGATCTGACTAAGTGACAACCAATCCCTCTCACTCAAGGCTTACAGCTTGAACATGAGAAATTCAGGGGACTTCTAATTAGACAACAAACAACAGTATGGTCAACAAAGCTAAGCTTATACTAACATTAGTAGTAGTTCTATTACTTGACAATTGCTGGAGTAAACAACTTATGAAGGGGGCTGCATCTTGGCAAACATGTTGGATGACTTGACTACCCACTGGTACCCATGATGGAGTACCTGTGTAAGGATGCTCGGAACTAACTGAAAGCAAAGATTTATTTCCACCATAGGTACCTACACAAGTTCTTTCAATTCTTTCAATCTAAAATTTTATAGACAAAAGAAGGAAATAATAGAACAAAACAGACAAGCATATCAAATAACATAATACTTAGTAATGAGAAGATAGGAGTCTTGTGGGAGAGACAATAATATGTATTACTTTGTTGAATTAGGAATTATTTTTAATGTATTACCTTTTTATATATTGTATCTGTATGTTTCCCAAATAAAATAAAATAAAATAAATATTATGTCCATCTGTGGACAGCAACAATTCAATGATCAAGATGTTAACTTTCTTTTCTGTTAGAAACTCTGATAAACAGAGCTAGACAAAAAGCAAGAGATATGAGGAGATTTATAATATTAAGTACCTATAGCTATGTTTCACTTTCCTGTCTTTTTATGTATATTTTACGGCCTGGCTTCAAGTTCCTCCGGCACAATATAACGAAATCTAATATATAAAAGGACAAGTCCTGAGTGACTGACTGACTGGCTGATTCAACTAGATATACAACACACCTTAAAGAGCTATATCTTTTGCACTGTAAAAGGTAGCAGGTTGGAATTTTCAGAATATGTATTATCACACCAAATTACCTTAAATATAACCATAAAAATAAAGGGGGTCCCCATATTAAGAAGGTTTTTATAAATTATTATTGTAGCTCAGACATAAAAAACGGTAATACCTATCTTTTTCAAACTTGATGAGATAATGTTGCTTCAAGGTATACCAATAAATTATAAAAACTGGCCAAGTGTGAGTCAGACCCGCACTGAGGCTTCAGAACTAACAGCAAAACAACTGCAACAACCTTCAAAATTTGCGGTACAATCTCGGGCTAATCAGTGTAGCGGGAAATGGATGCAGCGGTATATGGAAAAGTTCCGACTGACTGGCTGTTTCAAATTAATACTTTGAACACCAGCCTAAGCCGCTGGTCCTATAGACTTGAAAAAATGTCATAGGAGCTACTGTTTCACAAATAATGGGTGTGGGCACACATGGACGAATATGAAGGTAAAATTGCCAGTCATCAATTTATCAAATTACTTGAAATTATACGTAAATAAGACTGAGTTTACAGTTGTAGCGCAATCACATGATCGGCTAGGCAATCTTAGGAGACAAAGAAGTTATACCTTACCTTAAAATATATTTAGTAAATCGACATAATAGTAAAAAAGCGGGCAAAATTGGACGGTTTCACGGTCCCTCTCGAAATTTCATGAAAACTGTTTTATTTATTTTTTGTAATTCACTCAATATGATTTTTGTATTTCAAGTGATTGCACTTGGTCACAACCATGAACCTATACTAAAACTAGACTGCGCACTGTATTCTTAAAAACGAGCCGAGCGAGAGGTTCGAGAAAAGTAATTCGTATCGTTCTAATAGGGTGTCCACACCGCCCACTTAAATTAATGAAAATTCGAATTAGTAGATACATTTTCTTATTATTGTAACAGTAATAGGCTCATAGTGTTTTTTATTAAATTTGGTTTTTCTAAACACTTGCGCCTTTTCTCAAGCCGGAACCACTAAGGTAATTGATAAAAAAATAAATGTGAATTCGTTAAGTTAGTACCTGAGTCTATCGTTTACCCAGAAGAGTTTCTTGTCCCCGATATCATGAAAGAATATAAAACACAAGATATCAACAAAGATTATTTATTTTAACTTATTGGTACAAAATAAAAGTAATAGGCTAAATAAGTAGTAATACGAGTAGTAGGGTTTTTCATACGACAAAAACGGCATTGTGTGCCTCTATATGTCAAAGTCAAATATTTTTATTCAGTAAGATTTTTTGGCTTTCAATTCCAAAATATTTTTGGAATTGAATTTTTAATTTAATTGAAATGAAATATTGTTAAATTGTGTAAAACATGTGTACGTTTGTTCGGTCACCAAATTTGGAATGTAGACATAGCAAACAATATCCCGATATTCCCACAAGAATGGGATTATCCTCTAGTGAAACGATTACATATCATAACATGTAAAATCAAAATATATATCCTTGAAAAACCAAAGATAAAGTGCATAATGTTTGAAATATTTAATGCTTCCATTAAAAGCGAATGAAAGCTATGACCAAGATCTACATTTTCAATGTCAGCTGTCAAACTTCAAACAACCATAACTCTGAAACTACTCGCCCTAGACTAGGCTCTTAATTCAAATGAAAGCTATGACTAAGTCAAACTTCAAACGGCCATATCTCTGAAACTAAACGTCCTAAACTCTACGTTTGTAGTTCAAATTAAAGCTATTAAAGAGAACTACATTTCTAGATAGCAGATGTAGTTTTGACAGCTGTCATTGAAAATGTAGATCTTGGTCATAGCTTTCATTTGAACTAATGATGGATAGTCTAGGACAAGTAGTTTCAGAGATATGGCCGCTTGAAGTTTGACATTGTTGTGTTCTGGCATTCAGAGGTAAGATAGCCAGTTCCTCAGTTTGTTGAGGATTCCGGGTGAAGTGCGCCACCACCTTCGGCCTTATCTTAACTTGTTACCAGGTGAGATGAAGGCCAAGCGCTTCCCCGTCGTACAATAAATAAAAATAAATGACAGCTGTCATTGAAAATGTAGGTCTTAGTCATAGCTTTCATTTGAACTAAAAACGGAGAGTCTAGGACGAGTAGTTTCAGATAATATGGTCGTTTGAAGTTTGACAGCTGCCATTGAAAATGTAGGTCTGTTCATAGCTTTGATTTGAACTAAGAACGGAAAATACAACCCTAATCTCTTCAAGAAAACAGTTAATAAGCACCTTCTAGGTTAGCTTACAACATCGTTGACCTCATCCTTGCCTATGCAAGCTTCGACAGTAAAGTAAAGTAAGTATGCTTTTGAGATACTTTGTCTAGGTGCCTCAAAAAAGTCACCGCATTTGCAGGTACAAAATGCTTTAAATGAACTTACCTTGCCGTATTCAAATAGTAAGAAATTTTTAGGTATGTGGCTTGATTCCAAATTAACTTGGTCAGTCCACATAGATGATCTTGCCAAAAAACTAAGCTCAGCATCATATGCAATAAAGAAAATTAAGGAACTGGGGGGGGAAAAATCGGCAAGAAACGTGTACTTTGCTTACTTTCTCTCTCATGAGCTATGGTCTAATGTTTTGGGGTACTGCTGCAGAATGCAACCGGATATTTTTGTTACAAAAACGATCGGTTAGATATATCTTAGGATTAAAATACAGGGACTCATGTAGAGACATGTTTAGAAAACTCAATATAATGACAATGGCAAGCGAGTACATTTACCAAAACATTGTATATATGAGAGAAAATCTTGGAAATGTTGAGACAAATACTGAAATTCACTGCCACAATACTAGACATAAACAAGATTTAGTTGTTCCACGTACAAGATTGACCAAAATTTTGAAAAGCTTTGTTTGTGTATCAATAAAATTATATAATAGAATACCAATTGACTTTAGGAATAAACCGGACATCGAATTTTTACACTTTGTTAAAAGATATTTAGTTAATAAAAGTTATTATACAATTGACGAAGCTTTTGCTGATAAATATTTATTCTGTGAAAATCTTACAAATGTATAAGTTACTGTCACCAACAGCATTTTGTGTACTTTTAGAGTGTATACCTACTATTCTTATTCTTTTATTTTTTATTACCATTGTGTATTATTGTTAAATTGACATATCTAAGTGCATGTCTATGATGTCTATAGATGATATATATATATATATATTAGATATATATATTATGATAAATTATAATAATAAATTTATTTATGATTAATTATAGATATATATATTATGTCTATAGATGAATAAATGACTTTGACTTTGACTGACAACATCCCATATCATAATTTGATATATTGATAATTAGCTTAATTATCAATATATCAAAATATGTGCTGCTGTGGAAAGACAGGCCACAGCCGGGATACCATTCCTTTTTACATCTCTACACGCAGCAAAAATATACCATTTCCTCCATATTTAAATAATTGTGTAGCGCTATAATATGCTATTGAAGGTTAGCCGCTAGACAAAGAAGCCATATTGAATTAGTAGTTTTCTGAGTAATATGGACACATATGGATGGCAAAATACTACCATAAATACTTTTACACGTCAAAATTCTGTATTTATTAAGTCAATCATTTTTAAGTATGTAGTTATTTCATGGTTGTAAAATAAAAAAAATTATTAAGTATTTGTTTATGCAATGTCTATCAAAGTAATATCCAAGGCTTACCAAAGAGGAATTCAATATGTAATGGCAACATGTTAGACAAGGAAGCATTACTATAATTGAGCTATCTCACCTGGCTCGTTTTCTACTTTGACATAAGACAAACAATTTTGAAACTTATATTCAGCGTGTTGAGTGTATATTTCATGTACATAATTTTTGAGTGCGCTGTCCAGTTTTAGAATACGTTCATGGTCACAATATTTACACCCGTCGTGGGTTGTGAATTTTTGTGTCATAATAACAATCACTCAATAAAGTCAAAGCTAAAATCAAATATTTCTATTCATTAAGATTTTTAGGATCATTTTGAAACGTTAAATCTACTGCCTGTTCGGAATTGCGACCAGCACACAAGGAGAAAGGCAAGAACCTCGGGCTGGTTACTTTTTTGATGATCCATTTAACCTTTAGGTATACAGTGTTTGTAATAATTTAATAACATTACAAGTGTTACCTACATCATAAACCTAAATACTTAATATTATCTTAAAACATTGATTATTACAATTAAAATTACTACCTAATGGGCAGTTTCTTAATATTGAGAAATTACCATTTAACTGTCAACTGGTATAGCAACATCGGGCCACGCGTTCTTATCGTCGATATAGTCACTTATTTTGTAGTAGGCACTTTTAATTAAATTATTGTTTATATACAATTTAAATTTACGAGCAGAGTTTGGTGGCGCTTTGAGGAAGCTATTTATAGAATCGTACACAGTTTCCTAAGAATGAATTATTTAATTTTCCTAAGCGATACCTAGGTATGTCAAGTTTATTTTTGTTTCTAGTATTAACATTGTGTACATCACTTCTTTTACCAAACTCATCAATGTTCCTGTGAGCGTGCATTAGATTTTCATAAATGTATTGGGAGCTGACTGTAAGAATACCAATCTCTTTAAAACGTTCCCTGAGAGAGTCACGAGTTTTCAAGTTATAAATTGCCCGTGCAGCTCTCTTTTGCAGGAAAAAAATGCTTTCGTTATCTGCTGCATTTCCCCATAAAAATATGCCATGGGACATAACGCTGTGAAAGTAACTAAAATAAACTAACGTCGCCGTGGTTTCATCAGTAAGATGCATTATGGTACGTCCTGCGTAAGCTGCCGAGCTTAGCCTGCTAGCTAATGTATTAATATGAATACCCCATTGCAAAATTGCATCGATATTTAAACCCAAGAAAGTAGTTGCTTCCATAAAGTTAAGTATTTTCCCATTCAAGATAATGTTAGCATTGCTGACTTGAACATTAGGCAAGGTGAATCTAATGCATTTGGTCAAATGCATTAGTGCGTAGTTCTAATGCGTTTTTTTCATTTAATAAGAGGTTATTTACCGTAAATCAATCAAGGAACTCTAGCTAGTGAAGCATTTACACAATCATCAATACTCACAATACATCACAATAATCAACTCTAAATATTAATGAAGTATCGTCTGCAAACAATACAATATCACATAAATCCCCTACACAGGAAGGCAGATAATTGACATAGACTAGAAAGAAAAAGACCCCAAGATTGACCCTTGTGGTACATCGATGTTAGTAGATCCCGAAGATTTGCTAACGTTAATGTCCACTTTTTGAATGCGATTCGATAGGTAACTACGCATGAGGCTGAGGCAGATTGCCTGGTTCTGAATGCCATAGTGTTTTAGCTTTGAGATTAAGGTGTCATGATCTACGCAGAATTGAGATTGGTCGATAATTTACTGGATCCTTTTCATTTCCAGATTTGAATAAAGGAATCAGCTTGTTATATTTCATAAGATCTGGAAAGATTCCTTCATCGATGCTTCTATTAAATATATATGCTAGACATGGTGCTATATCAAAAACAATCGTGCTTAAGATCTTTACGGATATCCCCCAGAGATCGCCAATATTTTTAATATTTATTGACTTAAAAGCTTTTAGAATACAATCAGCATGAACGTGTCTGAAGCTAAAGGAAGCATTACACCTTTCAACACTTGTTTCAAGAGAGGCTAACGCACAATCAACAGAGGAGTTTAATGGTCGAGTAACAATTTTTGGTACACAAGAGAAGAAGCGGTTAAATTAATTAGCAACTTCATAGTTATCAGTCAAAATTCTATCGTCAACTTTTAAGCTTATCTGCTTTTTCAAAGGTTTTGCTTTACATGTTTAATTATTTATAATTTTCCTAAAGGCTACCTGCCTTTATTTTATTTGATGACTACCCTATTTTCCTTTTTATTTGCAAAGATTTCGCAGCATGACATACTTTTTTAAAGATTTTTGAGTAGTTTTTGACAAAAGAAACAAATGATAAATCGTGTAGCCTTGACTCTCTTTGTGCATATAGTTCATACAATCTACTCGTACTTTTATAGATACCGGCTGTTGCCCAATCTGCAAACATGGAACCAGATTTAGCTTTGCACGTTTTTAGTAGGAACGTATACTCGTGTTCTTTATGTATTAGATTAGAAATTATATTATAAAGCACACTTGGATCATTCAAGCATGGGATAACGGAAATCTTTAGACTAATGTTGTTTTGGAATTGTATGATGGTAGGATCGGTTCTTCGGTAGGTAATTGGCCTGTACGTGATTTCCGGTAGCTCTTGTTGTAAATTACAATCAAATTAAAACATACCTATTGACCATAATGGTCTGAATATTTTTTTTAAACACGTCTTTTTCAAGGGATTATCACTACAATGTACTTTATCTATGCAAGTGGCAGTTGTTATAGTTACCCTAGTTGTTTTATCGAATTGGTGCATAAGGTTCAAACATTTAAATAAGTTGATGATTTTTTCAGTTAGAGGATTTATAGGGATATCAATATTGAAGTCACCGAGCACTGTTATTGATTTATTACAACTGAATATTTTGCTTAGTACATTTTCCATAGTGGAATCAAATAGCGCGTAATTTGCGTGGGGAGGACGATAGACACATACCACTATGTGCTGCTCCAGTTCAACACATGACAGCTCTATAACTTCTTCAATGGTGAGTTTCACCATATCTTTACGCTACTTACATTTGAGAGTTTTTTTTACAATTATTAAAGAAACACCTTGAGTGGTATTCCTACGCTTGTATGCGCTAACAATACAGTAGTCTTCATAATGAGGTACCTTTTGATGCAATATAAAGTGTTCAGTGATGCCCATAACACGGATGTTCATTTTACTTAAAAATAATTCTACTACTAAGTTTTTGCTGGTCAGTTTGAATGCTTTTCATCTGAGCCTACTGTTTGAACGCCCATGATAGTACTGCTACTAACTGTAAGCCCGTCAGTGTCTGTAGCTATAGTACCTATAACTTTGTCATAAATATTAAATGCTAACAATTTAGCAATAATTTTCCTACTATATCAACTGAGATACTAAGTATCTGGTGTTAACCTAAAGTCACTAATAAAAATATTAGTGTCTATAAATAAAATGTCACTATGACGACATGTCAAGTTGTAAAGTTATGCTTTACAACTTGACATGTCAAGTTGTAAAGTTATGCTTTACAACTTGACATGTCGTCATATTCAAAATATTAAAAATATTAACATTCTCATTTTTTGAAAGCAATTTAGAGTATGGGATTGCACACAATATCAATTTACCGAACCTCTTGTCCAATTTATGTAGCAGTAATTCAACTAATTTATTTACATCAAGGCGCTTGATACCATTACTATTACCTAACTGTACAATCAATGTTATTTTAATGTCAAAAGACGCCTCATTTAAGCTCTTTATCAGACTATGGATAGAAGAGTCAGGATAGCAGTTGTTAGTTACCACTTGGTCTCCTTTTTTTTTTTTTTTTTTTTATGCGGAGAATGCGTTTAGGCACCATAGCTTCGTTGGGGACGAGGCCGTGTGTGGGACTCAACTCGTCCTAGCGACAGGCAATACCCACTAAACTCCGCAGTGACCCGCTATCGCCGAGTGGTGGTGTCGTGGGAATCCGGCTAAAGCCTTTATCGCCACAACACCACCAGCGATTGCCCCTTTACAGGGGCCCCACAGGCCCCCCCAGTGTGACTGGGGGGGATGGCGGGAACAGCTGGGTCGCCAGGCTGTTCCTGCCGTTCGGCGGGGATGAAGGTCTGTGCAATGGAGGCCGGTTGAACGCCCCTACGTTCCCGGCCCCCAGACCCCCATCTGATCCCACTGCCCGACAGGGTGGCTGAATTGACCCACCCTGCCGCGCCGCCAGCCTTGAAGGCCGGCCATCCCACGACCCGAAGGTCCGCTGAGTCCCTCACTGGGACTCCCCGCCCCGCGGAAGACCGCCTGTCCATCCACTGTGCCCTCTGCTAACTTCATATGGACACGCGGAGGACACCCTCACGTCGGATTATTCGCTGCCGTCGATAAGTCCCCACAAGTGGGAAGTGATCGACGGCACCCAGGGTACACCACGAGGAGGTTATCCTTCCCAGTACCCCGTGTGTACTGGACCTGCCTCAGCCCGCTCATGTTGTTCAGGTAGTAGTACCACTGGGGAATCGGGTTGCATAACTGCTGGTACCGGTGGTTCCACCCATCCCAATGAGTCACTGGCTGGTCTGTGGTACATGGGTCGGTCTGGGAGCTACTATGTTGTAGGTATTTGTACATAGATACTTTCATTGTTAACCATTTCTACAATATTATTAATTTTTTTGAATTTTCTCACAATAATCTTGTTCAGCTTTCTTGTATTTCATGGTCACCTCATGTAAAGACAGTTCCAAGTATTTTATCAGACATGTAGGTACTGAATTTCTTTGGAGTTACGGCCAATTTTGCAAAGCTAAAAACATTTTTGTGTTTTTTAATTTATTTTCTGATTTTTTTATTAAGTTACTCAATTTTATATATATTTTTTTTGTTACTTCCTCTTATTGAGGAGATCCGGTTTGTTGTAGTGAGATCAATCACAGACGAGTCCAGACTCTTGAAGTTGGTTGCAGAGGGCATATGACTTAATTCTAAATTGATAATTTTAGATCTGCACTGAAACAATTCTTGCTGTGTAGGTCTTTATTTTGTTGAAGCACTAGTTCATAAGTCTCATAATAGTTGTCCACTGAATGGTAAACAAATATGGCTGTCAATCCAAGAATTACATAAAGGATGTCGTGCAAGGAGTTTGACTGCGCATATCTCACATCAACAGCATATTTTTGTCCACCACAGTGTGGAAACCTTCCTCTAAAACTCTAAAGTTTGGCTATAAGCACCACGCTTCACAGACAGATTGGTGCGCTCTGTTAGTTTTGTTTATATAGGTACCTACTAGAAAAAAGCTGTTGCCTTCTTGTTAAAGCCCCTTGGTTGACTTTACGACATCCGTAGGCTCCGGCACTCCACGTGTAGGTACACGTAGCCTACAGCCATGTAAAGTCAATTAGATTATTAAGGGTAGATTTTTAAGTCACGACTTTCTACCCACCTACTATGACGTACCAGTCGGTGGTTTGGTGCTTTGCTTTCATTCTGGATTTGCAATACAATAAGAGTTAGCAACAAGAGAGGGTCTCGGATACTCAGATGAATAAAGAGAGATTGAGAAAAAGAGTGCTTAAGTAGGTAAGGTGTACCTAAAGAACTCTGGTCGTTTGTTAATTACGTCCTATTTAAAAAAGATCTCAGAAAGATAAGAGAAATAATCTCCGTGGTTAAATACCTTAAACTAAAACCAGACATCACGAGATCTCAGTTCGGGGCGAACTACTAGTTTTTTCCTAAATAATATCAAGCTTGGTGTGAATATAGTGCATACTTTGAGGTAAATAAATAACTTAATAAAACCTGAATTTTTGCCTGCAAATGTTGGTCGCAAAGTCACTTCCCTCGCTGTGTGTGTGTGTGTGTGTGTGTGTTAATGAACACACACACACACACAGCAGAAGTGACTTTGCGACCAACATTTGCAGGCAAAAATGCAGGTTTTATGCAGTAGGCACACACCTACTGGTCTCAGGTCTCTACTGGTACAGTTAAGGCACAGCCTCTGTAGGTAAGATTAGATTTTTAAATCCCAGTCTATCCAGCACCTATATTAAAAAACGATTACGTGGACGAAGTCGCGGGCTAATGCTAGTAATGTTATAAACAAATAATGCAACTAAATTTCAATGTGATATGAAGGCCAAGCACCTCCCGGTCAACTGTAAAAATAACACATCCTGTTTCCACCAAGCTGGAAGCCTCTTCTGTTGTATACTTATATAGCGTTAGTGTAGCCAGCATAGTGTGTAATTATCCGTGTAGTAATAGCAAGGACATATTAAATTACCTACTGATATTATTGTGATGAGTACATGCAAAAATGTATAATTATTTATTATTATTGTACCTTTATTATTGCTGTAACATAATAAATTAGTAATTTTATATTCAGGTGTCCCTGGCGCACCTCGGGCCGTGGTTCGGCGGCGGGGGTGGCACGGGCACGGCGGGGGTTGAGGTGGGCGGTGCCGGGGATGCAGCGGAGTTTATCGTGCGGCGCAACCCCATGGCGCTGCTGCGCGGCGCCGAGTACGCGCGGCTGTGGACCACCTCGCGCCGCGCTCCTCTCACCTACTACGACATGAACCTCACCGCGCACGAGCACCAGGCGTTGTTCGGCGCGAGCGGAGACGTGAGTACGGCAGAGTAGCTCGCCCCGTGCTGTGTGCTGTGTGCTAACGGTGTCACGTGACTCTGGCGCGCGGCGCCGAGTACGGTAGAGTAGCTCGCCCCGTGCTGTGTGCTGTGTGCTAACGGTGTCACGTGACTCTGCTGTATGCGATCAGTTAAGTAAGACCTGATTAAGATTAGTGCGACACCCTTGATACCGTAGTGATCTAATTTCTTAATGAGTGTTTCATGCACGCAGTCGAAGGCTTCAGACAGATCTCAAAAGTCTCCCAACGCATCATGTGAGTTCTCCCAGGTCTCTCGGGAACTCAATTCGTTCTGGAAGATACTTTCCTGCTGGAGTAATGCACACCTATCCTAGATCCTAACTAGGACGACTGCATTTAGGACGGTGTAATAAGTACTCATGTAACGTATTTTATTTAGTACTGTATACTAACGGTGTCACGTGTCGGTGCGGTACAGGGGCCGGCCGAGGAGGCGTTGGCGCGCGCGTGGCGCGAGCGGGAGCCGCGAGCGCGGGTCGCCGCCGCCCGGGAGGCGCTGCGACTCGCGCCCGACTGCGCCGCAGCGCTGCTGCTGCTCGCCGAGGAGGACGCGCCGACCGTGCTCGAGGTGAGTGTGGGGGATGCAGGTGGGGGGTGGGGGTGTGCGCGGGGAGCGGCCAGACAGCGATGACGACAGCGGTGTGCGGTCGGTTGCAGGCGGAGCGCGTGCTGCGGCGAGCGTGGCGCGCTGCGGAGGGCTCGCTGCGCGGGGGCGCGGCGGGCGTGCTGCGCGCGAGGGACGCGTGCGTGTTGGTGCACGTGAAGCGACGCGCGGCGAGCTGCCAGCGGAGACTCGGTCGGCTGCGAGCCGCCGTGCGCTCGTACCGCGAGCTGGCGCGCGACCGTGACCGCGAGCGTTCGCCGCCGCCGCCGCCGACCGGGGAGAACCTGCTGGAGGTGCTGCTGGAGCAGCGCGCGTACCCCGAGGCGGTAGCGTACTGCGGGCGGCTGTTGGAGGAGGGGGACGGGGGGGCCGCGGCGCTGTACGGGCGCGCGCTGCTGGCGGCGCGGGTGGAGGGCGCGGCGGGGGGAGGCGCGCGCGAGGCGCTGGCCGCCGCGCTGGCCGCTAACGCCCACGTGCCCGAGTACCTGCTGGAGCTGCGGCCGCTGGCGCTGCCTCCGGAGCACGTGCTGCTCGGAGGGCGCAGCGAGGCGCTGGCGTACGCGTTCTTCCACCTGCGGCACTGGCAGGCGTGCCCTGCGGCGCTGGAGGCGCTGGAGGCGGCCTGGCGCGAGGCGCCCCCGCCGCCCGCCTTGCTGTGCGCGGACCGCGAGCTGCTGGCGGGCGGCGGGGGGTGCGCGGGGCGCGTGGGACCGCTGGCCGCGCTGGCATGCGGGGGCGCGGCGCTGGCGGCGGTGGCGGTGCAACGCTGGCCGACGCTGACGACGCGCCTGACGCTACCCCGCTTGCTGGCCGTGATGTGGCGCGCCACCACCGGCGCTGACCTTCAAGATTCTCGATAAAAGACCGTTTGAATGTATTCTAATTTTTTCGGCAAGTTTGAGCCCGTTGCGGGCAATCTGTAAGCTTTAGAGTCTTCAGATGACGTGCATTTAATCTCAATCTTTTGATTAACTCAATAATACAGTAAACTGTAGTTATGCGTGGGATATCAACCAGGTGGGGATGATAATAGGCTGTGCGTCTAGAATTTCTATTGAATAACGACGAAGGCGGTATAAGGTCGTGAAGCTCCTGAGCACACTCACCGAAGTACAATCTGTGAAATACCGACAAACACGCGACCTTGCGACGATAGCTCAGGCTGTCGAGCCTTACTTTGGCAAGGTACACTTCACCTATGAGCCTCTGGGCTCTGCGCTCCGCCGAGTCAACTTGATATTTGGCTGAACCATCCCAAAGGTGGCTGCAATACTCCATACAGAATCGAACTTGAGCTTTATATAAAGTCAAAAGTTGACCAGATCTGAAATATCTCAAGGAGGGCAAGGCTGTTAGGTCAAATTGTCGCTTTTTGACCAAAAAGAGACATGCCTGAGTTTTGGAGGCATTGAAACAGACTCTATTAACGTCTTCCAACTGGGAAACAAGACTTAGAGTCTTATTCGCCTCTCAGAGAACACTCCTCCAGATTAGTAGAACGTGCACTAGATATGTATCTCTCCGTAACAGTACTGTCATCTGCATACCCAAAAATGCCTAGCTGGAGCAAGTCATCAATGTGCAGCAGGAATAGAGTTGCAGAAGGAACAGACCCTTGAGGAACACCGGCGTTGATGGCAATAGAGTCCGAGGAGGCATCACTTACCTCTGATGGACCGTTCACTCAAAAAGTCGGATATCCAGGCACAAAATTCAGGAGGTAAACCGTACGCAGGAAGTTTATTCAGCAGGCTTGCGTGCCAAACCCGGTCAACTGCCTTTGAGACGTCAAAAGAAACAGCTATTGCTTTTCCATGTTTCTCAATGGCTTCTCACAAATGCGTGACGTACACAAGAAGGTCGCCAGTGAACCTTCCTCGGCGAAAGCCATATAGATGGTCACTGAATAGGCCAATAGCTTAAAGGTACGTCAGCAACGTATGGTTCAGAACTCTCTCCATAACCTTGCAGATTATGGAGGTGATGGAAATGGGTTGGTAATTGCCAGGCTTCGACTTCCCTTTTTAGGAACTGGCTGCACGTTAGCAAACTCGATAAGCAAATAAATTTGCTTTCTCTACTGCGGTATGGGTCTGAGTTCCATCCGGTTTCAACAACGGAGGTAATGTGGGACGACAGAAGTTGTTTTCAACTGATTTAGACCAGAACTGCTTACTTCCTGGAGAGTATGATGCTAGTTTAGCTCCAATACGGACAAATCGAGCTTTACGCAGAACCCTCATACAGGCCTTGACAGCAGTATTAAATATGCGCTTCTTTTCACGGACCTTCCAAGATCTTGCTTTACAGGCGCAGGCCTTCACCCAGACTTGGTAGGATGTCGGAGAATTGAAATAAAATACTCCATTCCTTGGCGAATCAAGTCCGGAACCGCGTCTGCTCAGCAAGATTGGATCTTCGGAATAGAAGAATACCTACTTACTAATATACTACTACTAATATAGTGTCTGATTTTATCCCAATTCGCTTACTCTTATCTCCGAACTCTCCTCGAGCCGTAAAAAGCAGATATATACGAGTTCACCATGCAGTGAAATAGATTTTCTTTAATGCAGAACTTTTTTTTCTTAAAATCGAGATCGTAACTTGACTTTTCAATAACTCTCACGGTTTCAGACTTGGAAAAGAACTCATCCTGTATACTCTCGCTGTATATACTCTCTTATGTGATTTTATGGGATCGCGCCTAGAAGACTTCTCCAAGAGGATGGCTGAGGTGGAATCACGAGTATCCAAGGTTGATAAAATGGAAGTGACTATGACTAGTCTTGAGGAAACGGTAGTTGATCTTAAATACCAGCTTTCTGTTGCCGATCAAAGATCTCGCCTTAACAATATTAAGTTATTATTATTTATTATTAAGAATCTTTTTACGAACGTGGAGTCCATAAGTAAAGAGCTAAGCATCAACCTTCCAAAGGCCAACATAGATTACCTGTACAGAGTACCTTTACACGGCTCCAATGAGAAGGCCATCATCGTCAGCTTTACAAACCGCTACGTGAAAGAGGATTTTGTAGCGGCCGCCAGGGCCCGTAAGTCTTTATCGGCTCCTGACATAGGTTTCCGTGATTCAGTCCATCGCATTTTCATCAACGACCACCTCAATGCTGACTACAAGAACCTCCTCAACAAAGCTAAATCCCTCGCAAAAGAGAAAGGATATCTTTACGTCTGGGTCAAGTACGGGAAAATCCATATACGAAAAAACGACACATCCCCCGTGGTCATCATCAACAAGGAGATGCCGTTGCCATTTTTTCCATGTAGCTTCAACATGCTGCTTCCATGTTAAGGCTGGGTCAAGGTCGAAACCTAAAAGTTTAACAGCACTGGAACATGACAAGTTTTGTCTACCAAAAGTCACGATGGGTGGTTCAACACATACTTTTGGAGATTTGGCATTGAAAAACATTAGATTAGTTTTATCACTACTTATTTAGTTTCAGACTACAATATTATGCCATATGACATAATACTGTGAAAATAACTGAAGTATACTAGTCTTGCTGTAGCAACGTCTGTGAGAAGACGTATCTTCTTTAGAGCACATGCTGCAGAACTAAGACTCTTCGCCAGTTTGTCTATGTGTGGGCCCCATTAAAGTTTATTATCTAAGATTAATCCCAAAAATACAGTGGTACTGACTAATTCTATGTTTTCCTCTTTAACATTTACATTAGCTTCAACCTCTGTTACATTTGGTAAAATAAATCGAATACATTTGGTCTTTTTCTGATTGAGTACTAAGTTATTTCCATTATACCAGTTAACAATTTTTGAGATTGCGTTGTTTACGTTGTTAAAATTAGTAATTTGTCGCTTCAATCTAAATAAAAGTGACGTATCATCTGCAAACAGTACAGTCACATGGTCATCTTTAAGTATTTGGGGCAGGTCATTAATATCTACTAAAAATAAGAAAGGCCCCAATTGAACCCTGCGGCACGCCCTTTGTAACCAAAGAACCTGAGAAACGCTGGTAGTTCACGTGGACTCGCTGTATGCGATCACATAAGTAAGACGTGAGTAAGTCTAGTGCAACACCCTTGATACCATAGTGGTCTAGTTCATAATCAGTGTTTCATGGCGCACGCAGTCAAATGGTTCGACAAATCACGAAAGTCTCCCAACGCATCATGTGATTTCTCCCAAGCCTCGAAAATATGCGATACTAAACTAATACCGGCATCAGCAGTTGAGCGACCTCTTGTAAATCCAAATTAATTATCATGTAATAGGGCGTTAGCATAAAAATGACTTTGTAACTGTGTAAATATAATCTTCTCAAAGATTTTACTGAATGTCGTTAGTACTGATATCGGCCTAAAGTTTGTTGGATCAGAACTATTACCAGATTTAAAAAGAGGAGTTATTTTACTTTATATCATTAAATTTGGGAATACGCCGCAGTCGATGCATTCGTTGAAAATAATAGTTTTACAATGCTTACAGAGATGCCCCAGAGGACAGAGGTCTTCTTTTCATTTATAAGTTTGAATGCTTTAATAATATCGTTATTGTTAACATATTTGAAATAAAATGGTTTATTACATGATGGAACATTGTTTTTCAATAATGCCTCTGCCATAATATTTGAAGAGTTCAATGATTTTGCGGAAGAAATAGGTATATCAGTAAAAAACGTTTCAAAAGCTGTCGCAACATCAATATTTCGGGATATATTAAGATTTCCTATTTTTAAATTAAATTAGTAAGTGTTGCTGCTTTTTCCTTTTCCAGTCTCACTATTAATAATTTTCCAAGTAGTTTTAGTTTTATCTTTACTATTTACAATATTTTTTTTCAAGTATTGGGATTTAGCGGCCACACAAACTTTCTTAAAGATTTTAGAATGTTTTTTAACATTATCATTAAACTCTTCACTAAAGTTGTACGGTTTTCACCATAAAGTTCATATAATTTTCTTCTACTTTTATGTATTCCCGCTGTTACCCACTCACTAAATGTTGTATTATCAGAGACTGTGATTGTTTTGGATGTATATATTGAGCTAAATATTAGGTCCTTACATATGAAATTGGCGTTTTGTATGGGAGGAACATAAAGGCAATTTTTTCATATTAAAATATATTTTATTAATCAAAGTATGTACCATTGCTATCTATACACTTTAGCCATCTTATAGGTAGTTCATTGATCCCTTACTAAAAAAACCATTCGGACGGGAATCAATGAAATCTTTGAAAGCGGTTTGGACTGCCTCATCGGAATTGAATTTTTTTCCTTGCAAGAAGTTATCCAAATTTCGAAAAAAATGGTAATCTGTTGGAGCAAGGTCCGGAGAGTACGGTGGATGTCTTAGACATTCCAATTGAAGCTCCTCTAATTTGGTAGTCGTCTGTTGGGCCGTGTGTGGTCTAGCGTTGTCTTGAAGCAGCAGTGGCGTAGAGCGATTGAAAAGTCTCGGTTGTTTAACAGCGAGCTTTTCCATCATGGTTTGCAGTTGCTGACAATAGACATCAGCCGTAATCGTCTGACCAGATTTAAGAAAGCTATAGTGTACGACACCGGCACTAGTCCACCAAACGCTTACAAGTAACTTTTTTTGAGTCAATTTTCGCTTGGGGTAAGATTTTGCTGGTTCACCAGGGTTCAGCCATTGCGATGAGCGTTTACGATTATCGTACAGGATCCACTTTTCATCACATGTAATGATCCGATTTAAAATTCCTTCATTATTGTGCCGGTTGAGTAATGTAACGCAGCAGTCGACGCGCGCTTGTCGGTTTGCTTCACTCAATTCATGAGGTACCCACCTTTCAAGCTTTTTCACCTTCCCAATTTGCTTCAAGTGGATTAAAACGGTTTTGTCACTAACACCGCAGCCTGCAGCTAACTGTGATGTGGTTTGCGATGGATCTGCTTCCACAATAGCCTTCAATTCATCATTATCGACCTTGGTCTCCGGCCGTGCACGGGGCTTGTTCTGCAGGTCGAAATTTCCAGAACGAAAGCGTTGAAACCAAAAACGCACCGTGTTTTCTTTTGCGACACCACCACCATACACATCATTAATCCTTCGAGCCGTTTCTGCAGCACTGGTGCCACGGTGGAACTCGTACTCGTAAATAATGCGATATTTTAAGTTTTCCATTTTGTGAAATGAGTGACGCAGAAAAAAAAAGCAAAAGAGAAAAAAACAAATGAATTACGGTTTTCGAAACACAAATGCATGAGTAAATAGCTGTTTAAATTTGAATTTGGAATTCCTAACCAAAGAGGAGATATTTAAGATCAAAGTGGCCAGTACGACAAAACGCCAATTTCATATGTAAGGACCTAATATGTTGCTAAATTTAGTAAAAAATGTATTATATAAACAATCAGGATAGTTGCCATTATATGAAACAGGTAATTTAGACATTAGTGCTGATTTTAATTTTTCCACTCTATCAGCTGTCAGTGGTACAAAAGTAATTTTTCTCTTTATCTTAGTTTTACATTGTGTTTCGATTTTAATAATTTCTCCTAGATGGTCAGATTTTATTTTACTTATTACACTCATCCATATAATGTTGGCATCTGTAAATATATTATCTACCTATACATTTAGCTGAGGTTTCAGTTATTCTAGTAGGCTCCATAAACATAGGTTTTAGATTAAAGGAGTTAAACAAGTTAGTTTTTTTTTTGCTATATGTGTCTTTAGTCAATAGATCAATATTAAAATCTCCACAAGCTATCAATAGTTTTTTTATTCTGTCAATTTAAACAATATTCGGCACAAGGTGGGCTGTATATACTTATGATAATGAATTGCTCCAGCTCTACACAAGCTATTTCAATTTCCTTTTCAACTGAAAGATAAACAATGTTAGTCCGATCTTTAAATTTTATTTGTTTGTTTAACAATAAGTATCAATGAGCCACCTCGGATTCACTCTGCAGAAAGAACTGCCAATCTACTGAAATATCAAGATTCTTTAATAAGAAATTATGGTTAACGGAATCAAAAGCTTTAGACAGGTCTAGAAAAATTGCTGCTACTTTTTTTTTGTTTTCAAGGTGGTCTATAACCATATCACAGAGCGTTAGTGTGGCTGACATTGTTGAACTTCCCGGTCTATAGGCATAACAATCTGTTACGTATGTAAATGTATTGTTGTGTGTGTGAGTGCGGGCTGCGACCCGCCTTCTTGTTACAATAAAGCAGTGTACCTATAACCAACCAGCGGTCGTATCACTTCTGTCCGTAGCTAGGTACCTATTCGCATATCTAACAGTGGCGACGGTCTACCCGCGAGTAAAAAATGCATCAAAATGTAAAATTCTATGCAATTCGGTATATTAAATACGTATACTTATAATACAAACGTGGAAAACGTACAAAGGCCGGATTTCGCAGTACCTACTTTCTTGCGAATGATATCAATTCTTTAACGGATTCAACGGGCAGCAAACTGAAAGCGATCCTGCTCAGCGCACTCACAGAGGACACCTAAGTACAAGCTAGCATCGCACTTGGTTCTGCCCAAGATCATCGAAGACGTGCCCTAAGCTGACCTCCTTTAGACCCTTAAATAACCCTGAATTATGACCCTTCACCCCAAAAGGAATCGCGTCACAATTTTTATGCGGCCGCTCAACGAGCCGGCGAAACGCATTCGCAATGGGCGGCACCAATTTAACTAATAGGTAATTACAAAGCTGCATACAAAAAAATCAGCTGGTTATTAGTCATTTTTATGACCTCATATTTTGACATATTCGGCGCGGAGGACGCTCCAACTCAAACCATCGATTTTGTAGGACAATTGTATTTCCGAGTTTATTATCATATTATCTTAAAGTTTAATATAATAATAAAAAAATAAAAAAAAATCTGTTAGTCAGACAATTTCGACACACTATCAAATCGACATGTTTGACGAAAGAGGTACCTAGGTACTTAATGAAGTGCGCAGGTTGCACTTCATTCAATTCGTTGAATATTGTTTGTCCTGTATCCTATATACCTATTGCTGCGGTTTCACGAAATACTTTTGCTTCCATAAAATGAAAGCATCTAGTCCTCCTCCTCTTCCTCTTCGGCAGAGATCGACAAACTGTAAGTCAAAGTCAAAATTTAAGATTTTTAGGATCATTTTGAAACGTCAAATCTACCGCCTGTTCGGAATCGCGACCAGCACACAAAGAGAAAGGCAAGAACCTCGGGCTGGTTAATTTTTTGATGATCCATTCAACATTTAGATAAACGTTTTCACTTCTGTCGGCACTCCCGGAGTGCTTGACTGCCTTTTGTTTTCTTGTGGGTACCTAAGTACTACTTTCCTGACCGTCCGCTAGTTTTATTCGTTAAATGATTTAGTTTAGAGCTGTTTTATCATATTTTTTGTAAATACTATTATGTAAGTACCTATTACAAATAATGAATAAATAAAGAATAATAATCATAATAATTATTATTATTTATTGTCTCTCACACAAACAGGTCCTTAATAGTAGGGAGGTAATAACAACAATTATATAAAAATAAAATAAAAAATTTGGCTCAGATGACATTGAACCTATGTTTAGTGAGGGACTGGTGCCTGAGATAGGTTTTCGAAAAAAACCTGTGCTACAGGTCACCAGGCAGTGTCTGCTCACACAACGAACTCAAAGAAGAAGACCGTAGTCAAGCACCGTAATAAATAGGTATATGTAATCAATATTAATTTAGTAGAATTGAAACATAAACATACCTAGGTATGTAATTAATTATATAACATTTGAAGTGGTTTCATAAATGATAAAGTGTTTAGTTGTTATGTTAAAAAATAATAAATTTGTATTTAAACCTAAGATATTGTTTTTATATATTTGAAATCCCAACACTATAATAATAACAATAATATTCCTTAAATTTAGGCAACAAAAAAGTTACAGATGTTACAAAACTTATACCTACTACGGTCCATATAAATATAGGTATACCTACCTTACAACTAAGAATACATATAACTTTAACTGACGTAGGTAGGTATACCTGTTGTCGCCGACGCCGCCGGTGCGGTGCGGTGCGGTGCGGTGCGGGTTGTTGTGCGCAGCGGAGTAACAACAACCCACTAGATAGGTACATCAACAAAGAACAAAGCTATCTAGGTGCCTAGAGCTTGTATTCACAACTTTGAAAAATAAATGTCTAAAGTGGGTCATTCTAGCCACTTTAGCGTTAACGCCACTTAACACAGCGTTTACACAGTTGTGTTGATTTTAAAAATATTTAGGTAAGTAGGTAGGTACAGCTACTTCTTGCATTTTGTTGTGATGTTATCTATTTTATTTGTGACTAGCTTTTGCGGCTTCGCTCGCGTTAAGAAGTATTATTATTAATTAGGTATAGTTTTTGCGGCTTTACTATTGTTTAGCGTGTGTAAAAAATTAGGGCCTACAAAACATAAAAACGACAGTATATTTTTCGACTTCTCCATCAACGTACAGATTTTCTTTAGCCATTTTAAAAAAGTCTAACCGACAAAACCTATAAGTACTTACTTTCTTAGCGCATGCCTACGTCATAACATCTACCTGCATGCCAAATTTCAGCCCGATCCGTCCAGTGGTTTGGGCTGTGCGTTGATAGATCACTGTGTCAGTCGGTCAGTCACCTTTGAGATATATATATTTAGAAGAAGAATATTCATTTTGATAAATTTAATGTTTAGCCCACATTAATATATTATTCAATCTGCTTACCTAGTACTTACCCTTGAAAACCTTATTTAAATCGGTTCAATGCTTACCAAACGAGTACGTAATTGTAAGTAGTGTTGGTATCTCTATGACAACCGCCGCTGCTTGCTTCTGCTTGGGCATGAACGGCGGCGGCGGCGGCGGCGGCACGTCAGTGTGAAGCGCGCCGCCTCGCTCGACGCACGTCCCCGCGCCCCCCCCCCCAACCTCCCACCCCCATCACTCGTCTCTCGCGACTACAACTACTTGGACCTAAACACCGGAGAGGTCCTATATTTGTGATCACCAACTCTGCTAAGTTTTTATTTTGTTAATTTTAACATTAAAGGGATTCAAGAAGTTTTATGCAACTTCTCACTTGTCCTTTTGAGGGATAACTTACCTCCCCTAAACTTGTGTGCCGGTTTAACTCTATGCAATGCAAGTAGTAGGTACCTACGTACCCTGGTAAATATCCTCGAGTCATCATCATCATCTCATATTTATTATGTTTCTGGTCAACTGTTGATGTGGTTCGAGGTCAAGTTGTTCATGCCACGATGAGGTCCGCCTCGGGGCGAGTCTTACCAAACGATGAGGTCCGCCTCGGGGCGAGTCTTACCAAACGATGAGGTCCGCCTCAAGGCGAGGGATGGGTAGACCCAAACGGTGCATTCATGAACTCTCTTCCTGAAGACATCAGAGATCTACTTACATTATGATCGTATTGCAGTCCACTAGGTCCGCTAAAAGCAGGTAGGTCTCTCACAAGTGTCACCACTGAGCCCGCTGTTCGGTTGTCCCCATCATTTTGTGTACACACACACGCAGGTATATTTATCCTGAAGTACCTACTTATGTATGCATATCGACTCAATTTATGGAATTTATTCCTGCTCGTCCCAACCGATTCGTTGCACTGGTAAGACGAACAGGAATTACATAAAAATAATATGTGGGTACCTAGGTAGGTATACCATCATCTTATTTCCTTTCATCCCCATCCAACATGCTCAGTAAGTCAGAAAACCGCAAATATGAAGTACGTAGGGACCTCTGATCAACGTACAATATAAGTCTGCGGCGCGGTGTAAGTGAAGAGAGAAGAGCGGTGGTGTGATTGTGTGTGTGTAGGTGTGTGGTGACCGTGTCGTGTAGCCGTTGTATGTGGTGTGCGTGTGCTGTGTACTGGCAGCGGTCAGACAGCGGCCTCGTCGCGCAGCATGGCAGCGGCGGCGCGACGGATCGTGCTGAACGGTCTGACGGCGGAAGTGCGCGGGGGCGCGGGGGCGGCTGGAGGCGCCCCCGCCGACGACGGAGAGTTCTACCACGAGCTGGAACTGTACCGACAGTTGTTGGCGCTGCCCCTCGCGCCCACGCCCACGCCCACGCCCGTGCCCGCGCCGCGACGAGCGCGTACGCCCGATCCCACGCCTCTTAGGAAGAGTCTCGGTAAGCACAACCACCTAGAGACTGCCCTTTGCCACTGTTACCATAATGTCCGAAGTGCGATCTTTTTTTTTTTTATTGTACGACGGGGAAGCGCTTGGCCTTCATCTCACATGGTAACAAGTTAAGATAAGGCCGAAGGTGGAGGCGCACTTCACCCGGAAACCTCAACAAACTGAGGAACTGGCTATCTTACCTATGAATCTAATCTATGGCGACAGAATTAGATAAGATGGTGGTAGCTAGATAGATAGATAGATAGATAGATAGATTTATTCACTTAAAATTTTAACATATAATTGTCAGTAGTGTTTTTAAACCTATTAAGGTTTGACTAAACACTAGGTTCTCATTGTCAGTTAACAACATTATGTAACTTACGAGCGAGTATACAACACATTTATTAATATTATGAAATATATGTATACATGGGTAGATACATGAATTGAGCGACTGCGCAACAAATAAACAAATACTTACTGCACATATAGCCATTAGTGCGCGTGCACTCACAAAACTAACACTCGCAAAAACTGATTAAATACAGGATGCACCCATTTACACCTGCTATTGACAATTTATAATGTAGGTTACCTAAAAAAGGAAATGTTTTTTCAATAAATATTTTAGATTTTTTTGGGTTATTTTATTTTTAATTTCTATTGGTATTTTATTGAGGAGTCGAGGAACTAAGTATTGAGATGTCCTTTTTCCATATTCGTTTTGATGCTTAGAAGTTTGTAATTTCTTATTTGTTATATTTCTAGTGACTATTCGTTGCCGTATAGGTACTTGAATGTCTGTACGAAAGTATTGCTCGAGCAGTAAATTAAATTTAACTTTTTTATGAATCGGAATAATCCCACAATGCTTAAAGAGTCCTATTGGATCTTCCGAGTATTTATTAATTATTTTTGGTGGAACCACCATTTTGATAAGTCTGTACTGAATATTAAAAATCTGGTCTAAATATGATTTATACGTACGTCCATAGCTACTTAGACCATACGATACTACACTTTCTACCAAGGTTTTATACAATGTCAAGAGTATGTCATAAGGTACTTTACATTTTATTACATAAAACTTTGCCAAAATTGCTCTAAGTTTATTACATACCTTGTCAATATGCTTTGCCCAGTTGAATCTATTATCAATCACCAGACCAAGGTAGGTATGCTCGGTGACCTGCTCTATATCCAAACAACTGTTCGGACATTTCAGGTAAGACAAATGAAGGCAATCATGACTATGAGCTACTATTTTAACATTTTCTTTACCTGGATAATAATTGTGACTAGATCGGACGTGGATAAGTTTAGTTTTGTCAGCATTGAGCACCAGTCCTGAGTCATGCGACCACTTGCATATTGCGTTGAAATCAGCTTGTAACATATTTTGCACAATGGTTGGATCATGACCAGCTGATAGTAAACATGTATCATCAGCAAATTGGTAGACTGTGCAATATTTAATAATATTGTTAAGGTCATTTACATATGTAAGATAATGCAAAGGTCCAAGTACTGAACCTTGCGCTGTTCCTTCAGTAACATTTACGCTATCACTAAACATGTTACCTATTTTAACCTGGTAACTGCGGTTATTCAGGTAGTCTTTACACCAATCTAATAAATTACCTCTCACACCACTACTCTCTAACCGTTCAATTAACAGGTCATGCCGTAACGTATCAAACGCCTTCCCGTAGTCTATAAAGACTAATACAACATGTTTCTTGGCGTTTAAATGGCTGTTAACTTCATCTGTAAAGCGAGACAACAGCGACGTTGTACTTTTATTTGGCTGAAAGCCATATTGCTGTGAAGACAAAATACTATTATCTGAAAAGAAATTCTGTATCCTACCACAAATATGTTTTTCAACAACTTTATCCAGAACTGGTAAAATAGTGATCGGTCGATATTTACCATAATCTTTCGTACTGCCTCCTTTGTGAATTGGTCGAACTATACCAGTTTTCAGTTGTTTGGGATAGCATCCAGTAGCAATGCTGATATTAACGAACCGCGAAATCGCTCCTACTATTCTATCAGACATATTTACCACATCAATTGCTCGAATGCCATCAACACCTGGCGCTTTATATGGATTAGTGTGTTTTAAAATTTTAAGTATTTCAGAGTTTGTAGCTTTAGGGAAAAATATTGACTTATCTATATATCTCGAATATTCATCTTTATTTAGTAAATTAGTTCTGCAATTAGGAATTATTGATTTAACATTATATTGAAACTGCCTTGCAAAGTTATTTGCAATGTTTTTCTGACATTTTTCATCACTAAACGCTTTAGTTATTAAATTATCAATTGAGTTTGTTATTTTACCTGATATATTATTTATTATTTTCCATAACTTCTTAGTATCATGTTTACATCTATTAATTTCTGATCGAATGTAATTATTTTTACACTTGTATATTAGTTTATTCGTTTTATTTCTTAATTTATTATATTTTAATCGGAGTTTTTTATTACTAGTATCCCTGGTCCAATCTAAAAATAGCTGGTCTCTAGTTTGTGATAGATTTATAATTTTTTTATTTACCCATTTATGTATATTACGTTTTGAATTATTAACTTTTTGAGTATATTTAGACTCATTATAGCAATTATTAAAGCTTTTATTAATAAATTGATATATCTTTTCTGGACAATTCATGGTTAGAGTGCAGTCCCAATCTACTTTGTCTAGTAAGCTACTCACCTTTTTATTATTAAGTCGTGATTCATAAATAGGAGCATCCTGTACGTAAGAACTATTTATAAGTGTTGCTACAGTTACCCTGTGGTCTGCCAGTACAGTGCAAAGAGCGGCGGTGTAAACATCGCTCATACGCGATCGAACAAAAATATGGTCAATACAGCTTTTTGTTATTAAATCATTTAATTTTTCTATCCTAGTGTAATCAGTGATACCGCATGCTAGACCGTGCCCACTCATGATGTCCATGTATGATTTTTTAACAGGGTTATCAATCTTCAAATTAATGTTTATGTCACCTATAACAATTAAATCGGTACTTGCAAACCGATCAAGCAGACGATCCAGTTCTACAATGAATTGTTGTTTATCCATTTTAGGCGGCCTATACACGGCACACAGTGCTACAGAGTAATAAGAGGACGTTATTGTACCAATCAAACATTCGCATTTTGTTGTAACTATCTGTCGTTGTGTGAACTTGTAAGTATGTTTTAGGTATACAATTATTCCTCCACCTCTCTGGTTTACTCGTAACTTTGTATACATTGTATATCCCGGTAAATTAAACAGCGATTTGACGCTATTAGTAATATTAACCTCGGTAAGAATAATACAATCAATAGATGATCCTGGGACCGTTACTATCTGCTCAATTTTAGAGAAATTTTTAATTACTGATCTAATATTGACATGTAAAAAGGTTAGATTGTGAATTTTACTAGGCACTAACTTTTTATACCTTGAATAATCTAGACAATCAAATAGTTCTACGATATTATTATCAACTATGAAATCCATGTAATACTAAAAGGTTAAATAAAATATTAACTTAGTTGGGTAAGTAGGTACCTCCAGATGAAAGTACCTATCTCCCTTCTAGGGGTAAGATAAAAACGGGAATATAAATTTAATTAGAGTTAGATAAAATATTTTGAATATCGTTCTTGGACCTAATTTTATATACCTTTGCATTATCATTCTTGCGCACTAAAACTTTTCCATCTCGAACCCAGATATACTTGTAAGCGTTTTTCATCTCCTGTTTAGCCATCCACAGAAGGCTTTTGAGATATGAAGTCAACGCCTCTCTTACGTAGATCTTCTCTGCAGCGGGTGACCCAGATAGGGTGGGCATAAGGTCCTTAGCAGTAATAGTGGTTTCCCTGGCTGAAGACATCAGAAGTTGGCGGGAAGACTCCTGCCGTACTCGAACATGAACTGCTCCGGATCCAGTCCGGCGATGCGGAAGTCGTTTGACAGAAAGCACATCCTCTTTTGGTACTCCAAGCTTCACCACTACGCTTTCCACAAGTTTAGGTAAATCCAGGTCGCTTGAGTCTGGAATACCCGATATCTCTACGTGATCGCATAGTAGCTGCTGCTCCAATTCCACATTTCGTTGTTCGAGGTATTCGATTTTGAGCAGACATGACCGGTTCTGATTGTCTAGGTGTGTAATCTTTTTCTCAATCTCCTTGACTTTTCCCGTTAATGCATCCATGGATTCCGCAAATTCATCCACCTTTTCACTGCAGTACTGAAGCGAAGTGGTAATTGTTCGCATTTCTTGCGTGATGATGTTTCGCACTTCTTTCCTGAGCTCGTGAAGTAACTTTTGGACATCGATATGAGTTCCACGGACATTATTTTCATCATCTTCTTCGTCTTCGCAATCGGCAAGCGTTATAAAAGATTTCCTACGAGAAGAGTTTTGATTGCAATCGGTACAAGTCCATTCCAGGTTTTCAGCGGCTTTGAGTGCAGAAAGTTGTTTGGCACTCAATCCAGAGCAGAGAGCGGTTGCATGCACCACTTTTTGACAATGATTGCATTCCAAAACAAACGTTTTCTTGTTAATTAACTTATTACAACTATGACATTTCGCCATAATGAGGGTATACGATAAACAAATTAATCAACACTAGCGGCGCGTATTTACACAGTGACGCTCGAGCGAGAACTGAGCTAGTCAGGCGGACTTCAACAAAGTCCTACCACCAACCAAACCAAGCACTATATATTGTACTCCCCATGGGGATCGAACCCGGGACCTCTTGATCTGAAATCGGTGGGTTGAACCACTAGACCACAGAGGCGGTTAAATCTATCTCAAGATAATCAACCGCAGGCGATAAGTGAACGGCAGAAGTTTCTCGTACCAGTTTTACGGCGTACGAACGGTAGCTCAGCCTATCTACTCTCCCGAACAAGTCCGATGGTCCTCTGGTTAGCACTCTCCCACGAGAAATACTTTGTTACGAGACCTATACAAGAGAAAAGACGTCCTGATCCCAAGCACGCCGACACTTGGCACGGAATACCGGACCTTCATTAGCCTCATGGGATGTTCGTGGCCTGCTTAGAGGTAGCGACGAGCTACACTACAACGTTATAATATTGGCGTCGCCGCCCTTCAACGACATTAAGTGTAATATTTGACCACATTTCAGAAAACAATTGCGCACTACGTATCTATCACATGCAAACTTTACAATTTCACTAGGATCAATGCCCTTGCCCCCACCGAAGTCGCAGACAATGCCGCGTAAGATAAGTTTTACGAAGACCTAGAAGCATTTATCAATAAAATTTCCGGTAATGATGTAAACATTGTAATCGGTAACTTCAATACTGAAATAGGTCACGAAAAAGTATATTTACCTACAATAGCCATAAACTGCAAACACAGATAATGTCGTCAGATTGATAAACTTCGCCGCGCTACGTCACTGCTCGTCACCAGCACTCGCACTGTGCACTCTGCACTCTGCAGCATCGCAACATTTGTGAAGGAACGCGTAGATCTCCGGAAAAACTGGTCACACCACACTGTCGACCAAATAGATCGTGTACTTATTGATGCTGGACATATCGATATGATTCAAGATGTCAAAACCTCACTCACCTCACAAACTGCTGATTGTGACACCGATACCTAATGGGGGGGTAAGGTATGCATACAATTAAAGTATAGAAATAGTAGAATAATTTATATTAGTGATTCTGTAAGAACATTAGACCTCGCGAGCCCTTATAACCATGCAATAACCGATGCTTTCCTCTTTCACTTTTCCTATTAGAGCAAATAGGGGTAGTTTTAGCGATTAGTCGCGTTCCCTTGGTCTGAGGAGATCGAACCTGATGTCTTCGTATTTGTCTTGCAAAGGCGAAGAGGACTGCGTAGTCTGATTAGTAAACGTAATAAAGTAATAAATGTTCCGATAAAAAAAACTAAATTGAAATCCTACAATAAACATTTCCCCTGTTCCCCTCCACTCACCCTTTTTGTTTATTATTTCACAACGTCTTGTGTAGAATTCAATATTTAGTGTGTCTTTCAAATTTAATTGAAATCCGTTGATAAATAACGCTACGGCAAACTTCCCCCCGATCAAAAATCGATAAAAAAAAAAAAACAAAGAACATGCGAATTTTCATCAAAATCGGTTGAAAAATGCGACCTATAGACGAAAACAAACCGACAGACAGCGGACAAAAGCATTTTTGGCCAGTCTCGAAACATAGACACTTCGCTCGCTCGGTCAATAAGAAAACTTAATGAATACTTACAGGGAAATATACAACGTAGATTTAAAGATTTAAAAAATTGGTTGGAGGATGTGGATAACACATTGAACATCATGAAAACTGCAGTTAAAGAAGTGGGACTGGCTGTGCTCGGAAAAATGAAACGCCGTAAAAGAAAGTAGTGGTGGAAAGATGAGTGTGAATCAGCAGTTACAAAAAGAAGACCTTAATGTTTATATAATTATACTTAAAAGATAATCAAAGTTTTTTTTCACTTCTCTTGCTCAAAAAGTGTATCATAATAGTGTAGCTTAGCGGGCCTAAAACTCGAGTTTAATACCTAGGGCTAAAAAGTATTTTTTCTTTTTAATTTTTGTCTAAAATCATCAGCCCGTACAAAGCATTCGGTCTCTTACATAAAAATTCGACTTCTTGGTGCTCCGTCAATATTTTTTTCTTTGAAAATAGAACCTTCTTGGTGATGTGTAATGAAGGTTGATTCTTCCCTTCACGGTAGAATGCGAACTGTTTCCTTGCGGGTTAGATAGAGATTAAAAAAAAAAAGATGGAATTGGCGCTAAATCTCTGGAATTTTCTTCATTCCAAATAACAAACTTTTACGTATAACTTCCCGACTTTTACTTCCAAATTATGAACGTGAAAAAATGTCATCAAGTGATAGTGAAGATGCTAATATGCAAGTGGAAGAAAAGGGCAAAGAAATAATTATGAATCTGTTGCCGACAAAATCACGTGGAATATATTTAAAGAGTTACGAAAAGTTTATAAAATGGAGAGATGAGAAACGTGTGGATTCTTTTACTGAAGGGGTTTTCTCACTTATTTTGATGAATTATCGAAAAAATTCAAACCGTCGACTCTTTGGAGCACATATTCAATGTTAAGAATGACCTGACAAACGAGACACGACGTCGATATTGAAAAATATGTAAATTTGACGGCTTTACTGAAGAAATTGTCCACTGGATACAAGGCAAAAAAATCTAAAGACGACACAAGAAATCGAAACATTTTAAAATAACGCTCCAAATAAACAATACTTGGCAACAAAGGTAACCTACTTATCTACTCTACTCAAACGAAATAAATAGATACCTACCTACATATCTAAAATAGGTACCTAGGTTATTACAATTATTAACACACTTATTTTTTTGTTCAACAGGTTGCTTTAATTGATGGAATCAGCGGTGCATCCAGAGGAATAGAGCTTGCTAATATAACGCTAGAAGACGTAGAAACGGATACAAACCTACAAGCTGTGAGTCTGCCGAACACGAAAACAAACAAAGAGCTTAAATTTGTCATCAGTGGAGAATACCTTAATATAGTTAAAGCCTAGGAGTTACATCCCACTAATGTTTCAACAAAAAGTTTTTTTCTAAATTATCAAAATGGTAAATGCACAAGGCAAGTCATAGGCAAAAATACATTTGGTAACATGCCTAAAGATATTGCCACTTATCTAAATTTACCAAATCCGGAACTCTACACGGGCCATTGTTTACGCAGAACATCCGCGACTCTGTTGGCGGACTCAGGTGCGAATATAACGACATTAAAAAGGCACGGTGGATGGAGGTCCGATCAAGTGGCTGAAGGTTATAAAGAGGACTCTATACAAAACAAGTATCACGTCACGCAGCGGATTACGGAAGGAATCAATATTCTACCAAACATTACAGAACCCCAAGCATCTACATCGCGGGATTGGATGAATATGTCAACTCAGCTGAAGCCGCACTCAGATCTTAATAATGCAGGAACTCAAGCATGAGTCGAGTATCTCCAACTTTTACTCCACAACAATCAACTCAAAATAATATCACACCCCAATCACAGAGAGTCGAAATAAAATTTCCTGGGAAAAACATATCACTAAACATTCAAAATTGCTCTAACTGCACATTAAATTTTTCATAAAATTACTGAAAATTGTTTTATTTTCTCGCAATCGAAGTGAAAAGTAGAGTGTTTAACTCGGGCCAAAACCACCCATTATAACTCGGTCTTGTCATCCTCCCTCGTTACGCTCGGGAGTATAACAACCTCGTATATAATGGGATGGTTTAGTCCCTTGTAAAACAATCTACTATTATTTTAAGATGATTAAAGACTAGCTGTACCAGTGCACTTTCACTTACTCATAAAATAGGACGCCTTAATTTTTTTCCCATATCAACTTGGATCTAGATAGATCTTGGGTAGGCAGGAGTGCCTACCCAACACAACCACATTAACCACATTCTTACATATTTTTTGAGAAAGTGGAGTGTTATCTATTGTATACCCCAAAAATAAATTTTCACTGTCGGTTGAGCTACCAAAAATACCTAGTCTCGACTGATATTGCATCACAGTGCTCTTATTAGAGTTGAGAATGATACCATTACAATCAAACCATTCCTTAAGCAAGCTCATGGCACTATTTATTTTCACTTGTAAATTTTGTTAATTTTTATCTTTAATCCCGACATGTGGGTGTCATCTACAAAAAGACTGATATGCATCCATTCTGGCATGGCACTAGCAAGGTCATTTATATAAATTATAAACAATAGAGGACCCAAAATTAACCATTGTGGCACTCCTGTTGACAAATATAAAACATTAAGCCAATTACATCAAATACACCGAAATATTGTGAGATTTAGCCAAATCAACAACAACTTACCATGCATTTTTTTTAGCACAGACACAATGGTTTCACAATACACCGCTCCTCGACTGCGGCCGGCGCGGCGCCCCGGTTCGGGCAGGGGATGTCGCGGTATTATTTAACATCACTGATTAATAAAGCGTGGCCGCTTTGAGCTGACCTCCTGCCTCAAATGGTCTTGTACTTCATGCTGAAATTTAAACACGTTATTTGACACGTTTCAAAAATAGTTTTAGTTGAGAATCAAACCCGAAACGAAACGAAGTTCTAGAGAAGGTATCTATTTCCATCCAAGAACTAGTTGCCGTGTCCATAACCGCAAATGTTTCGTGTTGCCGTAACTAACTACGGCTGATCCAATCAATTCAAAGTTTTGAACATGCAGATATTATATTAATACTCATCAATGGTAACGAGGATTTTTGACACTAGGGTAGTTTTTAAGAAATTGGGGTGTAAGGTGAGGCAAGGAGATTTTTGGCTTGTGGGGTGTCATTTGAAAGAATATCGGCTGCACATACATAAAATGTATGTTTTATTTTTAAATATTTTTGTAACAAGAGGGTCCATTAAAGGGTGAAACGCTTGGTATGTCCTGTAGGATAGACTATTACATTTAACCACCCCTGTATATAAATTAAGGGTTGCAAATTTAAATTAAAGGGGTAAATAAGATTGAAGTCTTGAAAATGTGTGAAAACATGAAATAGCCGCTTCGTAAACTTAATTCACCTGAGCTAATTCACCTAGGTGTATTAAATACACTTTTAGTAAACTTAAAACACCTGTACCGCTGTTCATAAAACAAAAGACATATATTTAAAATCATAGGTAATCTTTATTCACCCCAGTTAAAAATGATTCTCTAACGGACCATTTCTAGAAAATGGAATAGGGCTAATGTAATAGGGGTTGAGACGGCAGATTTAAAAATAAGTTTATTTTGGCCCTTATTAAGGGTGGTTTTTAAGATGAAGTGGACAAAGGATGATCATCAGGACTTCTAAGATAAGATAAGAAGAGGGTATTCGGAATATCATTGAAACTGATCTATTTATATTTGTTATTCACTCAATAATGAAGGGTGTCATGCTTGTTTTGACTGTGTTGACTTCCTCTACAACTGTCACCACGCTTGGCAGACAGATTGGTGCTCACAGTTAAAGTTTTGTTAACTTCCTCTACAACTGTCACCACGCTTGGCAGACAGATTGGTGCTCACAGTTAAAGTTTTGTTAACTTCCTCTACAACTGTCACCACGCTTGGCAGACAGATTGGTGCTCACAGTTAAAGTTTTGTTAACTTCCTCTACAACTGTCACCACGCTTGGCAGACAGATTGGTGCTCACAGTTAAAGTTTTGTTAACACACAGAAAGAAACTGCTGCCTTTTAGTTGACTTGTCTTCATCCGTAGGCTGGAGGGGTAGATTTTTAAACCACGACTATTGAGGCGAGAAATAATTTAGGTCACAAACCAGACATCACCATCTCAGTTCGGGGCTAACTACTATACTCAACATTTTATCATATTTTTTTATCTATCATTTTATGAAACTTGTAACTTTTACTGACATGTAGTGTTCAATTATTTTATGTGCATGTTGTGTTCACATCTAGGAGGCCGTTCAACTCAGCAAGTCTTGTATTTTGTATAAATGTATATTGCTTAAAGTTGTAACGTCCAGCTTGTGAACCTATGAATAAATATATATATGTATATATATAACGTATTGCAGTGGCCCCCCGGCGCAGTCGCACGCCCGGTCCGACGCCGAGCGCTCGACTCCCCCCCGCGCCGCCCCCCGCGCCGCCCCCCGCGCCGCACGCTGCGAGAAACGCCAGGGTGAGTAGGTACCTACAGTTTCAAGTTTACTTATTCCACTAGCAAAGATATTTGTATGTGGAAAGTAGAGTGATAGACCTACACTATCGATGATATTGATGTGATAAAATGATAATGATAATGATGGGTAAAGTAAATGACAACCACCAGAGCTCGCGGTTAAGACGATACTGTTTATTGTAAGAATATAAATATTATGTACATTGACTGTACATCTTGCCCACTCGGACAAGATGCCGAAAAAATGATACAATTTCCTTAAGTTAAAAGTAGTATAAGAAAAATGATATACTATGATAATAAATGATATAAACTGAAGTGTTAGATGAAACTAAAATAATAACGAATGTAGTTTGTTAGCACCTATAATGACCCTTATGCTAAGTCCGCTAAACTTCGTTATAGTTTTGACTTAAACACTACTGGAGATGTGCCCGTGCACACTCCTCTCGCACTGCACTCGGGCTCGCTAGCCCCCGACACTAGGTCACCGGCACTTACTGACACTACACTGACACTATTGGTCCGTGGACGTGGACGCGGCTGAGGTGCCGTCGCTGTCGCAGACCTGAACGCGACCGTAGGCTCGCGCTCACGGCGCGCCGAGGCAAGGCTACGATTCCTTCGCAGCCTCCAACCAATGGCGATGATGACTCCGACGATGAAAATGGATATGATTATGTACGTCACGACGTAGTGGTGTACGTCATGAATACTAAGTTGGTATGAAGTTGGTATTCTTTAAGTAATTCGATTTGACTTAGTAGCTCATCCCAATCCATTTCCGACGTAACATCAAGATCTACGCTTGATATTATTGAGTCGGTATCTAAAATTTTGTTTAAGACCGATACCTCTGGGGCTTCAAATTTAGATGCTATGTTTACATTGCTTAGAGAGTTGTGTTGTGATAAAATAGTGTACCCGGCTCCTCTGAGCTTGCACTCGTCACCTAGCGTTACCCTTCCGATTCCTCTTAAAGCATTGATAATGATTCCGTTAGGGCACTGGATACGCACGTGGCATTCAGAGCAGCACGCGAACAACCAATCGTTATCTCTACGTAACTTGATCCAACGGTCTTGACATGTTGTTATGCTTGTTTTATGAGTGTCGGCTGTGTTTGTTGATAATAATTGTATGCTGCATAGTGCTTGTTTTAATTGTAGGTCGTATACGGGAACTTGAAGAGTACATATATATTTGCTTTCAGTAGCTTGAAAACATTGCTGTAGGTCATGTTCTGATAAAAATGATGCACTGTCTTTCTTGATATTGTAAGCAATGTAGGGCTTGATTGGGGATAAATAAGTTGATTGATTTGCCTTGTTATGTGGGATGGGAATTATTTTATCCAATTCAAATGTATCACTATTTAATAGTGGAATTTTAATCTCAATAAGTAGATACCCGCTGATGATGCGAGCTGACACCTTCATAAACTTGTAAAGGTCTCTGATGTTGTGTCGTTCTACCGGTAACATGAGATCTCCCTTGAGTTGTCCTGATATGATATTCATTTGATTCTCCATTTCCTCGGGCAATAACAAGTGTGGGTCAACCTGGCCCTGACTTATATCCGTGATGGTACTGATAAGAGTTTGTGGCATTAGTCTGATGTTTGATAAAATTATATTTGCTGTCAACGCAGATGCTGTGATATAGAGTCCTGTCGTACTGTCGTACTTAACACGATTCTGTGCTAACGATAAGTTGTGAATCTGCTCCTTCATAAATTGGAACTGTTTTGTCATTGTTTTTTCGTTCCGTCTTAAGATGTTAAACTCAGATTCAAGAACGGACGTTTGATTTTTCATAAGATCTTGAAGATGATTTTCGTTGATAACAATCTTTTCCAGATCCTGCTTGTACTGAACTGCAAACCTGTCATCTAACACGCCAAAGAGAGAGTTCGCTATGTAACCTACTCCATTGACCAGGCCTCTTCGTTGTCTACGTACATTATTATTCAACAACAGTTTATTCAAATGCTCAATTTCTGTCATATCGTGTTCTAGTTGCGATACTACGTTTTAATACTGCTCCTTTTCTCCTGTTGATATAGTCTTGAGATGATTGATATAGTTTGATAAGTTTGATATTCCGTGCCAGTAAGTCGACATATTGTAGTAGACTACCAGTTTCCACTCGTCCTTGATAAATTGTAGATCTGCAGGCCTATTACCTAACTCTGTTTCATTTGGGTTTCACTGGGTTTCAATTAAATTGCCTGCATTTCTGATTGAAACCGATTAAAACCCAAATGAAACAGAGTAAGACATTTATTCAATAAAAAGTACAATTAAACTAGCTATGTACAAAGGCATCAGTCAGATTACCTAAGTACCGTTACAAACGGCCTATAGGTAACTCAACTGTTCCAGACCAGTACCAGACGGAAGCGTGCCCAAGACACTGGCTGCATTGCAGAAGTTAAACAGAGTTAGGTAATAGGCCTGCTGATATTTTGTCAAAGAATAGCTTTTGACTGCCGTTCATTGGTGTTACTTGCAAACTTGCTTGATCAGCTGTTGCAGTTTGATAGCTTGGTGATATCATTGTTGCGAGTATCACCAGCATAGTGATGAAGAAGTTTTTGTAGTTTATGTTGCTACGAGGTCGTAGCTGCAATCTGTTTGGTTGATCTTGATCTTGATCTGAAATTGTTATTAAGTTTGTTGGTGAGGTAACTTGCTGCTCAGGGGCATGATCTTCGTTGATAGGTAACACGATGAGTTGGCTGACGGGTCGTTTGATGATATTATTTTTTGTTTTTAAGGTCACTACGCGAACGCATCCGTCTTGACCAGGATGTAGATTTTGAACTCTACCGAGGGCAAACTTACCAGGTGGTAGATTATCCTCTCTGATAAGGACCACGTCATCAATTTGCAAATTATTTTGATGATATCTCCATTTGGTGGAGGCGGTTAAAAAACAATGACAGAATGCGGCCCGATTGACCCTACTATATAATAGTTAGTGTCCTATGTAGCGCGGCCTGCGATCCGTATCACCAGTGGTCTGACCCTACTATTTACTACTTATCCCGCACTTATCAATTAATGGACGCTTCTTCGCTCTCTAGCAGATTTATTGACAGAGATACCGTTAAGTGGAAACTTTACGTTCTACTGTATGTTCATTGCCTTCATTGAACATAAATGACTCTGTCATCTGGCAATACTGCTCAGTTCGTGTTCTACGAATCTCATTACTAGGATTATTGTCGCATAATTTGAGGGGGAAGCCGGCCGGCGAAGAATTAAAAAAAAAATAGGCATTTTAAAAAACTGTTGCCATCGACCGACCGGTGTATATGTGAGTGCAGAGTCTTGGTATGTTTGCGTGCTGAGAGCGCACCGCCGCCGCCTCCGCCGCCTCCACCGCCTCCACCGCCCTCGCCGCCTCCGCCGCCTCCGCCGCCTCCGCCGCCTCCACCGCCCTCGCCGCCTCCGCCGCCTCCACCGCCCTCGCCGCCTCCGCCGCCTCCACCGCCTCCACCGCCCTCGCCGCCTCCGCCGCCTCCACCGCCCTCGCCGCCTCCGCCGCCTCCACCGCCTCCGCCGGATTATATATTAGAATATAATATTATATATAAGATTCCATTATCACACAACAGCGCAACTATTCACCACACTCCACAACTTCTTGGAACTTTCTAGTACCTTCGCCACTCAGTTCAAAGTGCCTACCTTTAATATAGGATGTATAACTACCACGGGTTGGCGCATATTACTGTTCTAGATCCTAAATAAAAAAACAATAATAATGATATGTTAGAAACGGCTCACCAGCCTCTAGCCCGTGTCGTGTGCCGCGAACGTTGGTGACTGATGACTGATGACTGATGATCCCGAGTTCAGTTAGGAAATCCGGCGCTGTTTGTATATGTATGTACGTATGTGGCAATGTTTGTAACGGCATACGTCTCGAACGTGTTAACCGATTTTGATAATTTTAAAATATAAAGAGATAACATAATTAAATTAGATTGTCGCGGGCGATTTTGGGCAAGTGTGGACATTTTTGAGATATTGGTGTAGAAATAACCTCAATATTTGAACCGTATCTTTAAAACTACTAAGTGTTTAGAACTTGCAAACGCCCGGGGACTTACTTTTACTCAAAAAACCAAGTAATATTGGATTAATATCACGCGGCGCCCTAATCATTTTAAATAATAAATGTTCTTGAACAAAAGTAGCTCAAGTTACTGTCATATAACATCAGTTATCTGGAAATGAAAGTTCCGTTCGTTGCTGTCGTTTCAAGGAGTAGTCGAAACAAATCGACATGTACATTAATGTGCGTTTAGTAAATAGTTGTTTTCATCAATCAATCATTTTTATTTAATTCAAATATTACGCTGATAAAACTATAATAGAGATAATATTCATTGGATTACACAGTAAAATGATTAGGATTTAAATTAAAATAATATTAAAATGACACATAATGCATTATTAATAACAAACTGTCAAAGTCTTCATCGCGTACATTTTTGCTGCCGTGAATTCCAGGATCTACACGAAATCTCGCGTTATAGACTATACCTACCTACCTACCTACCCCGTACACTATAGTTACTTCAATATAATTAATTTGTATAGATATAGATGGGTCAGCTCTTGACCTCGGAACTTGGTCAGGCAGAGCGCGCGTCTCGACGTCGACGTCGGCCACTCCACGTGGCACATAAGCATACAAACGGGGGCTCGTGGCCACGAGGAATGTGATCTCCCCCCTCCTCGCCCCACCTACCCTCGCGTACCTGTACCTGGCCGCTCGCCGCTACACGCCATCTTTATGCAAACTACCCTCATCCACCGAGTCGGCCCCTCTTCCCGACATCACATAAATTACACATCGTCCTTCTAAATGTTATAAAATGTAATAGGTACATGTGTTACTCGTAGGTACCTGGAATCGATTATACACTTCGATTTAATCCTGTCCATCCAATGGTTGTCTGGAAAATAATATCAATAGATACCTATATATTTTGACGTAACTCAGTTTTATTTATTAGGTATCTGTGCAATAAAGTATTTTCATTAATTCATCGGTTCATAAGCCTCAAGATTCAAGGCTGACTCTATGAATATATATTAATGAGCCACCTCTATCTATCGAGTCCACGTGACCGCCGCCGGTCACAACACAGCCCCCGGAGATTTCGCGGACAATTTGTTTGCTAAGTGTGGGGATTATGCCCAATGTTAAATCCAGTTCAAGAGCTCACCCATTTCAAATGAAAAAATGAATAAACTTTTTTTGGATAAAAATGGAACTGACTTTGATCTGAAGTTGGTGCTGAATTGCCAAGCACAACAACATGTTTGTTGTAGGTATAGCACAGCCTTCAAATTATATGAACTTACCCTTAGAGTTATTACTAAATTTTTAGCGGTGAAGTCAGTTCTATTTTTATTTTAAACGATGATTATGTAATAAACTCGTAAACCAAATGTTTAATCACTTACTTTGCTTAAGTATAATTTATATAATTTTCCGAGTCAACCCGCCCCTGTATTCAATTTATTAAAAAACCGCTACCCCTACAACTCCATGAGTTGATTTTCTAAACAGTTGAAGATGAGGTATCGTTTATAATAAAGAATACATGCACCAAGTTTCGTTTTCCGAATCCATTCCTGTGAAAAGTTACGTAAAAAAGTTAATCCAATTTCAGAAAGGGTAGGGAGAGGCGGGGAGGGGAGGTAACATGTTGACATAATTTTATACATTGATATCAGAAATAATTATATTATAAAAAAATTTTATCATCTAAAAAAATTTAGATTTACTAGAATGATTTGAAATGTAAATCTACATATTTTTTTAAATAATATTTATAAATTCATGGTATTCTTTAAAAGTAATGTCCGATTTAAATAATTGCGAAGGTTATCTAAAGGTACTGAAACCTTGACAACAATGTTATCGTAGTCATCTATAGGTACTGAAACTTTGACTACAAAGTTATCTATAGGTACTGAAACCTTGACTACAAAGTTATCTATAGGTACTGAAACCTTGGCTACAATGTTATCGTAGTTATCTATAGGTACTGAAACTTTGACTACAAAGTTATCTATAGGTACTGAAACCTTGACTACAAAGTTATCTATAGGTACTGAAACCTTGGCTACAAAGTTATCTAAAGGTACTGAAACCTTGACTACAATGTTATCGTAGTTATCTATAGGTACTGAAACTTTGACTACAAAGTTATCTATAGGTACTGAAACCTTGGCTACAAAGTTATCTAAAGGTACTGAAACCTTGACTACAATGTTATCGTAGTTATCTATAGGTACTGAAACTTTGACTACAAAGTTATCTATAGGTACTGAAACCTTGACTACAAAGTTATCTATAGGTACTGAAACCTTGACTACAAAGATATCTATAGGTACTGAAACCTTGGGTACATAGTTATGTAAGGGTACTGAAACCTTGACTACAAAGTGATGTATTTGGATAGAGATCGAGGTACAAAAAACGTGGTGTAGTTTCTACCAGCAGCGTTTCCAATAACTTTTTGTACATAAAAAGTAGTTATGGTGACATATCTCATGTGATAGGTTATGGTTATGCTCGTATATTGTTAGGTTAGTTACACGTATCGTATAGCACGACGCCTGTCTGTTGATTCAGTGTCGTTTCAAAAAACCTCTGCCGAGATAATCACATCCCGGAATTAGCAACTCAGATCTTATTTATTTATTTATATTATGAATGAAAGTATTATGAATTAAAGTATTATGAATAAGTAATGCGAGATAGAAGCGAACGCCACTCCCTGGGATCATCATTCGGTGCTCGGTTCCCGCTGCAACCGCACGCACTCAACTTGTTTCGTTTACTCTCGAACCTGTTTGCCTCGCTAGTGCTGTACCACTATCGATGAAATGGATAAGTTTGTCATACGTTCTTCATCGACGTCAGACCTCACCAGCAATCCAGCCAAAAGATAAGGAACGATATCTGGAACTATCCGAAGAGGATTGCTATTCCCATAGAAACTACAAGGAATAATGCAACCAGCACAGTCAACCGCTTTCACAGCCTCCCGGTTGATAAAGACCAGGAAATTCATCATGAACCTTTTAAAAAAGCCTCTAACAAGATTAAGATCGGACGTGTTCCCCCAATTGTTATTGAGCTCCGCGAAGACTGGAAACACCAGAAGATTAAGGCTCTTATCGACAAGTACGATAAAAACTACCACCTCGAATATAGGGGCAACAATCGAGTTAAGATCCAGTGCCACTCGTCTAACGGACATCAAGTTGTCAAGAACGGACTCCTGGCAGACAACATATTTTTCCATACTTTTACCAGAAAAGACGAAAAACTGCCCAAAGTGGTAATCAAGGGCCTGCCAGAAAACGTCATCGATCTGTTGCCGGCTGCATTGGAAAGTATTGGCTTTCCATGCGTATCAGCAACTGTTATAAAGCTGAGCAAGTCCGTTCAATGTCCACCAATAATCATTCAACTTCCGACTGGTACGGTCATGGCGAAGTTCAAGAAAATAAGATACCTTGCAAATTGTATCGTTGTTATCAAGCAGTACAAACCGCGTAACAATAACTGCACACAATGTTATCGATGCCAGTGCTTCGGTCATGCCTCTCGCAACTGCAATAGACCAGCGAGATGTGTTAAATGCTCCCTGACGCATCCCACTGCGCTGTGCCCTACGAAGGGTCACATTGAAACTGTGCGCTGCTGCAATTGCGAGCAAGATCATGCAGCCAACTACTCGCAATGCAAGGAGCAACTCAAGAACCTAGAACGCATTAAAACAAAGCGCGAGTCGATTCGTAACGCCATTGCGCATATTAAAAATCCCATGAAGCCGCTGAAGGCGGTAAAAAAAGATTATTCCTTTGCCCAAGTAGCAACCACCCAACATATCCTACTTCCGAACTCTCATGGTCAAACTCTGTATGATCTCATGCTACTTGATGACCTCATCATACATGGCCCAAGCGAGCCAACGTTAATTAATTACAACGGAGACATGCTACCAACAAATCCTGACTTACTTCTATCCAAAAATATATATACCATTCATTCAATTAAAACTACTTATGCCCTTTCTTCAAATCACCTACCAGTCTTCTTTGGACTGAGCGCTAAAACACATCGAATCCCCATTCAAAAACATAACTACGCTAAGGCTGACTGGATTGGCTACCGAAATTACCTTAATAATGAGATCTCGTTGACTAGCCGATCCTACAAATCAGCTGACGATATAGACATGGTTATCTCCCACTTTCAGGATACCATCATTTCTGCAATGAACTCTACCATCCCCTTATCAATTCTTAAACCTTGGGAAACCTCGCTGCCAAGATGCATTAAAAGGAAAATTAGAACAAAAAACCAACTTCGACGATATTACGCCACTGAAAATGACAAAGTTTCACTAAAAATTTTAAATCTTGAAGTCAAATACATCCAGCATGACATTAACTTCGCATTAAAAGAACATCGTGCGAAACTCTGGGAAAACAAATAAAAAAGGTAGATAACCCATGTACAGACCTCTGGCGCATTGCTAAAGGACTAAAATCCACTCTTCCACTTTCACTATACCCCCTCTTAAAGATTAAGATGGAACCATGTCCTCAATTGCAAAAGAACAGACCGAAATATTGGCTACCCAATTTCACCATAACATGCTTCTTACTCACAATTGGGTTAGTGGTGAACAGTCTGCGGTCGATACTTCCTTAAAAATTATAGCTCATACTTGCAATAGCCCATCTAATTGTCAAGATCCTAACTGCTTACCTGTGTCTCGGACTAATAACATAAAATACCTAGGTGTTTGTCTTGATGACACTCTTAAGTGGGACTTCCATCTTCAGACAGTTATTCCGCGCATCCGCAAACTGATCTTCGTTTTCAAAACTCTGAGGTCAGTTGCTTCATCAGCTACTCTTAGGATGGTGTACTTTGCTCTCTCTCAGTCTTTGCTGTCCTACTGCATAACTGTTTGGGGAGGTACTTTCAAAACTCACATGCTGCAACTGGAGAGGGCACAGAGATGTATCCTGAAAGTGATGCTAAATAAACCTTTTCTTTATTCTACTACCAAACTTTATCAAGACTGCTCATTGTTAACCGTCAGACAGCTTTTTGTCATGCAAACCATACTCAGGAAGCATTCTGAAACCCCATTCTATCCTAGCGCAAATATAAATAAACGTTCAGGACACAAAATCTGTCCAACGATGCGACACCGACTTGCCCTAGCTGCTCGACATAACCAAGTCCTGGGCCCACGACTGTACAATAAGGTCAACAGAATTTTGAATATTTATCACTTACCCTATAATAAATGCAAGATGGTTCTCATAAACTGGCTTTCATCGTTGAATTACGATGAAACTGAAGAACTTTTTACAGTTTTGTCATGAAAACTTAGTTTGTGCCTACCTACTCTAACAATACTACACCAAACACTTAAATGCACCCATCTACATATAATCTCGATAATTACTATACACCAACATATAATTTACATAAATCTACTTGCCACTACTCACCACACACATACATCTTCACTCACTCACTCACCCACACAACACACATTATCAAATGGGCCTTATTATTTATTATGTATTATTTTTTTATTATTATTAATATTAATATCAATAATTATATAGCTATTAGTCATTTTACATTTTAAATAATTAATTCATTTACATAAATTTATGATTAAGTATTATGTACATTTAATATTTCATTTTCATTCAACTTTATAATTAATCTTACTCAATAATTGATATTTGTAAACTTTTGAGCACAATGTACCAATTTTTATTTGTATATTATTATTATGGGAAGCACTCTTTGCCAAAGAACAAGCTTTCTTAGCTTATTTTGGTGACGAGCTCAACATTTTCATGTATTTTGTACAATAGTAATAAATGAATTTTAATTTTTTTTTTTTTTTTTTTCCACGACTTCTCTTAACAATCCCCTTCCGGATAGTTCTCAAGTACTATTGACTAGACCACTTAAAATAAGAATATGTACATCTGCCCCAAAGATACGCAAAGCATCAGGCCTAGATGAAATCTCAAACCACCTTATCAAACATTTGCCCCAAAAAGTATTTTGCACCTAACTAAAATATTCAACGCCTGTTTACTTATTTCGTACTTCCCAAATCAATGGAACACGGCTCAGGTAATTTCCATCCATAAACCGGGTAACGATCCTTCAGATCCTGCTGGCTATCGACCAATTAGTTTGCTGCCATGCCTTGGTAAACTATTTGAAAAAAATATTGACCATCGCCTCCGTCGTGGGATGATTCGTTGGACACCGCCATCGCTCCCTCACCATCACAGATATTACTTGAGCCTCCTCTCATTACCTCAGAAGGCCACTCTCAGGGATGATTCGTTGGACACCGCCATCGCTCCCTCACCATCACAGATATTACTTGAGCCTCCTCTCATTACCTCAGAAGGCCACTCTCAGGGATGATTCGTTGGACACCGCCATCGCTCCCTCACCATCACAGATATTACTTGAGCCTCCTCTCATTACCTCAGAAGGCCACTCTCAGGGATGATTCGTTGGACACCGCCATCGCTCCCTCACCATCACAGATATTACTTGAGCCTCCTCTCATTACCTCAGAAGGCCACTCTCAGGGATGATTCGTTGGACATCGCCATCGCTCCCTCACCATCACAGATATTACTTGAGCCTCCTCTCATTACCTCAGAAGGCCACTCTCAGGGATGATTCGTTGGACACCGCCATCGCTCCCTCACCATCACAGATATTACTTGAGCCTCCTCTCATTACCTCAGAAGGCCACTCTCAGGGATGATTCGTTGGACATCGCCATCGCTCCCTCACCATCACAGATATTACTTGAGCCTCCTCTCATTACCTCAGAAGGCCACTCTCAGGGATGATTCGTTGGACATCGCCATCGCTCCCTCACCATCACAGATATTACTTGAGCCTCCTCTCATTACCTCAGAAGGCCACTCTCTGGGATGATTCGTTGGACACCGCCATCGCTCCCTCACCATCACAGATATTACTTGAGCCTCCTCTCATTACCTCAGAAGGCCACTCTCAGGGATGATTCGTTGGACATCGCCATCGCTCCCTCACCATCACAGATATTACTTGAGCCTCCTCTCATTACCTCAGAAGGCCACTCTCTGGGATGATTCGTTGGACACCGCCATCGCTCCCTCACCATCACAGATATTACTTGAGCCTCCTCTCATTACCTCTCTTTAACCGCCTCTGTGGTCTATTGGTTCGCTCTCTAGTATCAGACATTGTGGTCCCGGATTCTATCACCAGAGTTTATAATTTTTTCTCGGTTTTGTTGGTAGGGCTGGTTCAAGTGATTTCATGTTACCTGAAAGTGCAAGGTTGCATTTCCAGTCAGTCAGTCAGTCAGTCGGTCGCTCAGTCCAGCTCGGGCCCTGAATCAAGTCGGACGTTTCGATTTCGACTATTAATTAAAATCTTTTCAAATTCAATTAAACTATTTAATTACAATTTCAAATAAAATACTTAATCCTAGTGAAAGTTTATTTTTATTTTTTAAAAGGAAATCCAATTCCGCGTTTTAACAGAGTGAAGCGTCTCAGTTTCGAGACTGGCCAAAAAAGAAAAATGTAAGAGGAAAGCATCGGTTATTGCATGTTTAAAGGGCTCGCGAGGTCTACTGTTCTCACAGAACCACTAGTTACACAGTAGGTAGCAGTGGCATGATCTGTTCACTTCGCTTAGCATTCCTCCCGGCGGCGGCGGCGGCGGCGGCGGCGCGGTGCTGATCGGTCACGTCCGCTGCCGCCGCCATGAATATTCAAGGCACGCCTACCGCCGACATTAGGGTACCTAGTACCACCGCACCGGTCACCTGCATCTAATTACCATATCTATATTCGGTCTCAAAGCTTAGCCTAAATATTGCATTTCTTGGAGCTAACTAAAACATTAGAGAACACAGCGATAAATAGCGACGGCTGAATTTGTGACAAAATATTTATTTATTTATTCATAATACAGAACACTTTTATTACAGAGGCAACTAATTCAATAGTGAACCTACTTAGTCACAATAGTACCTATAATATTATATTAAATTGTATATAAATATTATGTAATATAGACGACAAGAAATCATATCGCACAATACTATAAAGCAAATCGTACAAGTAAAGGATACTAACACAATTGGCGGTGTGGTGGTACGCTGTGGTTCAATGAAGAGTGCTCACGGACTTTCTGTTTTCTTATTAATCGAGTGAGCGAAGCCAACGAGATTACCGAGCTATGTTAGGAAATCCGGCACTGTATGTATGTATGTATACTCGAATGGATTATTCGGGGTACGGAATTATTAATATTAAATAATTATTTGTTAGCTTTTGAGATATTGTGGTAAAAATTAACTACCATATTTCGACTATATATTTTGAATGGTTCATTTAATTAATTAGAAATATTCTTTTTTTAAAGGGAGCGCGTTTTATGTTAAAAACGCGTAGTATGTCATGTAGGACATAATGTTAAAGACATGATGGTGTTGATTTCACAATTCACTCCTCGTTAACTTATTTAATGAAACCGCCCCTGTATTGACACTCGGGGTTGCAAAGGGATTAAATGTCTTGTGAAATGACATTTATGATATCTAATGAATGTTTGTCGTTAATAAGTTTATAAGATGCGTTGGTTGCAAAGAACGTTTGTTTGACGTTCGATCTTGTGAGACACTTACAAGATAGTGACGTGAAGGTTTTAGGCTACTTATTTAAATTAAAACTGGTCCGTTTATTTTTTAACTCAATAGGGATGCCAAGCCAAGGGTGACGATATCTTTTAGAATTCATAAAGTAGATACCCATCAACCTTTTCACATTACTAAGGGGTGTCATATTAATGTATCGTATTCTGCCCACCCACAGGTTTCTGGTACGTACGGTTAGTGCTATGGTGCTTGGATCTTATTATGGCTTTGCATAGAATGAGATTTAACAACGAGAGAGAGCCTCGAACACCCGACGTCACGCAGGTGAATAAAGAGAGATTGAGAAAAGATGTGTTGAGACTGACTGATGTTATGAAAGCTCAATTTTATCTTTGTTTGATAACCTTAATTTTGTGTGATAATTTCCGTTGCTGTTTACCTACATACCTACCTAACACAAAGTAGACATGCCTTGACGCGAGTGCTTAGTTCAGGAGGAATGCCTACAAGAAGGTGAAATCAATGCACAAAGTACCTTGTATTTCTGTTATTCTGTAATTATTTATTGTAAAATACATTGATATGTATCAACAAACGTCAAGTACAGAGACGTGCTCAATCGTGTGAAGTGTTTTCTTCCAGCTAACTTGATACAATAGAGGTGATACGTACGTAGCAGGTAGCTAAAGTGAACTTTTACTCTAAAGCTTCAAATAGTAACTGCAACTAAATTAAACAATTTAGCTGTACCTGTGCAGTTTCACTTGCACATAACATAGGACACCGTAAATACATATTTTCCTTATAAACTTGGATCTCTCCTGCCTACTCTATAGAAAAACGAAGTGATATTTTACATCACTGACATTAAATATTAGGTACCTATCTATTGCAAAGTTTCTAGTTCGTTGCGGTAGCAGCACGGTAAAGACAGTATAATAAGTCCCTAGCAGAGGGACTTATTGACCGAATAGTATCATATCCACCAGTCGCACTCGTTGAGACTTGAGACTTGAGATACAAGTGGCAGCATACACTCAAATTGGTAGGTTATCTGGGTAGGTGCACTTCATCGTAGACCTTATCCTTGTCTGTGCAAATCTAGAGATCAAGAGCATGGTACATAAAAAAATCTGCCTTCCACGGTTGTCATAGAGATACTAATACTACAATTACCGACTCGCTTGATACGCTCTGCCCATGTTCTGTAGTAATACTTTTTGAGTTATGATGATGATGATGTTTCAAATTTCGATGCCAGAATATCAGTTTTCATGTAATGTATAGACTTCTATTAAAATTAGTACCTACCTACGTATACGCGCAGTGGCAACGTCCTGCACGTTAATAGGTATACAAGAAATTAAGAGTTTAGGATTCCAAAAAAGTAACTTTACGGCACCTATGGCCCTGTGCAGTATCACTTGCACTTATAATAAAACGCCAAGAAATAAACTTTGATCTATCCTGCTTGCCCTTCAGAAAGACGTATCAACGTAGTTTGATTTCACACCACAGACAGCGATAATTTCCAACCCAAGCTTTGGTTTTTTTTTTAATCTTACATTAAAGGTTTCTAGTTAATATGGGTCCCTCTCCTGACCGCTCCTGGATGTCATTAGATTCGACCCCGAAGGGATTTCACCAGCAGATGGGCAGCAGCTTTCATCTATCTTAGTACCTACCTACCTAACACCGACACTGTGATCACCGATTTACCAAATAAATAGACTCACTTTTTCCCCTTTGAGGATTCACCTCTGATCACTACTCAGAGCGATTCTAGACTTAGAAAGATTATGATCTTTCTAAGTCTAGTAGTTTTGAAACGTCAAACCTCGGGCTGGTTAATTTTTTAATGATCCATTCAACATTTAGATACACAATTTTTAATTATATTCTAAGTAGATACATCATAAACCTAAATACTTAATCTTAAAACATTTGTTATTACCTATCTACCTAATAGGCAGTTTGTTAACATTGAGAAATCACCATTTTGCTGTCAACTGGTATAGCAACATCGGGCCACGCGTTCTTATCGTCGATATAATCACTAATTTTGTAGTAGGCACTTTTAATTAAATTACTCTTTATATACAATTTGAATTTACGAGCAGGGAGTTTGGTGGCGTTGTTTTTCAAGTGAGTTGGTGGTCAAACGCTTGGCTATCATCTATAAAAAAAAAGTTACTTGTAAAACACAGCTATTTCGTAAGAGTTTTGCATGGTTCCAACTATTTAAAGTAAAATCTCCAAATAAATTCGTACACTGTATACGAACCAATTCAAGCATCGATGATGTTAATTAATCTTTTTTCAATTTTTGATATATAATAAATTTTAAATTAAAATCAATTAGCATGTTTCAGCAAATTTTTTAGGGTCACTTTGAAACGATAAAATTTACCGCCTGTTTGGAATCGCAACCAGCACACAGGACGGGACATTCATTTTATACAGCGCCAGCTAGTCACAAACTAAACAAAGCTTGAAATACGGATAAAATACTGAAATGCTTTTTCATTTTGTAAATACACATACATACATTGCGTACAATACAACACACAAAGAGAAAACACAAGGAGACAGGCAAGAATCGCCGCGACCAGTTCACTTGCGGGTGCGAGCGTAACTCGCCGCGACCTCGACATAGTTCACATGTGTTGCACATTCCTGAGACATAGTTCACATGTGTTGCACATTCCCGAGACATAGTTCACATGTGTTGCACATTCCCGAGACATAGTTCACATGTGTTGCACATTCCCGAGACATAGTACACATGTGTTGCACATTCCCGAGACATAGTTCACATGTGTTGCACGTTCCCGAGACATAGTACACATGTGTTGCACATTCCCGAGACATAGTTCACATGCGTTGCACGTTTCCGAGACATAGTTCTCATGTTTTGCACGTTCTCGAGACATTAAACGCATTGTTCTCAAGTTTTACAAACGGCTTCGCTTAATCCCAACGGAGATATTCATTGTTACGGGTTTCATTCGAGTTCAACGCTAAATTGGCCATTTTCTTTATTGTTTCATAAATCTTGTGATTGTTTCACGACCAAATAATTGTCTGAGCTGCAAGCATTCAAGTAGCCATCCCAGCGGCTCGCTGCGCACACTTTATAATACACTCGAGAGCACAGAAATCGCACACCCCCTACATTTTCATGTCGACCCTTATTTTTTTTTAAATTAAAGTTTGGTTGCAAATATAACTTGAATTAAATTAAAGTACACACTGTTAGCTTCCTAAATACCCATAATGTCTAGCCTTGACCTTCGAAATTATAACAATGGCAACTTAACAATAGAATGGCCTACATTAGCTCGTTTCAGGTAGCTCGGTTTGTGGGACTTTGAGCAGGTATAAAAGGATAAGGGATGATTGAAATGACATAATTTGCATACCAACTCCCAGTCAGAAAGGTCCTTTAACGAATACGTCATCACTCTAAACATGAAAATGATGTAGACATGATACCACACCGGAAGCAGCGTCTCAAGTGGTTGCACTAATCGAAGCTGGACAGAACAGTGGCTCGTCAATTAAATTTGAGCAGATATGCTGTTCGACGTGTATACCAGCGATATCAGCAAACTGGTGGTTATACCAGGCGACTAGGAACAGGCCGTGCGACAACACAGCGCGATGACCGTTTTCTCGTGAATACATCACTAATACTAATACTATAAATATAAATACTATAAATACATTAATAATAAAATCGAGAAAATAAACACAACAAAATTTTTAGGATTGCACATTGACCAAAAACTGAATTGGAAAACACACATGAAACATCAACCTGTATAAACTAAAAATCTGTATAAACTCAACCAAATTGTTAATATTGAAACACTCCTCACAACATACCACACATTAATTGCCTCTAATATACGGTATGGCATTATATTTTGGGGCAACTCTACAGACGTTGATATAATCTTTAAATGCCAGAAACGCTGTATCAGAGCCATATTTCGCCGTAAAATTACAGATTCGTGTGCGCCTTATTTTAAAAAGTACAGTATTTTAACGGTGACCGGCATGTATATTTTTGAAACGGCGATGTTTGTTAAAAATAATCCTCTCTTGTTTTGTCGACCTGATAATAAAACTCGCAATAGAAGAGATCAACACAAAGTTTGTGTGGAACCATCTAAAACAACATTAAAGCGCAAGAGTATCTTCTGCATGGGTCCCTCTATCTTTAATAAACTGCCTAAGACTTTAAGAGAATTACCAACTTCTCTGTTTCAGGGAAAGTTAAAAACCATACTTGCCCATAAATGCTATTACAAATTAGAAGAATTTATGAACGACTGGAATTTTCTTGTAAATTGATTTATTATTGTCTCTGCATTTTATTCTTATTCAATTTAAATGACGTTATTATTATATTTGATCTTATTTCTTGTTTTTGTGTTTGTTATGTTCCATTTGATTTAAATTACCTATTATTTGTATTTTTGACTAAACTAATTTTTATTTCCTTAATATTCTTATTCAATTTAAATGACATGATTATTATATTTGACTGATTTAATTTCTTGTTTTTGTGTTTGTTATGTTCCATTCGATATAAATTACCTATTATTTGTATATTTGACTACTACTGAACTACTGAATTTTTATTTCCTGAATTACTAATTTAAATTTTAATCCGACTGTATTATGTAAATTTTAATAAAATGTTGCACGCCGTTGTACGGTAGAATACATTGTGCCTGACCTGACATTACTACCACCTATGTTAAACATGTATATCGAGCAATAAATAATACTTTACTTTACTTTACTACGAAATCGCCGGTTGAATGCAGTTCAACTCGGACAGCAGCTCCAGGAAGTTAGAGAAGTGGAAGTCAGTCGGTGGACGGTCAGAAGAAGACTAGCCGAAGGAGGCCTGACAGCGCACATACCAGCAACTGGCCCAAAATTGACCCCAGCGCACAGACACGCACGCCTTCAGTTTGCTCGAAATCACATTAATTGGACTATGGGTCAATGGCAGGCAGTCCTCTTCTCTGACGAGTGCAGGATGTGTCTCCATGGTAACGACGGACGTGGTAGAGTCTACCGAAGATCCGGTGAGCGTTTTGCTCAATGCTGCATCTCCGAACGGGTCGCATACGGCGGTGGTTCCTGTATGTTCTGGGGAGGCATTTCACTGGAAGCGAAAACTGAACTTGTCTTCATCACAGGGCCCGATACCGACCGTCGATCGGGTGGATTGACTTCTCAACGTTACGTCGAGGAGATCCTGGAAGAACATGTTGTGCCCTTTTCGGGTTTTATCGGCGAAAATTTCGTTTTTATGCAGGATAACGCTAGGCCACACACCGCTGCTATAGCCAGTACTTGGAGGAGGTTGAAGTACCCGTTATGGCGTGGCCTGCTCGAAGCCCAGATCTCAATCCCATTGAGCACTTATGGGACGAACTAAAGAAACGAGTAAGAGCCAGAAACGCAGCGCCTACGAGTCTCAGAGAGCTCCAAACCGCGATCAAGGAAGAATGGGACAGCATGCCGCAGGATTTCGTAAAAAAAATGATTTCTTCAATGAAACATCGAATGGAAGCTGTTATTAAGGCTAGGGGAGGCAATACCTTGTATTAATAAACCGTTACATTCACAAATGTATTGTTTTTTTAACCTTTTATACCTGCTCAAAGTCCCACAAACCGAGCTACCTGAAACGAGCTAATTTAGGCCATTCTATTGTTAAGTTGCCATTTTTATGATTTCGAAGGTCAAGGCTAGACATTATGGGTTTTTAGGAAGCTAACAGTGTGTACTTTAATTTAATTCAAGTTATATTTGCAACCAAACGTTAATTAAAAAAAAAATAAGGGTCGACATGAAAATGTAGGGGGTGTGCGATTTCTAAGCTCTCGAGTGTATAACTCCTTGCGAAGCTGATGGCGATGGGGAGGGCAACAAACTTCATACAATGTACGTAGAAGCAGCGTCGCTGACTTTAATACGTGACTTATATTGCAGTTTAATATAATAATTATAAGCAAAGGAACCTCCACTGTCGAGACCCCGTTATTGCTATCTCCACTGTCGATACCCCGTTACTGCTACCTCCACTGTCAAGACCGCGTTACAGCTACCTCCACTATCGAGACCCCGTTACTGATACCTCTACTGTCTAGACCCCGTTACTGCTACCTCCACTGTCGAGACCCCGTTACTGCTACCTGCACTGTCGAGACCCCGTTACGGCTACCTCCACTGTCAAGACCGCGTTACAGCTACTTCCACTATCGAGACCCCGTTACTGATACCTCTACTGTCTAGACCCCGTTACTGCTACCTCTACTGTCGAGACCCCGTTACTGATACCTGCACTGTCCAGACCCCGTTACTGATACTTCCACTGTCGATACCCCGTTACTGCTACCTCCGCTGTCGAGACCCCGTTACTGCTACCTCCACTGTCGAGACCCCGTTACTGCTACCTCTACTGTCGAGACCCCGTTACTGATACTTCCACTGTCGATACCCCGTTACTGCTACCTCCGCTGTCGAGACCCCGTTACTGCTACCTCCACTGTCGAGACCCCTTTACTGCTACCTCTACTGTCGAGACCCCGTTACTGATACTTCCACTGTCGAGACCCCGTTACTGCTACCTCCGCTGTCGAGACCCCGTTACTGCTACCTGCACTGTCGTGACCCCGTTACTGCTACCTCCACTGTCGAGTTTAAATGTATATTAGTATTACCTTACGTCAATAATCCTGTTGTTTGGCTTAGCAAGTCAGCACCAACATCATTGATATAATATGAACATATAAATCGTTTTTGTATGACCCGTTTTGATAGTATGTATTGTTTGATCACAGGTAAGTACCGCGACGTGGACACTCCTGGCCTCGGAGGGTACAGGCGCCGTGTGGAGCCCCGGCGGCGACCACGGTAGCTCGTTACGTTACTTTACTTACTATAAACTGTAGCAACCGGCGGGAGTTCTTTTTTAATTTATTTTTTTATTGTACGACGTGAAAGCACTTGGCCTTCGTCTCACCTGGTTACAAGTTGAGATAAGGCCGAAGGTGGAGGCGCACTTCAATAGTGCGAGAGCCGCAACAACGTTCGGAATGCATTATTATATTGGACTTGTAACCACAGACACGCCGTATGCATGGGTGTACAGTACGCCTTAAAGAGAGTTATTTTAACTGCTGTCAATGCTCTGCGTTCCCTGTCCTTATCCTCGTCAACTTTCAGGTTAGTTACCAAATGCCCAACGTAATAAACTCCTCGGACTTTTTAACATTATACACAAGCCCATGCAAGGCCACATAAGACCCACACCAGCTTTCAGAGAAGTCAACAGCTTTCGGAGCGCGCTGATAGAGGGAGCCAGCAGCACCAGGTCATCGGCATAGCTATCCTCTGGCTGAACTGGATATGTTACCTCTATATGCCGGAACACAAACATTCTTGAATTGTTGTTATGGCGACAGTATTCGGTAAGACGGTGCGCGATGGTAGCTACTAGCCAGGCGGACCTAAAAAAAGTCCTACCACCAACCAAACTAAACACAATATTGTACTCCCCTGGGGATCGAACCCGGGACCTCTGGATGTGACACCGGTGGGCGAACCACTAGAGGCATTCCTCATAGCGCTCCCGTTTCGGTGCGCTTCATTCAGTGGCAGTATTCCTCGTTGCGCACCAATCATAATGTAGGGAGAGGTCGATTCTTAAGCCCCGACTGTCGGGAAAACCATAACGATACATGAAACTCGATTATATTAGTATGATAAGATAAAAAAATATAAAAAATAAAGTATATTAGTATTATATCCGTAATCTTGTTCCCATAGCTTTGCTTAGTTTGGGACTAGATGGCGCTGTATGTAGTGTATGCCACGCATATTTGGAGCGAAGCAATCGAAAAATACGGCGAAGCTCTGGCGGTTTCGCTTGACATCTCGAAAGCCTTTGACAGAGTTTGGCATGACAGTCTTATTGGTAAGCTACATTCATACGGACTACCAGATTCATTCTGTTCCTGGCTTGCAGATTTCCTGAGAGAAAGATCTATACGTGTAGTCGTCGACGGCTGCACGTCTGATCAAATGGCTATTAATGCCCGTGTAACTCAGGGGTCAGTGCTATCTGCCACGCTATTTTTGCTACATATTAACGACCTGCTGATGCCCGGTATTATTGGGTACGCAGACGATAGCACTGTTGTAGAAAGATACACCTCTAATGCCAAGACCAGACTGAATGACATTCAGAAGGAGAGAGATGAAATGCTGCAACGTCTGAATATAAAACCCAAGACTGTCTCCGACTGGGGTGATGTCAATCTAGTCAAATTCAACGCCACAAAAACGCAAGCTTCTTCTTCTCTTCTCATCTAAGAAAAGTTTGTTTGCTGGTAATTCTGCATTCAGGGATGTCCCTGTAGCCATACAAGACCACCTTAACCTTTAGGCGTCACGCTCACCCCTGCCCTTAACTTCGGAGCTTATATCGAGTCTCGGGACAAAACCGCTTCTATGAAGTTAGGTATTACTAAATAAGGTGCGGCGGTACTTTAAACCTGGACAGCTTCTTAGTCTGTATAAGGCTCTAGTCCAATCTGGTATGGAGTACTGTTGTCACCTTTGGGATGGCTCGGCAAAATACCAACTTGATGCCATTGACTCGATCGAGCGTAGAGCTTTTAGACTGATAGGTGAGCAATTTATGGCGAAAACTAAGATCCTTAGTCTCGAGCATTGCCGAAAAGTCGCTTGCCTATGTACACACATCAACATTGTCTAGGGATATTCAACATTTCGTTGATTTTTACAAAAACTGAAAATAATTTATTTACAAAACTAGGTATGGCAAGAATCTTTATTTTGTGTTGTTTATTAATAATAATAAAAACAACGGTTTCAGATAATTTTTTAATAAACATTAAAGTAGGCACAAAATCTCGAAAAATCAGAAAATTTACAAGACTGGGTAAATTGTGTTAAACTATTTTTACGTTGCCATGACTTTATAAAATTACTTTTTTACAATTTAACAATCGGTGTTGCCTCCCCTGACGTTGATAACACATCTGCACCGGTTATTCATACTCAAAATTAGGGTGTCAAAGTCTCGCTAGGGTATGCGATCCCATGTTCTTTTTAAATGGCAAAAAAGTTGGTCTTCTGTGGTCAAATTTGGGTTTCAGTCGGGTGACTGTGCAGACCAGTCCAAAACCGCGACATCATGTTCCTGAAGGGCAGCTGACACCAAACTCGTCGTAGAGCTGGCACACGAAGCGGCCTACGAGAATGAAGATCGACTTCATGTAGCCTTCTTCTGACGGTTTGGTCGCTGACTGACAGCTGATGGTCTGACTGAAGCCTTTGCACTAGCTGCTTTGCTGTGAGATTGGGTTCCCTCCTGGCGGAATTTTGGAGAAAACGATCTTGTCTAGGGGTGGTTACTCGTTTTTTTCCAGTGTGGCGCTCTCTTACATCCCCAGTAATACGATAACGTGACCACAATCGAGAAATTACGTTTTGATTGGTGTTTAGGGTATTGGCAACCACGCGTTGGATAGCACCGGCTTGTAACATGCCTATCGCTCTTATCATTTCTTCTCTGCTTAAATGTCGATGTTCCATAAAATATAATTATCATTACATGATAATTAAATAAAAGTTAATTTATCTCAGGCAAAATTAACGTTGTTTAATTTAAATCGAAGTCCCATTCTATCTTTTGTTTATTGCGTTCATTTTTATTTTTTTCTAAATTTTGAAAAGGGAACAAAAGAGGTTTAATTCCATATATAAACTTTTTCTAAAAAGCAAATAGTTTGTAAGCAAATCATTTCGAAATGGAATATCATCAACAATGTTGATGTGTGTATATTCTACAGGTTTCATTTTGGTGAATGTGCACAGGATTTGCACGATCTCATTCCACCCTCTCCTTTCCACAACAGGACAAGCAGACGCACAGAGCACTACCATCCATACATAGTTAGTGTACCACCCATTCGAACCAAGCGGTTCGAATCCACTTTTATAATAAGAACAGCCAAGGTGTGGAACTCTTTGCCGTCATCAGTCTTTCCTGCCACATATAACTTGGGTCTTTTTAAGGCAAGAGTGAATAGGTGTCTCCTAGACCATCGTGCTACATCGTCGACCACATCGTCACTTAACATCAGGTGAGATTGCGGTCAAACGATGGTCTATTCAAACATAAAAAAAATATATATCTTGTTATATTTATTTATTTATATGAGTAAGGAGCTTAATAGCGCGTTGAAACCGATTAATACTTGGGATGGTTTGCCGGTGCATGTGAAGGTTAGTACCTACCTACTAAGTATTATAACAAATTGTGTAATTGTTAAATTCTAACCTAATTCGTCCCAGCTCTTAGTATAATACTAAGTAAATATCTGAGCCAAGTTAGTGCCATCGTTACAATGTATGTAACGGATTTAGTTGTTGATTATCATCAAAATAGAGCTTCATTAAAAAATCCTTCATTTAATTTTACTAGACACGAGCCAAAAACGGAGAGTGCAAAACAGAAGGTAAATCATGGATTCCAACAAAAGCATGGTCTTCCTGATATAGGTAATCAGCGTTATTGACTGTACTCATGTCGATATATTTCCTCCGCCTTAAGTATTAATTCAAATTACCACATTACTTACTTCTCACCACTCATTGTAACACATAATAATACATACATACTAATACTGAATTGAATTCATTGAATTCCTGATCAGTAACATCAAGATCTCCAAAACCAAAACAAAGAAGTTGAAGTCAATAATAAGAAGACCTCCAGCAGCACTACTAAAATAAAATGTCGCTTTCATGCTAAGAAACTCACATCAATAGCATCATTTTAAATTAGACGTATGATAAAATTAATTGATGATAAAGCAAATGAACGTACGATTATTCAAAATTGAGTGACTGTAATGACATTTTTATTTAATTTTCTTTGTATGGCAACAACGACGGAGAGAAAGGGTTTCTCCACTGTGGATAGAATATCCCCAGTCTAGCCCGTGCTCGGAGAGTAGACAATCTTATCTCAGGGGAATAGATTTTTATCCTCTCCCCGGGGAGAGTTGTTTTCAGTCCATGCTAAGCCTACTGGTGTCTATAGTAAGGCCTGATGTAAAAGAGTCCCGTTTCCGTATTGGACTCTACTGACTAAGTGGTCCATTGTGCGTAAGGAATGTCCGGCTAGTACAGCCAGCCTAGCTCCGACTAGAAGCGCAGAATATTCGTGGGGTCTTCACAGGCTTCACGGAGTGACCTCGGGTTGTTGAGGGTTGCCTTGCATCGCGCTGAGTTCCAGGAATATGGACAGCCGATTCCTTTTCGGCGTCACACCTTCTGCATAGCGCTATCCGTTACTCCGTTAGTCCGCTAGTCCGTTACTCCGATGGTAAACGGACGATTATTAAGAGGGCCGCCGTGTTATTGTTATCGTGTCGCTTCAGAGCCGGGAGTAGATGTCGTCTGGGGGAGTGGCAGATAGTAGAAGGGGGAGGCGGGAAAGGCGCTGCGTCGCTCAGATACCGAGTTCGGTGTTACTTTGTGCCCGACGCAGTCAACTCAACAACCTGAAACCATATACAGATAAACTGTAATGACAAAGAAGGCTGTAAAGGGGATAAATACTATGAAAATGTTTTGTTCCGACATTTAGAGGTATTCAACTTTCTGATCCTGATGGGTAAAAAAGCCAGTTCAGTAGTTGATCGTGTGAAAAAGAGGATTTTTGTCATTAAAGTAGTTTTTGAGAAATATGGGTGTTAAGGGGGACCATAAGATTTTTGGCTTGTTTGATTGTTTGATTAGGGGGCTTTGTATCATTTGATAAAGTATCGGATGCTCATTCATAAAATATTTGGTTTAATTTTGTTTTTTTATGTTTTTCTGTTACGAAAAGGGTGCGAAAGAGAGATGCGAAAGAGTTAAGAGGGTAAAACGCTTGTAAGATAGACTAATAAAGGGAGTTGACTTCAAAATTCACTTTTTTTTCACGCTGAAACCACCGCTGAAAGGTTGCAAAAAGGGAAAACAAAATCGAGGTCTTGAAAATTTGTGAAAATGTGAATAATCGTTTGAACTGCAGGTTCGGACTGCAGATGTCAAAATTTTGTTTATTTTTGCCTTTGTTTGGGGTAGTTTTTAAGATCAAAGGGCCAAGGATAATCATCATGTCTTGCAAGATAAGAGATGGTATTCGGAATCTCATTAAAACTGGACTATTTATTTTTTGTTATTCACTCAGTTGGGTATCCAAACCAATGGTATCGATAAATTCCAATAATTTCTTCTGAGGTGTCATGCTAGAGGTATGACTGCACATATCCCATATCAATAGCACATTATTGTTCAACACAATATGGGAAGAACTTCCTTCAAAACTGTATGGTTTGGCCGTAAACACCATGCTTGTCAGACAGATTAGTGCTCATAGTTTATGTTTTTTTTATTAAAAAAACTGTTGCCTTTTTGGTGAAGCCCATTGGTTGACTTTACGACATCAATATTTTTATTTTAGTAAGGAGTGACTTATCCACTTATTGTATTCCCTCCGGTTACATTCAATAGATGTCCATGATGAACTCATGTCAGATCATCTCATGAGATTAGGTCCCCCACCCGACTCAGCCCCTTCTACCAAAACGGTTATAGAGTGGCACAAATACATTTCTACTCTTAGCTAAAAACATCTTTTTTTTAAAAACTCATCCAGAACCCACTTCGTAACAGTGGTGTCAGAAGTGGGATTTCAGCTAAGAACGTTGAGCTGATTATCTCGTACGGGTCAAACACGTGTGCAAAAACATATAAACTGTGATTTGTGTATGTGATCAAACGACTACCAAAGTGACCGTGAGTTTTACATGGTCCGTAAGATAACACTCTTCTCTGGTATCCACAATTCATGTCTACAACCCTGGAACCATCGCTCCTGCCGCCATAAGTATCAAGCCAATACTTAGCCGACTTCTGAACGCTACACTCGCCGCCCCCGCCTCTCCCGCCTCTCCCGCCGCTGCCGATCCTGAACCGCCCTGACAAGGGTCTCGCCGCGCCGCACACTCAGTGCGCCACATTCTGTCTACCCCACATCTGTCACGAGACACTACAAGGCTGTGGTGTCCCTGAAGTATCAAAGACATCTGCAACGCTCTCCGGATCAGAGAACATGGACTTCTTTATCCTAGCTGCAATTTTTTTGTGAGTAAAACATCCTATTTTCTGTTATTGCCACTGCTCCCGCTGTTGTTGTCCTATTTCCTACCTATTTTAAGTGTTTACATATAGAATATAATAAAGTAGTTTTAAGATGTCTCCTAAAGGCGAAAATTCTACAATTCCGTCTCCACAGAAGAGTTTCCCATCAAAGTACTGTGTGATTTAAAAAACGTACAATGGAGAGCGAGACACGTTAACCGCCTTCTTAACTAACTGCCAAAATGCGTTGAGCCTTGCATCAGAAAACCAAAAGGACGTATTGTGGAAGTCCATAGTTTCAAAATTAGAAGGCAAAGCTCAAATAGCTTCTGTCCATAGAGTGTATGAAACTTTCAAAGAACTCAAAAATTTCTTAAAACAAAACTTCGGTGAGAGAAAACACTACAGTCACCTACTACTCGAGCTGCAATCATGCAAGCAACAAGCAAGCGAAACTGTAGCTCAGTTTGCGTTAAGAATAGAGAGCTGTGTTGCTGCCCTACTGTCCGAAATCCATTCGTCCGACACTTCAAAGAGGGACTTGCCAGGTAGAATCGCAATGACCGAAGTCTTGGTCCTTCACACCTTCGTATTACGGCTCCATCCACGAATCAGCTCGCTTGTCCGTGCAAGAGAAATCAAAACTCTGAACTGTGCAATAAATATCGCCTTAAGCGAGAAAAAAAATATAATTTTCTTATTAAAACCCGAACCATAAGTCAATCGGCCACCATGCAAACGATGTAGAAAACCTGGTCATTCTGAAAACGAATGTTTCAGTGTAGACCAACCAGTCGAGCACTGGTCCAATTTCAACCTCGACCAACTCATGACCGGCCACAGCAATCTGGCCAGCCTGTTGTTGCAGGTACTGTAAGAACGTGGGACATGATATAAGTCAATGCATCAAACGCCGTATAAATAACTCTCGTAGAGGAGTGCATTACACTGCACCACAGGTAGAGTCCCCGTCCGAATCCCCTGCACCATATCTAGTGGCCGAAGGTGAAAACCAATTAGATTTAAACTAAAAAATCGGATAACGACATCGCGTCAACGTGTATCCGATAATAACTTAGTAGGTGCGAAGTATAAAAAAGTTTTTAGTTCTAAGATAGTACATAATTCTAGGTATTTAAATATTCGTCACGTAGTACACAAAGTTAACGTTAGAGCCTCTGATTCCAAATGTCCCTCTGTCATATGTAGATGTAGTAAAAGGAAGTTCTAAGTCCCCGGAGTCGTATTTTAAGTCCTCTGCTTCACGAAACTATACTGTATCATTTAGTCCCCCGACTCCGACACTAGGCTGTGTCAAAACCACTGTATCTCAAAACCCTCCAAATTTCATTCATTCATTCAGGCAGACTAGGCCCCATGTTCAACGCAAAAAGTAAAATGTCCCTTAGAAATAAGGTGACACTTTACAAAGCCGACCCATAATGACACACGCCTCAGTAGCGTTTGCTCACAGTCCAAATATCTCACGCCTCCAAATCGTTTCCTTCGCAAAGCCACTGGCGCGCCATGGTACATGCGTAATAACGATCTCCACCGATACCTCGATCTCGAGTCCATCGCCTGCTTTATGAGGCGCGCTTCCCAGCGGCATTATAAAGTAGCTGCCAATCATCCGAATCCTCTGATACGGGAGTGACGTAACGACCCTTGTCGGACTCAGTTTGCATCCGCGTACTTTTAATTCGTATAAAGTTATTTTTGGAGAATTAACACAAAATACATTCCAAATTATAGATTATAGTGTAACGGTTTGATAGATATATTATACGGGTCTTGTGAATTGAAATAAACAGTATAAATATCATTTGCAAAAGTCTTTATTCACGCTTTTTTGGAAAAGATACCCACTAATATAAAAACTGCTCTTCGTTTATTTACCGAGAGTTTGCGAGTGTTTTAATGGTGACTTTTTACTATGGTACAGAGCAGTGCCTGCGGTAAATTATTGAAGGGTGGCGTGGTGTGCTCATTATGCGGCAGTACCAGCCACCACAGGTGCTCCTCCAAAGCCGCCAAAGCATGGCGCTGCGGAGCCTGCCAGGTTAGGGTTCCAAAAGGGAGGGACCCGGCCACTCCGATCCGGACGGTGCACCAGGACTACACCACCGCCCCCGCCGATGTACCCATGGTGTTGGATGAGACCGCTACAAACGAAACCGCACTCAACATCACGGCGGAATTAGCAGAGCAGGAACTACAAGTCCACCTGAACTCCGCGGGAGGAGATGCTAGCCGAGTCCAACGGTATGCATCGAGTACTCCTCAACGACCTGAACTCTTTCAAGGCTGACTTCGATGTTATGTTTTCGGAGATGCGAGAGTTAAGGTCGGAGATGGCGGAGCTCCGGGTTTCGGTGTGTGCCCTGTCGGGTCGAATGGACGGGATCGAGTGCAGGTTGGAGGCGGTCGAGCAGCGCCGAGCGGAGCCCGCGACCGCGGAGGTAGCCGCGCTCGAGCGCGTCGTCGCCGATTTGAAGATGGAACTGAACGATCGAGACCAGGAGGCACTTCTCGCGGACCTCGAGATCGGGCAGCTGCCTGAAGAGCGCGGGGAGAGCTTGCTGCACTCCGACTCGGTGCTGGCGGCCAAGATCTGTGTCACGCGGAGCGCGTGGGCGGCGTGGCGGCGGGACCTTCACGATCGTCTGCTGCAGGGCGCGCGCTGTTGACCGCCGGGGACTCCGGACGCGCCAATGGAGGTTTGCTTGGACCCGACGCGGCAGGATCTTCGTTAGGCAATCCGATGGGAAAGACGCGTACCCCATACGGTCCCAGGCCGACTTGGATCGGGTTTTAGCTATGTATTTTGGCAAAATAAATATTTTCTGTCTTTCTTTCTTTCATCATAGCTAGACATTAATTGATGTTGTTTGCACTGATGCAAAGGCAAGAAATATTATGGGAAAGCATAAGCCAGATCTGGGTAAGCATGCAGTGATAATGGTAGAATTTTTACATTAAAAAGGACAAGATTCCTGTCCAGTATGTAACATACTGGCCACTGAAAAGTATTGTCATCGACTTATTTTCTAAAGAGCTTGATTCTGTCAACTGGAAGTATTTCCTGGCTACCGATGATATAGATGATTTAGTTCACAAATACTATGCACACCTTATTTGATCTCCATGCACCTACTAAAACAGTTAGATTTAAAGGTCCACCCCACCCTTGGATAACATACACGGCTAAAGAGATGATAAAGATTAGAGACCGTTATCATGCTAGTTATAAATTGAATAAAACTGGTATTCTAAAAGAGTGTTACTTAAATATGAAACATATTGTTAAAGCTGCATTGAAAAGCGAAAAAACTGCCTTCTTCACTCAGAACATAAATAATAATAAAAATAATTCAAAACCATTGTGTTTTTTTTTTAAATAACATATTTCCAAACAAGAATGATACATGTGAGATTCCTGTTCATCTTTTTGATTCGATTCTCATAAATTATCATTTCCTTAATATTCCTGGACCAGATAAAGTCTCTTGACTTTATCTGGTCCAGTAACCTAACATACTATGAGCACCATAGATTCGGTATTGAGACTTGAACACTTGAACCCGTTACAGAATATATGGTGCTCAAGATCATTGAGGGTTTTAAGTCGAATGCCCAGGGTCTAGATGATATCTCTCTAGAGATGATGAAGTTGACTCCTTATCAGCAATTACTGCCATAATTAATAAATCACTGATATGTGGTATTTTTCCTGAGGCTTGGAAAACAGCAGTTATTAAACCTATCCCTAAAAATAATCAACCTGCTTCTCTAAGTGATTTAAGACCAATCAGTTTGTTATCTGTCTGGAACAGTTGAGTTACCTATAGGCCGTTTGTAACGGTCCTTAGATAATCTGACTGATTCCTTTGTATATAGTTAGTTTAATTGTACTTTTTATTGAATAAATGCGTAAAAAAAAAAAAAAAGTTTGTTATCTAGTGTCTCAAAAAAATTTGAGAAAGTAGTAAACATGCAGGTGATAAAATATCTTACCTCAGCTGCAGTCTGGCTTCGAAAGGGCCATAGTACGTCAATAGCCCTTCTTGATGTAATTGATAATCTTCTTGACGCCCGTGATAGTGGTAGGTGTAGTCTTCTGGTATTGCTGAATTTCTCAAGGGCATTTGATTCATTAAATATCTCTTTACTATTGTCTAAGCTGGCATTTTATGATTTTAACAATAGCCGTTCAATGGTTTTCCAGTTACCTTAGTAATAGATATCAGTGTGTTGATTTAAAGGATCCTAATGGTGTTCCTTGTAAATCTACCGTTCAACCAGTGCCCAGGGGTGTACCTCAGGGATCCATACTGGGCCCAATTCTCTTTATCATGTGTAGTGCTGAAATCATCGAGAACATCTCTTTTTGTCGCTTCCATCTGTATGCTGATGACTTACAGCTTTATCACACTTTTCTCTCAGATGCCGCCAGTGCTATAAATGAAATAAATACTTTTATCAAATTCTAGAAAATAGTTACCAGAGAAATGACTTTTCGACTTGTTCTTTTAAGAACAAGTCATTGAGTCATTGAGTCATTTCTCTGGTCGTGTTCTGGATCACATCTTTATTTGCTGTGAACAGAGACCACGTTGTTATTAAAAGTCAAAGGTATACTTCCTAGACAGTGTCACTGTTATCCAGGTTTAGTTAAGTTATCCTGTTAGTTACGCTACTAGTAACTATTTCCGAATACTTTGTTTCAGAATATCGTAACTCGCCATGGAGTATAATATTTTCAGCTACCTCAGTTGGATAGGAACACAACAAAACCAATTAAATGAAATGAAACATGCCAAATAATAAACCCTGTAAATGTACGTTACAGAGTGACTGATCGGTTTTGCAAAGCCTACCAGATTCCATGGCTAAAACAAAGCCATGGCAGAGGCGCTTTCCTGAAAGCAGCATAAGTTGCATACCGAATCCAAAACAACTGGCATAGGTGCCTGGTCACAATAGAATGGCCCTGCTGCAGGAACCTGGTCATTATTGTCCTGCTTGTTTTCCGGAATATTGAAAATACATCCATAAAATATGTAGCTCATAGCATCACCAAGTCGTTTTAATTTCTTTAAAAATAATAGTGAGCGAAAAATACAGATTCTTATGCTATAAACGCCAGCGTGCACTCTAGCGCCTATAGCAATATTCTGTAATAAGTGTGTTATATTACATCACGAGATCTCAGTTCGGGAGGAACTACTAGTATATACTATTTTAATATTCTCCTACTAATTTTATATCTTAAAAACTCACAAATAATACATTTCTACGCACATATTATTATTATATTACATACATTCACTCTCAACACATACTCGCTCGACGCTCATATTTCTTATTTTATATGGACACTCCCTCACACCTCAAAAGCCATTTCATAAGCAACTGAACCATGCAATTTTCGACTTTATGTTATGCCATTTGGATACAAAATAGATCATGGCTTCTTGATCAGTTGTCGGGCAGCGCTCGACGTGGAAGGTTGTTCCCGGCCGCTTTGTTTCGTAATCCAGCGCGTAATTTGAATTATGTTTTGAATATCTACTGGTACTTATCTATTTTTGTTAATCAGGTTCGTACCTATGCATAATAAAATTAATTGAAGACGGATTTCTATAATAATATTTTCAAATCAACGCAAAGAGTTGATAATGATAGCACCCTATTCTCATACAAATTGAGTCTAAATTTGATGGGCTAGCGTTCAAACCCGGCCGGGCCGCGCGTTTGCCGCTGCACTGATCATTTCTACGTAATTTTGACAGTATAGGCAAGATTTTTCAGACAAATAATTGTATCCTCATAGCCTCATAGCTCAGTTGGTAGTAACTCTGCCTTCTGCGCTGTAGGCTGTGGGTTCGATTCCCACCCAGGACAAACATTTATGTGATGAATATAGATGTTTATTCTGTGTTTGGGTGTTTGTATTGATTGATAAGTATGTATTTACAAAAACTATACGTAATCTAGTTCCCATATTACAAGTTATGCTTAGTTTGGGGCTAGATGGCGCTGTGTGAAATTAATGTCCTGTAACATTTATTTGTAATATTTGTATTTGTATACTCGGCATACTTGTACTACCTACATAACTGAATGTTGATTATTACAATTAGTAATTATGTAGCCAAATCCAGTACTTACGTAGAAAACTTCTTCAGGGGGGTTGAGCACGAACAAAAATCATGGAACTCGCGTCATTTATTTATATATTTATTTAAAATAGGACGACCAACAGACAAAACAAAATACAAACATAGGGTTACATAAGTAGCAGACAAGTCTTAAAACAGTTTGTTTTTCCATTTACAGGACGCCATCGTCACCGAACCGTTTCCATGAGCTATACATAAATGTACTTTTTGGGTGAACACATCGTCACCGCACGCTGTTGTGAATAGTATCGTCGAGCTATTCGATTATTATGCGCGACACTGTTACGCTTACCGACACCACTTTTGACTTTAAACACATTGGGATTCAAGTAACAACAATCTCAGCTGTTTTCTTAGGCAATGATAAAAAAACTTCAAGTTTTCACTTCTGTCGGCTCTCCCAGAGTGCCAGTGTTTTTTTTATAACAAAATTTGTACAGTTACAGTTTGGTTGGTGTTAGGACTTTGTTTGAGTCCGCCTGGCTAGCTACCACCATCTTACCTAATTCTGTCACCATAATAACAATTAAAAAATTGTTGTGTTCTGGCATACTGCATTCCGGTTGAAGTGCGCCTCCACCTTCGGCCTTATCTCAACTTGTTACCAGGTGAGATGAAGGCCTTACGATGCTTACGCGTCGTACAATAAAAAAAAGCTCTCTCCAGCTTAAGTCCAACTCAAGTCCAACTAAGTCCAAATTAAGACCATTGTAAGTCCTTCTAAGTCCAAGCTAAGTCCAAGTCCAAAAAAGTCCCAAGTTAAAAAAAAAGCATTTAATTTTTTTCATTTTTTTTTTCAAAATTTAACCAAAACACGAACTCCGCGAGCTGCTCAGTTTGCGGCACTGCCGAAACTCTAGCTAGGTCTTTTACGTGGGTCAATCGTGCCCGTAATTTTGAAATTTGTGTGCCAGAAGGTTTCAGAGAAATTCAAGATTTTGTTGTGGTAACGTTTCGCAGATTTCCATATCCCGAAAACCGCTGGATGCTCCAATTTGAAAATACTAATACACGAATAGACCTTGATTTGTGTGTTGTTTAGTATTTCAAACTCATTGGCGAATACATAGTAATTAATTAGTTTTTAAAATTATTAAAAATCGGATTTACAATGATCGTAACAATGTGTTCAAAGCAAAATGTGTCAGAAGTGGTGTTGGTAAGGTGTCGCTAGTTCAATGTTTTATTTCCATCTCAAGCAATTTTTTTTTTAGTGGCCCTCATTTTAATTTTTTGCTACGATTAAAATAATCTCCTATGTGTAGATAGCCGTTTATATTTTTTCCGATATTTAGAATAACAGTTTTCCGCCAAAAGAACGTCCTACCAGCAGATTTTCTTAAATTAACTTGTAAAAAAAAAACGTATGTTATATAGTACGACGCCGTGTTAGTGATAAAAATAAATTCATGTATGGTTCTGGAGATATTGCAATTGTTAACAAAATATAACTACCTACTACCTACCGACTACTAACTTTCTTGGGTTATGTAGGTATAGGTAGTAGGTACATACTTCAAGTACCTATTCTGACTATCCACTGACGGCTGTCGTATAAATCTTCATTCCAAATAACATTAAAATCCGTTCGCAGTAATAGTTTTTTAATGAATAATCTTGAACCCAATCGTAAAGTAATAGTATATGATTTATCTTAGTGTAACGCATTTACTGTGCTCAGCGTCACAACCTCGAGCGATCGTGGCGCGCTGTGGTAGCTTTATGCACTAGAGCGGGCGGCGCAAGACGCGCGGGTGAAATATGATTTTTTCCTGGCATTGGGCGCGCTCTTAACGCGTTACAGTCGAATGAACCGAAAAACCCGATCGTTAGGTTTTATAAAGGTTCGAAGCCATTCAGCAATTTCGTATAGGTCTCACATTCCGTAGCGCCGTGAAGCTGGAGGTCAGCTGGTCAGGGGGGGGGGGGGCAGGGGCAGTGCCGCGGAGACCCTGGGCTCGTGATAGATTGCCAATATTCGCATAATGGTATGTACTTTTTGTAGACAATCCTTTTTGTGCGCGACCCGTGACGTGACGGCACTCCACGACTAGGTTCCATCGCGTGAGAAACATTCTGAAACTATTACAAATAGCACATTTGCATAGAGAAACTAGTACTAAAAAAAGTAAACTAGTTCCTAGAACCGTTTGCTGTTGTGTATTTTTGAAAGTCAAAGACTAAGTACCGGTACCACCGTGACATAATTGGATATATGCAAATTTACAGCCAATACTAACAATTCGATAAACATTGTGTTAAAAACATTTTCCTTGGTAAAACAGTATATTCCAAACAGAAAAGCTATTTTGTAAATTCCGTGCTCGTTTCGCGTTGGATGGTCTGGTGCTTGAAGTTTTTGTTTAGTTCACTTGTTCGCGCTTTGTAGCGGCGGTGGCGGCGGCGGCGGTAGCGCTGATGAGAAAGTAATAGCTCCTCTCGCTACCCCACAACTCTTATGAGAAGCTTGTTTTAACAAAAATACTGAAACTGTTGTTAATTTCCAAAGAATTATTTCAATAGCGCCACATGTGATCAGAATTATATTTCTAACAAAAACTTAAGGCTGTTTCGTTCCTACGATAAAGAACCGGAATTATCATATTTTCTCCATTAGACAAGTTACTGGCTCAGGCAAGTGGCTGATGCAATCATCATCGGATCGCGACATTAGGAGGATATTTGCATAAAGGAAATGATTTAGGAGCCACTCCGCGCACCTCATTTCCGATACGTCCTTTTCAAACCCGTATTTTATTGATTTATGAAAATATAAAAACTCAATCGGAAAACTCAGTGTAGTGAAACTATGAAATTTCCATTTTAGCATTGTTCAATATGATCATGCCATCTTCGCTGGTTCAATATGAACATGTCATCAACGCATGGTTCAATATAAGCATGCAATCTTCGCATGGTTCAATATGAACGTGCCATCTTATCATGGTTCAATATGAACATGCCATCTTATCATGGTTCAATATGGACGTGCCATCTTATCGTGGTTCAATATGAACGTGCCATATTATCATGGTTCAATATGAACGTGCCATCTTATCATGGTTCAATATGAACATGCCATCTTATCATGGTTCAATATGAACACGCCATCTTATCATGGTTCAATTTGAACGTGCCATCTTATCATGGTTCAATATGAACGTGCCATCTTATTATGGTTCAATATGAACGTGCCATCTTATTATGGTTCAATATGAACGTGCCATCTTATCATGGTTCAATATGAACGTGCCATTTTATCATAGTTCAATATGAACGTGCCATCTTATCATGGTTCAATATGAATGTGCCATCATATCATGGTTCAATATGAACGTGCCATCTTATCATAGTTCAATATGAACGTGCCATCTTATCATGTTTCAATATGAATGTGCCATCATATCATGGTTCAATATGAACGTGCCATCTTATCATGGTTTAATATGAACATGCCATCTTATCATGGTTCAATATGAATGTGCCATCTTATCTTGGTTCAATATGAACGTGCCATCATATCATGGTTCAATATGACCATGCCGCCTTCGCTGGTGCAATATGAACATGTCATCTTCGCATGTTCATATTTCGCGAGCGGCATTACTCACCACACAAGGGCACACTCGCGATGTCGACTATACCAGTCATTTACGGCTGCGGTGGAAAATGTAGGTATATATTTTTTTAGTTTATTAAAAAGATGGCCTACATTTTATCCGAAAGAGCTGTACATTTCCGCGCTGATACTGTGATTGATTTGAAATTTCACGATAAAATGGTCGGTTTGGATTTAAAGCGCGGATTCGCAAACAGTTTTGTGAAACAACTTTGAATGATTCATGGCTACAACCCATTCGTTGGTTCAATCACTTAGATTATTTTTTAGATTGAATACTATCACGAACCCCTATTATTCCCACAGATGTGCCAATTGAATTGAAACGGGTTAAATTTCCACAGACTTTGCAATAAATTTGCTATGATTTTCAAATTGCTGTTTGTAGCTTAGATTTGGGCAAACCGTGTTTCTCACACGGACAATTACAGTAGGTATGTGCAATATGTGGCATGCTCTCTGCATCCATCGTTTGTTTGTGTTGGCTAAAGATGGACTCACTAAAAATATCATACACTCCATTGCACTAAGAGACTGATTGTTATTTTTATTGCCATAATATGTGATAATTATAATGTTATTTGAAATTTATGATTTAAGATGATAAAAGTACAATTAATTAAAAAAATGAATGTTTGGTGTTTTGTTATGTTATAGGCCGTCATCGTTCACAGCGCTCCATTCCTCTTTCAGTCATATACCATATCCCCACACACTTACAGTAAGTAAGTAAGTTATTTTTTATTTGACTATATATATGGCAAAACAACGTTTGCCGGGTGAGCTAGTATTCTAATATGAAGTTACATAATCCATTATTGATTTTCTACATAGCATGCAATAATTCACGATTTGTAAGGTACTAGTGTTTTCGGTTTCATTGTAAGAATTACTTGTAGAACATGAAATCTGGTCTACTCTGAAAAGCTATCAAAACAGGGAAAAAATTAAGAACAAACAAGTTCGGGTTTAGGTAAACATGTTTACCGAAGTACCGATCGGCCGATGTACCGACGCGGGCTTTATTCAGATTAACAAATATTGTACGCAAATAGCAGAATGTTTGTTTTGTATTTGGATAATCGGTCGAAAGCGATGCAGCGTCCGGACTGCGACGTATCTCTCCTTGATGCAATCGCTTCATTTACATGTATTTACTTATAAGGCACACAAAACAAAACGCTATCAGTAAATTATATATATTTATGGTACACAACAAATTACATTAAAAGCTCGTCTTGTATGTTTACATTATCATATTTTGTATATAATGATATAGTTACATAAATTAGCACTAACGAATACGTAACGTATTCGACTAAATTTTATATTTGAATAAAATACTCAACGAACATAATTAGACAGTCATACAGCTGTCCTAATATTGTGTAAAGAAGTACATAGATTACAAAAAATATATATCCAGGACACTTTGACGCAAAAGTTGCTGAAGCTACATTTTTCAATTCGATTAACGGATACAATAAATATCCAAACTACGAAAATAGCTCTACGGCCTTAATGTGTTGCCAGATCTGCAATGTCGGCATATCGAGGTAAGAAAGCCAGTTGGTTCCTCAGTCTGTTGATGATCGAAGTACGCTTTCACCTTCGGCCTTATCATAACTTGACACGGTGAGATAACTCCACGACCAAGCACTCCCCCGTAGTACAATTTCAATACATACCTACTTGCATAACGGCAAAAGCCACTAGGTTTTAACATCGTTATCTAATCCGCATGCCATCGATTAATCAAAAATCCGCTATTTTTTAGATACGTATGTGAGGCGAGTAGGTCAATGAGTTAGCGGTAGGTACTGTCCGGATCCAAGGCGATCCCCTCGCGGACGGCGCGCCCGCTGGCCTCGATCGGACGCAAACAAATCGGACAAATAGGGAACGTGATGAGTTTTACGGAGATACAGAGAATCCTGCGGACCCAGGGGGCAGGTAGGATCGACCCTAGTATAGTCTGCGCAGGACCACGGAATCGATGACTTTTGCTAGTGGGTTACGGCCGATCACAACACTAGTGGTAAGATATATGAGGGCCCAACAGTTATCATACATAAGCTTATTTGACAAAAACTGTGATAAACATAATAATAATACTAGAAATAAGAATAAACTCGCTGTTCCCACAACTAGGCTCCATAAGGTTAATAAATCGTTCATAGGGCAAACTGTACGCTTTTATAATAAATTGCCAAGTGATGTGCTAAGCTTGTCAAATAATAAATTCAAAAATGTTGTAAAACAAAAGCTCTCCAGGAAAGCTTATTATAAAATTTCAGATTACCTAGAAGATAAGAAAGCCTGGCAATAAAAAAAATGAATTTTCTCCAGTGAATAAATTGTTATAATTTTAAGCTATTGTTTTGATCATGAAAAAAAAAAACTAGCCCGAGGTTCTTGCCTTTCTCATTGTGTGCTGGTCGCGATTCCGAACAGGCGGTAGATTTGACGAAGTGATCCTAAAAAATCTTACTGAATAAATATATTTGACTTTGACTTTGACTTTGATCGACCACCTTTCTGCCGAAGACCCGCGCCGAACGGTTACCGTCGGTGCGCGGGCGCTTACACTGGCCTAGAGCTACACGTGTCTCGCGATCAAGATCTAAACCATAATTGATAACTAAACATAAGCTAGTGAGATACCTAGCTGTAGGTATTGTCTGTTCGCATAGCGGTCCCGAGGCGGCCAGCCCGCCAGCCGCAGTGCCGCGTGGCGTGCGGTGTTGTGTCGTGCGGTGTTGTGTCGTGCAGTGTTGTGTCGGCACACAACGTCTGTTTGCGTTGAAGCCGCGAGGTTCACACCTCTCGCAACTGTATACTGCGTAAAGTAGACATATAAAATCGATATTTCTTCGTCAAGACGCATAAAGAAGTTTATATCGGTCGCTGTATTTAAGCTGACCATATTTATTCCTCTAAAATAAGGAAGATGGTATGTTTCAAAATGGACGAGTTTAGTACGAGAGACCTATAGTACATAAAGAGTTTTTTTTGCACTATGCCAATCCCTTCACGTTTACTGTGTCACCTGTTGGGGTAGCGACGCTAAAACTTATAGAACAATAGAGCTCGAGCGCAGCGCTCGGTTCAGTGATGAAGTGATGCTTACAGAGTCACATGTTCCCAACTGATGATTTACACATAAAAAGTGCAGTTCTGACTGTTCGTCAACTGTTCATCTTACAAACCCCAACTTCCGTACATGAATCTGTTATAGTTTCACCCGATGCCGACTCCTCTGTTGGACGTCAATTATTTTAAATTATTGGATTGACTTGCAAAACATTTTTCGCCTGACGTTTTAGAAATTATATTAGGCCCGTGATTTCGTCCGCGTAATGGTTTACTAACATTGGCGCAAGGAGAGATAGACTGGGATTTCGAAATCTAGAAAATTTCAAGCTTACAGAGGCTAAATTGTCAGACTGGTCAAGTGCGGTTCTGTCTCACACACAAAGGGTTCTAACCCATAGTTCTAGGCAAATAATTTAGGTTTTATGAAGTGGTAGCGCGGGTCCAACTCACGCTTGGCAAGTTTTTATTTCTTATTTACCTCATAATTATAATGCACTATATTTACACCAAGTTTGATTTTGGTAGGAAATATTATTTTTATAAAAAGATTTTTTTTTCCAGAAATGTTGGACCACTTACTCATTATTTTTGAATATTCGTAACACACACCCAACAGGACACACCAAGACAAACATACCCTCTGAGTTTAAAGTCTGTACAACCAGCGGTTTAGGCTGTGCGTTGATATATCAGTCAGTCAGAACTTTGAAGTTTATATAATATAGATGGAAAGGAAACATTCGTGCGCAGCTCCGACTCGCACTTGACCAGTTTTATTAAGAATTACTGTGTATCAAGTATTCAAGTTACATTATTAGTCAAGGATCGTAAAGGCAGTCATTTCAACAGCCCATTTATGTAGTGGTTAATTGGACAATGGACGAGCCTCCAAAAATGGGAGGGTTTTACCATAATCACCACACTTGGCAGGCGGGTTGGTGATCACTGTAAAGGTGACACCTCCACATACAGCAGGAACCTTCCGCTTGCTCTGGTGAGATCCTTTTAATCGACTTGAACGACATCCGCTGGCTGAGTTGGAGGGGGTTGATACTTAAGCCGCCTCTGCTACGGCCGGGTAAATACAGTCATTTATCGTTAAATGCCTCGTTATACCGTATAACCAACCCCTAATAAAGACAAATATAAACTTATTTTAAAATCTGTAGTCCAAGGCCCCGTTTCATACGATATTTCACAAACATTGCCACATACATACATACATATATACATAGTGCCGGATTTCCTAACTAACCTCGGAGATCTCGTTCGCGTAAATGAAGGAAAGATGAGAATCGGCTCAGGGTTTCTCACCCGAAGCGTGTCATCGAGTCGCTATTACATTACCGAGCTTCCACCGTCCGTCTGTCCGTATGTCTGTCCGCGGCCTGTAAACAGCTCATTTACATTGTTACTATGTGTTTTTGTTTTGAGTGGGTCAGCTCTTGACCTCGAAATTTGCACATGCAAGAATGAGGTCTACTAGCTATGGATAGGCTTACTCTCTGGTCTTTAACATCCTCAACATACTAAATGATGAACTGGGTTCCATAAGATAATGTTGTTACCTGTGAAAATGTCCTGTGTTGTGTATAGCTAACGGAATCCTCCATTGTAATGACACAGTCCCACATTGTAACAAACACAAGATGATAGACAAATAGAAAGTGTGTGTTCTTTCTTTCTTATACGTACACTAGAGATATGCGGAATGGCCCGACTTCCGATCTGGACGTTGTACGTTCAAATCCAGTCGTGCACTAATGGACTTATTGGTTTTTCGGAAGCTTTTGTGCGCATTTGACCATACATGCTGATGATCCGTCGGTGAAGATCACCGGATAGTATTCTGCTAAGAGGCGGTAAGCTTGTCACGTGTTGAATACTAACTAGCTATTTGGAAATCGTGGGCATGTGCCAAACGTAAGTTTGGACGTGCTACTGACTACCCCCTAGTAGGTGATACTCATAAGATCCACGCTCTGAGTTGTGATCAGAGGTGAATCTTCGAAGGGGAAAAGGTCGTGAGTCTATTCATTTTTTTTATCTCATTTGTTTGATATTCGACATTTTCAATATGTTTATACTCTATTTAATTTATTTTTAAATCCGCTCTACCTTATCTCCAAAGATACGGAACCTAAATTAAAATAAAATATGGAAATCGTAATAATACACACATCAACATTGTCTAGGGATATTCCATTTCGAAATGATTTGCTTACAAACTATTAGCTTTTTAGAAAAAGTTTATATATGGAATTAAACCTCTTTTGTTCCCTTTTCAAAATTTTGAAAAAAATAAAAATAGAACGCAATAAACAAAAGATAGAATGGGGACTCCGATTTAAATTAAACAACGTTAATTTTGCCTAAGATAAATTAACTTTTATTTAATTATCAATTAGTGCTATCTAAGTAATTTTTAATTTTAACGGATCTTGATGTTATGGAACGTCGACATTTAAGCAGAGAAGAAATGATAAGAGCGATAGGCATGTTACAAGCCGGTGCTATCCAACGCGTGGTTGCCAATACCCTAAACACCAATCAAAACGTAATTTCTCGATTGTGGTCACGTTATCGTATTACTGGGGATGTAAGAGAGCGCCACACTGGAAAAAAACGAGTAACCACCCCTAGACAAGATCGTTTTCTCCAAGGAGGGAACCCAATCTCACAGCAAAGCAGCTAGTGCAAAGGCTTCAGTCAGACCATCAGCTGTCAGTCAGCGACCAAACCGTCAGAAGAAGGCTACATGAAGTCGATCTTCATTCTCGTAGACCGCTTCGTGTGCCAGCTCTACGACGAGGTAATCGCGGAAGGCGACTTCTTTGGGCTCAAGAACATTTGTTATGGAACAATGGCCAATGGACAATGGTTCTCTTTACTGATGAGTCTCGGTTTGGATTCCACCCCGATTTACGAAGAACACGTGTTTGGAGAGATCCAGGCAGAGAAAGTCGCCTCCAGCAGCCACAAGAGGTCCATTCGTACCGAGGTGGGACAATCATGGTTTGGGCGGGAATTCGTATTGGCGCGCGAACCGAGCTCATTTGGATAAGAGGCAGCATGACTGCACTAAAATACCGGAACGAGGTCATAGAACCTGTGATCATCCCTCACAGAGTTCAAATTGGCCAGGAACTTCAGCTCATGCATGATAATGCCCCTCCACACACGGCGCGTTTGGTGTCAGCTGCCCTTCAGGAACATGATGTCGCGGTTTTGGACTGGCCTGCACAGTCACCCGACTGAAACCCAATTGAACACGCTTGGGACATGTTACAGCGAAGGGCTTTCAGCAATTTGCTATCAAATTTGTCCACAGAAGACCAACTTTTTTGACATTTAAAAAGAACATGGGATCGCATACCCCAGCGAGACTTTGACACCCTAATTTTGAGTATGAATAACCGGTGCAGATGTGTTATCAACGTCAGGGGAGGCAACACCGATTGTTAAATTGTAAAAAAGTAATTTTATAAAGTCATGGCAACGTAAAAATAGTTTTAACACAATTTACCCAACCTTTTAAATTTTCAGATTTTTCGAGATTTTGTGCCTACTTTAATGTTTATTAAAAAATTATCTAAAACTGTTGTTTTTATTATTATTATTAATAAACAACACAAAATAAATATTCTTGCCATACCTAGTTTTGTAAATAAATTATTTTCAGTTTTTGTAAAAAACCAACAAAATGTTTAATATCCTTAGACAATGTTGATGTGTGTATATAACAGGAAGACTATGGGAAAATAAAATTCTGTAACCAATAAATTATCATAGAGAGAAATATGTACAATGTAATACTGTCTAATCTCGAACCATTTTTGTAATAACGCTTATACTGTACGCAGTAAATATAATACTGTCATACAAGAGAGGTAAGCTCAAACCGCGGCCGGCCTTTGTCATTTTAACCGAATAAAAAAAAGGAGGAGGTGCTCGATTCGTCGGAATCTTCTTTTTGCCTTCCATTTGTTAGCAATTGTTTTTATCTGTTTAATATAACCGGGCCAAGGCTCCTCTAGTGTAAGACATAGGTACCTACACCTAGCACGGCAGACGCTCCACGCGAGGGGACGTGGCTCGAGGCGGCTGCGGGAGTGACACTGATGAGGTGAGATGCCCCCCGGAAGCCCCCCGGATGTTTATTTAATATATATAAAATCATACAAAGGTTGCCTGGTGGAGCTCTTTAAATGTTTTAAGCGTTAAGTTCGGCTTTTATGGTTTACCTTGTTTGTTTTTGTGTTGGTTATATTGGTGAACAATACAGAATTTTCTATCCATTTGCAAATAAAGGGCAAGTAATTAAAGCGTAAGTTTTTCAAGGAAATCTGCTACAAGTCATTTTGACAGCAAAGTTACAGTCAAAATGTGTTTATTGAGAAGATTTCTTTTTATTTTCGATTTTATTTATTTTCGAAACGTAAAATCACATTCGACTTCGTTTAATAAGGTCCCGTTTTAGGAAGTTAATAACCAAGTTGTATTGTCAATATAAGTCGCGGCATCACGTGGTCATATTAGTTAGTTCTAAACAAAGAGAAACAGATGCGCATCGCGTGAGGGCGGAGCCAGGGGGGGGGGAGCCGCGCGACTTGCCGGACGGTGACACGACTCCACGTTCACCTCGAGTGAACCTTATCACCGCGGAATAGAGTTTATATCTGATCAGATTATTGTGAAGTCGACGACGTAAGTGAATTTGCTCTAGTTAGCAAGTTTCAAAGTTTCCAAGTTATCAAGCGGCGTCTGCTCGCTGCGCTCGAGCAATGAGTGGACTCAGCAGTTTCATCGCAGTCCGTGCTGTTACTCTAACAGGACTTGTTAAATACTTCTTGCTTCGTTTAGATTATGATTTGGTTGTAATATAGGTAAACATATTTCACGTTTATGTTTGTTTCTTAAAATATAACATTACAGAATGAGTAGGTACCTAACCCTAACCTAACTCTGGAACAAATATGGTGTAGGTGTTATTAAAGTTATAAAGGTAAACATTACATTGCATTAAAGAGTACATTAAATGAGCAATTATCAAATATTTAAATCTATGAAAATAAAAATTAACTGCACCGGTGGTGGTGTACTCAATAAAATCTAATTAAATTAAATAGACTCACTTTTTCCCCTTCGAGGATTCACCTCTGATCACTACTCGGAGCGTGGAGCTGATGAGGATCACCTACTTACTATAGACACCAACACTTAACATCAACAACACGTTACACGCGTCACGCCGGAATCGTCTGTTTGACCACGCTGATCTCCGAAAGTACTGAACCGATTTCAATAAAGTTTTGGAGATGTGTTAGTTGTTTACCTCTAGCCTCTAGAACTACTAGGTCTAGGATGGCACGAGCTTCAGGCACAGGCTCGCTTCACGCCGCGCGCTGACGGAGCTCTGCAAACCGTTTGGCGGCGGACTTCGGAGCTTGGACTTTCTGTACAGCTCTTACCACCAGGGCTGTGATCATTCAGCACGTCCCAGTGATCTGCCTTCTCTCACGACGTGCAAGTCTCGTTGTGCAAGTCTCGTTGTGAAGTCTCGTTGTGCGAGCTGAGAAGCATGTTTCTCCATTACTCGTGGAAGGTACCTACCTACCTACCTACGTACGTATGTATGGAGAAGCTCCACCAAGTTCGCAAGTAGGTTTCAGTTCAATGAGATGGAATTATTGCTTGCACACCAAGTCTAGCATTGCTTCTGAGAATAAAGCTAGTCCATTGCCTTTCTATGCCAATAAAATCTTAAGCATATAATACATTACAAAATGCTTCTTAGTATTTCTCTGGCTTATAAAAGTATTAGTACCAGTACCTCACAGCTCAGTAGGTTGTAGGTTGTGGGTTTGACAACGAGGACATGTTCTGTGTGCGGGTGATTAAAAAAAAATGCTAGTATTCTATCCATAATCTCATCATGCATAGTTAAGCGCTAGATGGCGCTGCGTAAAATTGCTTTTATGTAGGTACCTACCGTATTTATTTTTTTATTTTTGAAAACTTTTTTGAGTAAGGAACATACACATTTGTACACACATTACAATGCATTAAAGAATCAAAAAGCTTCACACACTAGAACACATGCAAATGAACTTATGAGACCAACCAAGAGCTAAAGTGTATGAAATGACCACTACGTGATAGTTTCAAGTTTATTTATTTCAAAAACAAAGATATGTGGAATGTTACAAAAACTCAAATAAAAAAAAAAGGTGTATAAATTAAAGGTGACATACATGTAGATGACTAACATGTAGATCATGTAATAAAACTCCTCTCGTTAGTACTACACTGTTCATTCCGGACACAATCTCGAGAACATATCTCCTCCCTATCCTTTCAACAAGTCTATATCACTCAACAACAATATATATCTTCCAAAATGAACGAGCTCGTGGCTCAGAGCTGCGACACTGCGCACCGACCGATGGTGTCGAGCGCTCTGTCAGCGAACCGAGCGGCGGTCGCTCGAACTCTTTCGCACCACACTTCGCAACACGTATCGCGAGTCTCCCACGACCCACGCGTTTCAACAAAACCAGTTAGTGCAAACGTCATTTCCGTAGCTACTTTATTTTACAATTTATGAAATCAAGCAGATATTATCCATATATAATTTAATTAAATAAAGGTTTGCTTAACGCGAGCATGTGACATTCAACCAGGTGATCGTAAGGCATCACCGATCACTCATCAAATAAATACGAGCGACTTCCTGACATATGAGTTTGATCTAGCCGTCTGCGTGCACTGTGACACCTCGCCGACCGACGCAGAGATTGTGTCCAATAATATGGTCCGTCTCCCGCCTCCGTCCCGACGTCGGGCCGACGTCGGGACGAATCCGATCACAAATGTTCAGCGATAACTTTTATACCATTCTAGAAGTGAAACATTTAAATTGATTGTGTATACAAAGCTTGAAATGAGACAGGTAGTGTCAACGAAACAAACTTGATGTCCGAACTCATTCAGATTCACACATCCCGCCGCAGTCCTGTTAAATTTCATACCAATAAGATAGCTTTGATAATGATTGCTGACATTATAACAATAACAGTATATGTTATAACAGTACAGAGTATTAGTTTCATACAGCGCCATCTAGCCCCAAACTAAGCTAAACTTGTAAAAATGGAAACTAGATTCTGATAGAATACTCATGTACGTTTGTGATATATACAATACAGATATACAATACAGATTTATCACAATAATACAACACGGAATAAATAAATATTCGTCACACGCGTGTTCATCCTGGTTGAGAGCCCACGCACGGCACAAAGGCATAGATAAGACATTAAAAAATATGTATGACCGGGAGGTGCTTAGCCTTCATCTCATCAGATTTTCAAGTTATGACAAGGCCGAAGGTGGAAGCGCACTTCACCCGGAATCCTCAACAATCTGAGAAACTGGCTGGCTATATTACACCGGTAGATAAACCACTAGACCGCAGAGGCGGTTATAAAAATACAATACTATACTGAACCGAACAAAGTCAAAGTGAAATATATTTATTCAGTAAGATTTTTTAGGATCACTTTGAAACGTCAAATCTACCGCCTGTTCGGTATCCAGCACACAGTGAGAAAGGCAAGAACCTCGAGCTAGTTTTTTTTTTCATGATTCATTACAATAGCTTAAAATTATCTAATACTAATTACAATTTATTCACTGGAGCAAATTCATTTTTTCTAATGCCAGGCTTTCTCATCTTCTAGGTAATATGAAATTTTATAATAAGCTTTGCTGCATAGCTTTTGTTTAACAAAATTTTTGAATTTATTATTTGACAAGCTTAGCACATCAATTGGCAATTTATTATAAAAGCGTACAGTTTGCCCTATGAACGATTTATTAACCTTATGGAGCCTAGTTGTGGGAACAGCGAGTTTATTCTTATTTCTAGTATTATAATTATGTTTATCACAGTTTTTGACAAATAAGCTTATGTTTTTACGCGCGTACATAATATTTTCATGAATATATTGGCAGGGCATAGTCAATATATTTATTTCCTTAAGTGTAACAGTGACTACTGAATTCATAATAAGGTAGTGTTTATTCACATTTAGTGTTAACGATCGTATTACATTTCCTTTGCCTATGTAATGTGTTACTAGTGTTCCCGAATTCCCAGAGAATATACTAAAACTCTATAGAAGTGCAGAAATGTGGATTATCCAGGAGCAACCAAGCGGTGGTCTGGCCAGAGCGTTGAATGTCAGTCAGTCAGCTACGTGACTATATAATCTATCTATGCATCGGACAACCAAGCGGTGGTCTGGCCAGAGCGTTGAATGTCAGTCAGTCAGCTACGTGACTATATAATCTATCTATGCATCGGACAACCAAGCGGTGGTCTGGCCAGAGCGTTGAATGTCAGTCAGTCAGCTACGTGACTATATAATCTATCTATGCATCGGACAACCAAGCGGTGGTCTGGCCAGAGCGTTGAATGTCAGTCAGTCAGCTACGTGACTATATAATCTATCTATGCATCGGACAACCAAGCGGTGGTCTGGCCAGAGCGTTGAATGTCAGTCAGTCAGCTACGTGACTATATAATCTATCTATGCATCGGACAACCAAGCGGTGGTCTGGCCAGAGCGTTGAATGTCAGTCAGTCAGCTACGTGACTATATAATCTATCTATGCATCGGACAACCAAGCGGTGGTCTGGCCAGAGCGTTGAATGTCAGTCAGTCATACGTGACTATATAATCTATCTATGCATCGGACAACCAAGCGGTGGTCTGGCCAGAGCGTTGAATGTCAGTCAGTCAGCTACGTGACTATATAATCTATCTATGCATCGGACAACCAAGCGGTGGTCTGGCCAGAGCGTTGAATGTCAGTCAGTCAGCTACGTGACTATATAATCTATCTATGCATCGGACAACCAAGCGGTGGTCTGGCCAGAGCGTTGAATGTCAGTCAGTCAGCTACGTGACTATATAATCTATCTATGCATCGGACAACCAAGCGGTGGTCTGGCCAGAGCGTTGAATGTCAGTCAGTCAGCTACGTAACTATATATTCTATCTATGCATCGGACAACCAAGCGGTGGTCTGGCCAGAGCGTTGAATGTCAGTCAGTCAGCTACGTGACTATATAATCTATCTATGCATCGGACAACCAAGCGGTGGTCTGGCCAGAGCGTTGAATGTCAGTCAGTCAGCTACGTGACTATATAATCTATCTATGCATCGGACAACCAAGCGGTGGTCTGGCCAGAGCGTTGAATGTCAGTCAGTCAGCTACGTGACTATATAATCTATCTATGCATCGGACAACCAAGCGGTGGTCTGGCCAGAGCGTTGAATGTCAGTCAGTCAGCTACGTGACTATATAATCTATCTATGCATCGGACAACCAAGCGGTGGTCTGGCCAGAGCGTTGAATGTCAGTCAGTCAGCTACGTAACTATATATTCTATCTATGCATCGGACAACCAAGCGGTGGTCTGGCCAGAGCGTTGAATGTCAGTCAGTCAGCTACGTGACTATATAATCTATCTATGCATCGGACAACCAAGCGGTGGTCTGGCCAGAGCGTTGAATGTCAGTCAGTCAGCTACGTGACTATATAATCTATCTATGCATCGGAGAACAATGTATTTTTGTCTAGTATCTATCTATGCGTGCAATACTGGGGCACACACACGCACACACACCAGAGTGAAGAGGTTTATTCATCCAAAGTTCGTTCAATATGTATCACATCCAAATGGCCAACGCTTATTTCTATTTCTGTTTTAATTTGGAATCGAAATGCAATGTCTTGCGCGAGGATATATCACTAGACGGACATCACTTCGCTGAATACAACCACTCCGCTGAAGTTTGAGAACTAAATGCAAGATAACCTTTTATTTTTGCCTGGAAATGTAGGTCGAAACCTTCGGTGTGCATAACAAAAGCGGATAAAGCACATAGCAGGCTAAATTACGAAGCAGGAAATGGATGTAGCGGGAAAAGGAAGGAAAAGTCTAGACTGACGGCTGATTCAACTAGTTCAATTTCAGCCTAAACCGCTAGTCCTACAGACGTGAAATTTGGACACACAGTGCTCTTTGTGATGTGTAGGTATCCACTAAGAAAGGGTTTTCAAAATTCCAACCCTGACGGGTTGAAAAAGGGGGTTGAACTGCCGGTTGTGCAGACTCTGAGCTAGAGACATTATCTTGGTGTGTCATGGTGTGGTGTGTGTTAAGATTTTTAAAAATAATAGATATCTCTTTATTGTTCACCATTTACAAATAACATAACAAAATAAAGATAGTGGAAATTTAATCTAAGCATCACTGGTAAAACAATGGGCGGCCTTATCGTTGAAAGCGATCTCTTCCAGGCAACCGCTGGATGGACAGAGAAGATTATGGCTTTCAAGGATGGCGGACTATTCGAATAAAGAATACATGTATCAAGATGTAGGTCTATTTTAAAACAATAATAAAACAAACAAAAAGAAAACTACAAATATACATAAAAAATTAAATACTTTATATATAGTAGATTGGAATTTGTATACTCAATAAATATCTTATACATAAAATATACTTAACATAAATGTTATACGTATAAAAAATAAATAAAATAAAATAAGCCTTTATTTGCTGTTTGTTTTACAATACTTTTGGTTTGTAAGAAGCCTTAATGCTACGCTATGTTTGTGTTAGTACTTAATATAAAATATTGTTAGGTAAATAGTTGTTTTCGGCAATCAGTTACACTCAAATATTAACAGCTTGTCTTTCGACAAAGGCCTCCTCTAAAGATTTCCACCTTTCTCTATCCTTTGCTAGTCGTATCCATTCTGGACCGGCCACTTTTGTAATGTCATCTTCCCAGCGTTTTGTCTGTCGCCCTTTGTTTCTTAGCCCATACCTAGGACACCACTCTGTTATTATTTTTGTCCATTTCTCTTTTTCTTCTCTTAGCATATCCCTGTCCATCTCCATTTAAGTGTAAGTTGTATTTTTTATGCCTTTTAATCGTATTCTGTCTATATTCTAGATTCCCATTACACTTCGTTCTATGGAATTTTGGCATACTTTTATTTTAGAAGACAGTTTTTCTGTCAATGCCCACGTCTGACAACCATAAGTTAAGCACGGTAGTATACACATATTGTAAACTTTTATTTTTTCTTGAATCGGCATATCATTGTTCTTCATTACTTCACTGAGTGACCAAAATCGTCTCCATGTACTGTTTATTCTTCTATCTATTTATTTTTTCATGGTATCCGTTGCAGATAATAATTGACCTAGGTAAATATATTCGTCTACATATTCTATACCTTTACTATTTACGTTTATGATGTCTTTTTGGTTCGAATTTGTGATTATTTTGGTTTTTGATGTGTTCATTGATAGTCCTGCTTTAGCGCTAGCATCGGAGAGTTGTTGTAACATCATTTCTAAAGTCTTAGGACTTTCAGAAAAAAGGATCAGGTCGTCTGCAAAGCGAAGGTGACTTAGTTTATCGCCATTTATATTCAGTCCATTTTTATCCCAATCCAAGTTTCGAATTATAATTTCCAAGACTGCCGAGAACAGTTTAGGTGAGATGGGATCGCCTTGACGGACACCTCGCTGTATGCGAAACTCCTCTCCTATAGTATCTAATTTCACTTGAGCAGTACTTCTCGAGTAGATGTTTTTAAGTATGCTTATATATTTCATTTGGACTCCTTGTTTTTCAAGTGCCTCCCACATGTACTCTGTGGGTAGGTCAACATTTGTTCTGTTGGTTTTAGATGTCACCTTTGACGACATGACCTGTTGTTTCCTCGGCTGAGTGCTACCTTGTGGTGATGTGGATGGCTCCCTTTTTCTTTTGTCCTTGCTTGTGTTGTTCTCTCTTACTATCAGTTTATCGTATTTTATGTATGCGAACTTCCCTTTGTTACGTTCTTCTAATAGTTGAGGTTGTAGAGCCTTCCTCTTTTCTAAAACTTCTTTCAAAAAGTCTTCAGCTATATATATTTCCTTGAGGTTCTTTTTATTTCTTAAAAAATCTGTTTTTTTCCACATAGTAATGAACGATATTAGAACGGGCCTAGGTTTAGTTCAAACTTCCAATACGAAATATATTGTTTACCTCTACGTTTATATTTAAATCATCTCTGAAGTTCATTCGCACCCTCTGTAGTAGTTCTTTTGTTGATTTTTCTTCCTCTTTAAGGCCGAATACTATAATATTGTTGCTTTTCCTTTCCCTTTTCAGATATTCTATTTCTTTTTCTAGTTCTCAAGTTTTTGACTTTAGTTGTTTATTTTCTTCTACGATGGGTTTTAATTTTTCCTCCATTTTTTCCATGATTGAGATTGTAATTGACTCCTTCAACTGTTTGATTGTTCATTTCCATTTTCATTTTATCAAATAAAAGTTGAAATTGTTCATCCATTTTTGTTAAAAGTTTGTGAAATTAGTGTAATTTCGGCCGTTTTCAGTTCCTGCATAATACGTATGTAATTACATAAATAATAATTATGATAATAATAGTATATAGATAGATAGATAATTGTGATAAACTTTCAACTTAATATATTATTAATTATATTTATATTAATAATGAGAAGGGTCCAATATTTATGGAAAACCCTTTTATAGAGCTGTCTTTTGAACTGTTACAATAATTGTATTTGTGAGGTTTGAAATTTTCAGACCGGAAAAATATCAAACAAGAAAATTACATATAAAAAGGGGTTTCCATTCAAGAAACGATTTCATAAATTGTTATTTCCTACCTAAATCAAACTTGGTGTATATATAATGCATTATTTGAGGTAAATAAATAATATAAACTGGCCAAGTGTGAGTTAGACACGCGCTACCACTTCATAAAACCTAAATTATCTGCCTAGAAATGTGGGTTGGAACCCTCGTCATTGTTTTGTGTTTAACATAATTGTCAATAACCAAGTCGATGTAATCTGCGATCACTAAGTATGTAATACAATATATAATTGAGGCTCTCTACAGCCGTGGACAAGAATAGGCTGTTGAAGTTATCGTGATGATGGGTATGAATGTGCTTCAGAATGTGTCATCTATTTGATAGATGCACTTCTCAAGGTCCTGGATTTCATTTCCATCAACCCGTGGTATTTCCCAAGAAATGAAGCTACCCTGAAAACATCTAGCATATTCTCGTTTCTCGAATTTAGGAATTCATAGTTTTTTTTTAGCGCGGATCTCTACTAATTCTTTTTAGAAAAATAATTGTAGCCCAAGCTACTACATAAAACATCTGCTACCTGCCAGTCTCGTCTAAATCCAACCGCCTCTGTGGTCTAGTGGTTCATGCCACCGATTTCAGATCCAGAGGTCCCGGGAACAATCCCCATGGGGAGTACAATATATTGTGCTTGGTTTGGTTGGTGGTAGGGCTTAATGAAGTCCGCCTGGCTAGCTACCACCATCTTACCTAATTCTGTCACTATAATAACAATTCTTAAATTGTTGTGTTCCGGCATTTAGATGTAAGATAGCCAGTTCCTCAGTTTGTTGAGAATTCCGGGTGAAGTGCGCCTCCACCTTCGGCCTTATCTTAACTAGTTACCAAGTGAGATGAAGGCCAAGCGCTTCCCTGTCATACAATAAAAAAAAAATCGGTCCAGACGTTATTGAGATTAGCCGAAACAAACAGACAGACGAACAAATTGTTTCTCATCGATTTTTAAACCGTTTAAAATAAATGAAAAACAGATTTTTTACTAGTCAGTAATATTTTCATTACCTATGCAATTACAGAAATATGTACGGACGTTTAAATTTAGTAAAAAACTGTTATCTTGAAATTAAAATCAGTCACTTCAATATTTTTAATAGATAGTTTGTCCAAATTTCGCAGGAAGTATTTTTCTGTGTAAGAAGGTATGCTTGTGTGTATTTGGAAGCGAAACGAGACTAGGTAAGGTTTAGTTGTCTATGTAGCGAAGTGCTCCGACCGGAGACACATCTCGGCAGGAGCGGTCGCTGTACAGCGGCTTCCGTGGGGACTTCCATGGACAGACTGCCACCTGTTGTTGCTATCTCCGAGTTGGCACCCTGGTACACACGAATACAATCAATGGCCGAAGTAAACGGATGAGAGCTGTAGAGCGCCCGGCTGAAGATCTGTGTCATTTGTGAGTAGGTAGGTACCGACTGAACTGCCTCGCGTTTTTCTTCTCGTGTCGATATCACGTCGCGCGGCTGTTTGTCTCGATATTGAGATTCCGCTCTTTGAGCAATAACGTATGCTAATGGAACGGAGACACGCGCTAACTTCGCTACACGTAAACCTATACTACATTCTGCCTCGACTAGCTATTTGTTTGAGTCGGGCACGGGTAACATTCACGGCGGCGGCGGCGGCAGACAACAGGGTGCCTGTGACTACTCGTACATTCTTTTTATTCGTCTTATTACTAAATCTTAAAAACGGGGACAAAATTGAAACACAAGTCGATGACTTAGTGTAGATCCTGATGATGCAGAAAGCAAGCCATTCTCTTATAGGTTATAGATATAATTTAAGTATACCTTTACGTTGCACTTTTCTATGTGTGTAGTTATAAAGCTTGTTATATAATAATTTAAAGAAATAAATAAATGAATTGACAAAAAAATAAAAAAATAAAAAACTCAAAAACAAAAAACAGTATTTACTTAATTACAATACCAAGAGAGCATCTTTTAAATCTTCAGCGGCAGTCGGGCAATAAAGTTCCTAAATATGAACGTCACATTGCAAGTTCGCACATTCATGAAGTTGTCGCTGCTGAGATTTATTTGAAGGTTCCGTGGATTTACGGCAGAAGTTGCGGCGGCGGAGGTAATGTGATGTGGAGCGATGGTACGCCGCGCCGTGTCGCAGACCATGGAATCCGGAGGTAATGTGATGTGGAGCGATGGTACGCCGCGCCGTGTCGCAGACCATGGAATCCGGAGGTAATGTGATGTGGAGCGATGGTACGCCGCGCCGTGTCGCAGACCATGGAATCCGGAGGTAATGTGATGTGGAGCGATGGTACGCCGCGCCGTGTCGCAGACCATGGAATCCGGAGGTAATGTGATGTGGAGCGATGGTACGCCGCGCCGTGTCGCAGACTATGGAATAGATGTGTGTGGGAGAGATCACGAATGCATCTTTTTTTATTTCTTTTTTAACCGACTTCAAAAAAAGGAGGTTCTCAATTCGGGTGTACGTTTTTTTTTTTTTTGTTTGTTACTTGATTTCTGCGCCAATTAGAAATATATTTTGATGATTCTTGTTACGTTTGGTAGGCCATACTCGCGAAGCGGTCCCATAGAAATTGTATCAAAATAGGTTCAGTAGTTTGGTTTTTATATCAAATAACTGGAAAATATATGTCATCCAAGTAAACGATATTGCGTATTCTGCTTTCCTATGGTGTTTACGGTCACTAGAGTAGACCTTTTGATACGCTTACCTTCCAGTATCATCATCATCATCAGGAGTTTGCAATAATCACCACGCTTGGCATCATTAGATGATACGTAGTAGTAAGTGGAATTGACTTTGACGTATTCTGGCTATAAATGCTGTATACATGTATCATCATCATCATTACAGCCCATAAAAGTCAACTATATACGACATGGGCCTCCCCCAATGCTAAAGAAAGCAATGGAGGGTTTTGCCATAATACTCACGCTTGGCAGGCATGTTGGTGATCAATGACTCTTTAACGATTACTACTGCATTACCTCAGAACTCCGTTATTACTCAACCGATTTGCAAAATATATTTTCATCCAAAAAATTACGTGTTATTGCACCCTCACACGACTCTTAAATGGTGTGTCGGAGACGTCGTGGTGTCGTAGGTTTTACAACGAAAAATTGCCAAAAATAAACTCTTTTTGGAAAAAAATGGAACCGACTTCACCACTAAAAACTTACAAATGACTCTTAGGGTAAGTTCATATAATTTGAAGGCGGTGCCATAGAATAAAAATGTTGTTGTGCTTGGAAATTCGGCACCAACTTCAAATTATATGAACTTACCTTAAGAGTTATTTGTAAGTTTTTAGTGGTGAAGTCGGTTCCATTTTTTTCCAAAAAGAGTTTATTTTGTTAGATTTTTCGTATCACTAACCGCTGTGGAATTAAAAGTTTCCTTTTATTTCGAACCTGCAGCTCGCGACGGCGATGCAGCCTCTGCCGCCAACCGACCTCGGTATAGGTTCATTGTACATTTGCGATGAAATGGTTTGGTCTTGGCCTTTGGGCTCGGTGTGATTCATTAAAAATACTACCCCACCTTTTTCTGCCGTGAAATAGTTTAAATACCCCTGATCCTGAGCGACTAACGTAACTCTGTCAATAAAGCGGCAGTGCAAAAACTAATTGAAATATTACCGGACAATAATTTCACACAACGCAATCCAGTCCCAAACGAAGAAAAGCTTGTAATATGAGAACTAGGTTACGGAAATATTACTGATTAACTTTTTTTTCACAGAACAAACATTTATATTGATCAATTTTTTTTTATCTTAGGTGGGAATCGAACCCACAGGCTACAGCTCGGAAGGAAGAGCTACTACCAAAAGAGCTGTTAGGCTTGTCGTAAAAAAATAAAACATAACATTATTGCAATTGCATGTTTGTCTGTTTGTGAGTGCGTTTTGCGTGTCGGTACGCTCCATGCGGCTCCTTTTAGCTCCGTTAGCCTCCGCTGAGCTCCGCTCGCAGGCTCGGTCGCCTCACCTGCCTCCGGCAACATTAATCATCTCCGCGACACGTCCATAAATCACCTCGACCTACTTTGTTATTTTAAAACTATCCCCGCATAATGTATACCGCTCAGTGAAACAATGAGAAGCGCGCATCTGCCTTAAGTAGGCCTTTCAAACATGGCGGATGATCGTTTTGGAGTTCATTTTGATCTGTGTGAGTATGTAGATATTTTATTAAATTCAATTAATTTCATTTCGGTTAACAGAGATGCATCTCTGTTATTATATTTATCAGTACGTCTCGGCGGGTCGGGTTGCACCTGCAGAGGTCGCGGTAGAACATTTTATGCGACGTGTGACACGTGACATGTTTCGTATCAAAATAAAAGTGTGTTTTGTTTCGACGATTGCGACTTCTTCATGCTCCAGTAGATTTGTATAAACATATTTGTTCACTCGATCATCCATCTCCCTTCCGGTATCACATCACAATCGAATCCAATCCGGCAGGATAATGTCATCTTAACCCAGTTCTATTGTCAGGCAGGTAGTTATTGAACCGAACCAATCAATGTCTCCTTTAGATGTGACAATACCGTATTCATCGGAATCGATTTCAGCTCCAAATGATTGCAGATCGTAAGCTGTTACTACTACAGCTGAAGCATTATTATAAATAAATGAACACTTCAAGTCAAGGAACACTCCTATACAACGATTGTTCTTTTCGACGTTCTCAGCAATAAGGTAAGTAACCAGGGTAATCGCGTCTTCAGTTGATTTGCCCTTTCTGAAAACAAACTGCCTGTTAGAGATAACCTGGTGTTTCTCGAGAAAGGGAATCAGCCTGTTGCTAACAATTTTTTAAAGTCTAAGACTTTTGAAAGGACGCCGAGCAGTGCTATTGGCCTACAGCTTTCAGGTGTGTTTTTCCGATTACTTTTATAGATGGGTGATACAGCAGCAACTTTCCAACAGTCGGGAAATATACCTGTTTTAAGACTTACATCGAAAATGTAGTTCAAAGGAATAATTCATTAGGATAAAGATTTTTTAATAAGGGAAACTGTTAATTTATCAGGATCTGGAGAGCAATCACTATGTAGATTTGTGACTATTTGAAGAATTTCATATGGATCGGTGGGGTATAAGAAAAGAGAATCTGCAATTGACCTGTTGGGTCTGTCTCTCAATTGATTTCCTGAGGCGTTTGCAGCCTGACAAGTATGTTGTCTGCTAGTTTTGTACCTACAGAAATGTTGGCTACAGTTGTAAAGAGACGTCGTTTATCTTGGCCGGTGTTCATAAGTTCCGTAGCAGGGTTGATTCTCTGTTGAGTTTGACATATAGTTTTTATGGATTTCCATAGTTTTTTTGGGTTGTTTTTGTTTTGTTCAATTTGCTGTTGGTTGTAATCTGCCTTGTCTTTACGAAGAAGCTTGTTACAAAAATGTCTATACCTTGATATGCCGTCACAAACGTTGCCACATACATATATATACATACATACAGTACCGGATTTCCCAACTAAGTTCGGAGATCTCGTTCGCTCGATCAATAAAGAGTAAGATGATAAGAACATAAAAAAAGGTAAAAAGAGACTGACCAAGAAAACACATCGAGCCAGGTATGCTTATGCTGGTGTAGTACTGGACGGTATGTTGGAGACTTAGAACTGCAGTTTCAGTAGACGACCCGTTTCTTAAACTAAACCCTGAGAATGGTGACACAATATTATTATTCGTTTAAGACCTACATAATGTACCTACCCATTTATCGCAATAAATAATTTCAGAATTTGAATTTGAACCCGGCGTCGTCGTGCGGCTTCATACATGTTTCTAAATGTGTATCAATGACACCGTGCAGCATCTTTACTATCTCAGTATCCGCTATGTATATATATATATATATATATATATATATATATTTAGCGGCCGCCTGCAGTTACTGACGCTAGATGCGAGACGCGTCTGCCCCCCTTCTATGACGTACATCGGTGTATTGGTGTTTTTCTTAGAATGAGAGTTAGCAACGAAAGAAAGACTCGCACTGGTGAATAAAGAGAGCTTGAGAAAAAGTGCGCTTAGAGTAAGGTTTTGTAAAAACACGTCTTTATTGTAGTATTAATAACTTTTTTTTGAGTAACAATACTTACACAAACCAAACAACACTAGATCTAAGTTCGAGGCGAGCAACTAGATATTAAACATTTTAAATAGCAATTATGCTTCGGTTCGACTCAAAAGGAGCTCGTTTAAGCAGAAGGGTCATAAAGGTACAGGTACAGGCAAAGTCGTAATTTTTCAATTTTAGTGGGCATTGGTTCGCCCCGCCAGGGCTGGGGGGCGGGGGAGGTTTGGGGGACACGGAAATTAAAAATGGCGGCACTTCACGGTGTCGTAAAGAGAACGCATTATAATCTGAAGCCAGTTTAATGCATTTTATACTGATTTATTTCGGAACTTCAAATAAGTTTTGTGTTAGTGCACTTTGCACTTCAAGGAACTGTCCTGGTATCGTTTGTGTGTTCATCACTACGACGGAGGTAGTTCCGTTACGACGTGGTACACTGATCTCCGTAACTATGCACATCGGTACGTACCTATGAGAATGGGTACCTAACCTACTTATTGGCATTCATAAGTAATGGTATGGAATGGAACTCGTCTGACCTTCCGCACCTGTACAATCTTGAAGTCTTCAAGTCCACAGTGGATAGCTTCCTAACAGTCAAACGTGCTCCATCTAAAGACATATCTCTACTGGTTTTTGGGCTAGTGAGCTGGTGGTCAAACGCTTGAACAAAATTTATCTAGATTTAGGTTCAAACAGAAAATCTATTAATTCAAGTGCGAGTGGTGAACTTTGCGAAAACGCTAATTCCCACAGATGTTTGAGAACAACTATTATTCCGACAATTGATTGCTTGAACTTTGTACCTTACGGTTTTGCAACAGGGTTCAAAATAGATTGCGGAGTTCTTGTAGCAGAAGAAGGAGAGAAGTGATATTAATTACAAGAGGTACAGTTTAGCGTCACTACGTTATGAGAAACGGCGCTATTGTTCGTCAGTTGTTCCGATGTTCGGGCGAGCGTCCCTCGCGGTCACAGGTGAACCTGTAGTCGCGTTACTAGTTCACGACACGTACATATAGTACGTGTTGTTCGAGTGACTTGTTGTTGGTGCGAGAACTAGTTAACCCTTGACGTTAACTAATTGAGGTGTCAAGCTCAAGTTTTTTGACCTATTGTAGTTTGAAAACAAATAGCTAAAATTGAAAAAAAAAAAACATAATTTGTTCCCCCTCGACACCCCCTCAGGGCTGATGCATGAGACCCCCTCGGGACTGACGCATGAGACCCCCTCAGGGCTGACGCATGAGACCCCTAAGCCTGACGCATGAGACCCCTTGAGGTTCCACCTCAAGATAACATACCAAACCCCCACATGTACAAAAGAACAACATAGCCATTCATTTACATTGATGATAACAGTGAATATAGTCATAGTCAGGGGACGACCCCGATATCCACTTTGAATTCTAATGTTATAGTTATTTGTTAATATTCTTACAGTTACATTCTGTGTAAATGTTCCCAAATGGTGAAAAGGCTCCGTCACGTGACCAACGGACATTGTCGGCAAGACAATCGAATTAACGAGATATCAGCAACAATACGATACTCACATCACTAACACACGGGGGCGGAGGGGGGTGAGCTTATCATCTAATTAATTTATTGCTAACATCAATCCTCGCGCACTCGTTACTCCGATCACGATCACGTGACAACGATCATTCAGTTCCGCACAGGGCAGTGACACCCCACGTGAACAACACCTATTCGTTGTAGTTGGATCGGTATATCGGTATATCGGTGTACCGGTATACCGGTGTATGGCCTTCCGTTGTACATACTACGCAATAAACACTGTGTTACCTGATGTTTGTAGGTAGCTACAGTTCGATGTCGTTATTGAGTATGCGAAAGTGTCCATTCATTCATATATTTTCTTTCGTTTTAATTAGTAATTCATTAAATTGTTAATTAATTTATTAATTCAATGATTGGTCAGATTATGGAATACTTACTAGTAATTTACCATCAAATTAATGTATTTGGTTTAACAAACCATCTATAAGTTGAATATTCAACGTAACACAGATCTACAAGAATTTTAGTTGAAGTCAAAGTAATTCTTTTTATTCGTTCAGATTTTTTAGGATAATTCCGAACCGTCTGTTCGGAATCCCGACTAGCACACGAAGGAAAGCGAGAACCTCGGGCTGGTTCATTTTATGATCTATTTAACATTTATACAGAGTTTATAATAATTTATCTAACTACCTGCCTAATGTGCAGATTGTTATCAATGAGAAATCACCATTTAACTGTCAACTGGTATAGTAACATTGGGCCACGCGTTCTTATCGTCGATATAGTTACTTATTTTGTAGTAGGCACTTTTAATTAAATTATTCTTTCTACAATTTTAATTTAAGAGCAGAGAGTTTGGTGGTGCTTTGAGGAAGCTTATTATATAAATGTATCGGGAGCAGACTGTAAGAATACCAATCTCTTTAAAACTTTGCTTGAGAGAGTCACGAGTTTTCATTTTGCAAGTTGCCCGTATTTTTGCAGAATAAAAATGCTTTCAATATCTGCTGCACTTCCCCATGAAAATATGCCATAAGACATAATACTGTGAAAGTAACTAAAATAAACTAACCTCGCCGTGGCTTCATCAGCAAAATGGCTCATTGTACGTATTGTGAAGCTGCCGAGACTCCCTGATGGCTAATGTATCAGAATACCTTTGCATCAATATTTAAACCATAAAAAGTAGTTGCTTTCATAAAGTTAAGTATTTCCCCGTTTAAGATAATGTTAGCATGGCCGACTTGAACACTAGGCAAGGTGAATCTGATGCATTTGTTTCCGTTAATGTCCAATGTGAAAAAAACAGCTTGCGTAAATCCCTGTCTTTATAGGGGTTGCCTGAACAAGAGTTGGTGGCATCGATTCCCGCTGTCCTGTTGTTTGACCGTCGGGTGAACTGATCGAACAGACTACGAATAAACGTGATTCTATTCTATTATATTGTATGTTGCTAAAGAACTGACACATTTCAACTTTCTGTTCGCTGATGAAGCGATTACTGTATCGTGTGTCTACTAAGTGGTTTAATATCAAAACAGAAGTAGGTACGATATCTAAAGAGCTCCGTCGAACGCTATACGATACCAACAAGGAGTTACAGCTCTAACATCTCTTGCGAATAACTTTAACTTTAAAGTTAACTTTGTTCCTTTCAATAATTGAACGTCCGCCAATCGCCGGAGTCGGCCTCGCCCCCCTCATCCCACTACGTTAACTCTCTCCGATACACTTTGATTGATATTCGTTCCTTCGTGAGGTGAGGTGAGGTGAGGTGGCTCCGTCCACGTCCGCTACTGGTACAAGCCGAAATCGGTCTCGTTGCCCGCTCTCTGACAACGTGATTATGCAACTGCAGCAGACGGCACCTAAGTACCTAGGTAAATACAACTTCGATAAAGAGGTCAACCAACGAATCCAAATCATCCGATTTGGATTCGTCGGTTGACCTCTTCGGGCAGCGTTCGGTAAGCTTCGAAATATCTTCTCGTCTTAGATATCGCAGACCCTCCAGACGAAAGTATTTATCAGTGTGTGTTACCGTTATAGTGATGACATACGGATCCGAGACGTGGTCGCTAACTGTAGGCCCGCACCCGCACAGCGAGCTATGGAGAGAGTAATGCTTTGAATTTCACATAGAATCCGGAATGTGGATATAAGTAAGAGAGCCAAAGTTACAGACATAGCTCTCAGAATTAGCAAGCTGAAGCGGCAGTGGACTGGCCACGTAGCAAGCAGAACCGATAACCGCTGGGAGCGAAGGTTCTCGCCGCATTAAAGGCGAAACGGAATGAGGAAAGACCCCACTCGATGGACCGACGACATTCTCAATAACGCTATTTGTGGCGTCCATTGGAGGTGGCCTATGTTCAGCAGTGGACGAATCTGGGATTAAGTAATAATGATGATGAATTATATTGTATCGGTTGGTTATGGTTTTAAATAATGAGTTAATGCATACCTAAACTCATTGATTTTATCTGTTTTATCGTGTCATTTATTTTTACACAACTGCTTTAGAAAGAAGATAATATTTTTCGAGAGGTTAACTTGTAAAAGAGACATTCTCATCATCATCATCCCCACCTGCCACTGAATGTTAGGTTAGGTTAGGTTAGGTTAGAATCGTTAGAAGGCGGTACCTCAAGTACCTGGGCCTTACCTTGGACAGTCGCTGGGACTTCGGGGAGCACTTCAGCCGCACCGTCCCCCGGATTCAAAGGTAGTGGGTGCTCTGCATAGACTGCTACCAAATCTCGGGGGACCTAGGGAGGGAGTTCGCCGTCTCTACGGGGGAGTCGTGCGATCGATGGCACTCTACGGAGCGCCCGTTTGGTCTGGGAGACTGACGGGTGTTAGGCGCTATAGACTACTGTTTAATAGTCTACAGCGTACTATGGCCATTCGCATCGCACGAGGGTATCGTACGATATCTTTTGAGGCGGCAACGATCTTGGTGCGGTTTCCGCCCCTTGACGTCTTAGCGGAGATGGATGCACGTGTGTATTTTCGTCTCCGCAGTGATGATGGGAGTGGAACTGCGCCCGCTGAAGTGCGTGTGCAGGAGCGCCGACGTGCGCTCGTGGAGTGGCACGAGCGGTTCCATGAACCGCGAAGCTCGCGCCAACGCGTCGTCGTCGCCATTGCGCCTAACTTCGAAGTCTGGCTGGGAAGGAGGCATGGGCACGTCACCTATCGCCTTACTCAGGTGCTTACCGGACATGGCTGCTTCGGGGAGTACCTGAGTAGGATTGAACGCGAACCGACACCACAATGCCACCATTGTGGGTGTGACCGGGACTCCGCGCAGCAGACGCTTGAGCAGTGCTCAGTGTGGAGCGTGGAGCGCGGAATCTTGGTCAACAGGATCGGGCAGAACCTCTCTCTGCCAAGCGTAGTGGAAGCTATGCTGGCAGATGAGACGGCTTGGAAGGCTGTGGCCTCTTTCTGTGAGACCGTATTGGTTCGGAAAGAGGCTGCGAGATCGGGAGAGGTCCGATCCCGCTCGGAGGAGGCGGCGGCGGGGCGCTGGCAACGGCCGCCCCGCACTGCCTGCCCCATGAGGGGCTTGGGCGGTACCCCCTGCCGAACAGGGGGCCTTTCGGGACTGCGTGGGCGGTTGGAGCGAGGGCTCCGGCTGGTCAGTAGCGGACCCCGGGAGGGCGGCTGACACATTGTGGCATGTGCAGCCGTAACACCACGAGTGCTGGGGGCGACTGTGGGTGTCGTTCCCGGGACGTGCTTTAAAGGCGATATGCGAGGGGGGCACCGAAATGTTCTATAGAGAGTTGTCGGAGCCCCTCGACACGCATCGAGGCCGGCCACCGGGGTGGTTTTAGTGAGTCGACGAGTCCGTCATCCTCACACTACCCTTTTGCATCCCTCGGGGCGTTAGGGTGTCTGCGAACAGATTTCACCCCGTTAAAAAAAAAAAAAAGGTTAGCTCTACATTGCAAACATTTTGAAGGAAAAACTGGAGGTTTCCCATATTTATAGTAGTATCAGTACTTATTTGTAATTTTTTTTTTTTTTAATATGTATATATTTATTCAATAAATTAAACTAACTAAGTACAAAGGAATCAGTCAGATTACCTAAGGACCGTTACAAACGGCCTATAGGTAACTCAACTGTTCCAGACCAGTACCAGACGGAAGCGTGCCCAAGACACTGGCTGCATTGCCACGCTGAATAGCTATGCTAATTCGCTGGCCTAAATAAGAGCCAGCCCTTGGGTCACGTGTCGCCTCAATCAAAATTTGTAATTGAATTGAAGAAAGTTTAGAAAGAGCATCCTGTCCAGTTAAAATGTAGTAGGTCTAGGTAATATTTGAAAGAAAAACTCATAATTAGTTTTGATTTCTTGAAACCCCATCATAAATTCGTAGCACAAAATGTTGAATTAATTATTAATTTGTATATATATCTATGTTTATTGTTTTACTGTTTGCATATACCGTGGTGGTCGCGGCTTAAGAATCGACCCCTCTCACTCAGTCCATGGACGTCGTAAAAGCCCACTTAGGGATCTCACCAGAAGAAGGGCAGCAGCTTCCTTCTGTGTATTATCTCCACCTTTACTGCGACCAACAATCTGCCTGCCAAGCGTGGTGATTATGTCAAATTCAAAAAAGGGATATTAATAAAGTTAATTGAGTTACCTATAGGCCGTTTGTAACGGTCCTAAGGTAATCTGACTGATTCCTTTGTACAAAGTTAGTTTAATTGTACTTTTTATAAAGTTAATAATCCTTGCCAATGCTGTTAGTACCTAATCATTATGAAAAGTTCCATTCAAATCCATCCATCTAGTAGATTCAGCATGATGTGCGTTCAATCAACGAACAGACGGACAGACAGACAAAAATGGATGAAACTTTTAATATGGCATCTAAAAAAGAGTTTCTTCAAATTGAAATGTTCAATATTTATTTAATGTATAGTTTTTGACGCGTTACATTTTTATAATAAGCACCTATAGAAGATAGATGTGAATATATTTAGTTAGTTAACGAGATACTCTTGTCTTTGAAGTGGTTAATTACTTGTGAACAATCTCGGCACTCTTCGATGAAAATACCAAAGTGGCAAACACTTCCCTTCGGCATTCGGCACTAAGAGCCTTTTCTGCTTTCTTTGAGGTTTCTCGAAACTAGCTACCATTTAATTAGCCTAATACTCGCCCTATTTTTATTTTACTATTTTTTTACCATTTTTCTTGTCTATTTCAGCCTTTACGTGTTTAAACTCAGCTTTAGTCTGTTCAAAGTTGTCTAAAAAACGAGTAAAACGCATTATTTTTGAACGCGGAATAAATCTTGTTTCATCAGTTTTCGGAATAAAGAGCTTAGAGGTAAACGAAACGTTCTTGAGTAGGTAATGATTCACACTTTGTAGAGCTTACGACGCAGTCTCGCAATACGGCTGGCTCACTCACCACTACGCCGTAGCGCGAGTGCTACGCCGTAGTGCGGGTGCTACGCCGTAGCGCGAGTACTACGGCGTAGTGTGGGTGCTACGGCGTAGTGCGGGTGCTACGCCGTAGCGCGAGTACTACGGCGTAGTGTGGGTGCTACGCCGTACTGTAGGTACTACGCTGAAGCGCGGGTTAATACCAACCACAAAATATGTTTTTTGTAATAAATAAATATTAAGTATATTAATATATAATACATAATTAATAAATATTACAGGACATTAATTTAATACAGCGCCATCTAGCCCTAAACTTAGCATCAGCTTGTAATATAGGAACTAAAATACGGATACGTACGACTTAAATTAAACATACTTTCTAAACAATACTTTACACATTTAAACTCAGAACAAACACCGCTCGAACCCACAACCTAAAGCTCGGAAGGCAGAGCTACAAGCAACTGCGCTGTGAGTGTTGTAATATTGGTAACATCCAAGTGAAACGATGCGAGGGAGAGGGAGAGGGAGAGGGTAGCCGTAGCTGCCTGCATCCGCGCTGTGACTACTTACCGAAGTTAATTACCCGCCCGCTACAAACACGTAAGTAATTAAACCGAACGCGATTATATGGAGTTATAATAAATTGTTCGCGTTCCGTCGACGCTAACGATGCGCCGCGACTTGCGCGCGCGTTACATATAAACTGATATAAACAATTATAATGATGATGGCACACGAAACTGCAGCAAAAGACACGGATCAAATGACACTCTTTCTGAGCGATTAGAAGTCGAGCGAGTGTGCAGGAGCGCCAGCCCCGCGAGATGCCGCGGCAGTTGAAGGGAGGCCGCGGCAGATGAAGGGAGGCCGCGGCAGTTGAAGGGAGGCCTGTCCTCCGGTCACTGCGACCGAGGAGGCGTCGCGAGACTGGCTTTTGCCGATATCTCTTGTCTTTACTCGTGACAACTTGTCACTAGCTCACTGTTATTTTAATTCGTTATTTATACCGATTTCTTACCTTTGTGTTCCTGTAATTCTTGAAATTCTTTATTGTACACATAAATATGATTTAAACATGTCATAGGAAAACATATGTACAGAGGCGAGGTACCCTTAAAGAGTTTTTTACCAGCAAACCTCTGTGTGAGAGAGAGAGAGAGGTGATAAACTGTAAAGGTAGAAAAGTGTACTTGAATTAAAATAAAATTTTAATAGACAAATGAAATATAAATACCTATATCAAAAGTATACCTACATATATAGGTTTAATACCAACTAAATATATAAGTATAAGGCAAATAAATAATATATAAATACAATGTTTTATACATAATATGTATTTGTAAAACATATTTTATACATACACTTATACACATTTTATACACACACTTAATATATATATTATTATCACACCTCAATTTAAACGTAAAAATATATTGAGATGAATGAATGTATGGATGTATACATAAAAGTTCCAAATATAAATATAAATATAAAAAAAAAAAACTTGTACTTAATAATGATTAATTTCATATAATTAATAATAACTGCTTTTATTAACTAACTCGATACATTGAATATAAAAATTATCCTTACTAGTCCCGCTCGATATCACCGGTGTGTCTGATTGCCTACATTCTAAAATGGCTTCGGCGAACCGAATCTTCAGTCCTAAGATTTACATTGGCAGACGTTTTTTCAGTTAAAAATATGTAATTCAATGAGCTCTTCATCGATTCCGAAAAAAAATCTGCATAATAAACGAACCTACTTTACAAACCTAAGTTTGGAAAGTAAGCCGATCAAACTCTCTTCGAGTGTGATAGAGCCTGAGATACCGCCATCTATCACAATTAAAAAAAAAAATGACAATGTATATTCCAAATGCAAAGCGTAAAACGTTCAATGACCCCAAATAACGTGTGAGTGCCGAAAAAAACGATAATATCACTCTCGATACATGTATGCATCTTGTCTGTTACACTATTACCGCGTTTCATAGTACGAGGTGGCGTGACAGACATCGCGACATACGTTCCACTCATTGAAAGTGTTTGTGTTACTTCATACTACAATATCTAGTATAATCAGGATTTATAAATCAGTAAGTACAATGAATCACAAAAGTTTTGAACCAGGCTGAAGCGAGTGAGCCCGCTTACATCGAGTTTTTTTAATATTGTTGACGTGAAAACTTGTTCAGACGCAATGAGCACTATTTGAAAACTTGTTCAGACGCGTTGAGCACCATTTGAAAACTTGTTCAGACGCATTGAGCACTATTTGAAAACTTGTTCAGACGCGTTGAGCACTATTTGCAAACTTGTTTAGACGCATTGAGCACTATCTGGGTGAACGGAAATCATGGACTTAGCGTCATCGTCACGCTCTTTGAATTGTATCGTTGAGGTGTTACATTATTGTTTTCGAATTATTTTTGGTTTATGAAGAAGTGTCAAGGATTAAAGTTTAAATTGGTCATTAGTTCTTCTGTAAAATGCAAAAATAATTAAAAAATAATAATATACTCGGTCTAGGTACGATACAATTCACAAGTTACTTAGTTTTCACTTCTATCGGCAGTCCCCATAGACTGCCTCGCATTTACTTTATGTATGATGGGAAGCTTTTGGCCCTCATTTCACTGAGTTCACAAGTTATGATATGATATGATGAGGCCGAAAGTGGAAGCGAACTTTGCACGGAATCCTAAGCAAACTGACGAACACCACCAACCGAACCAAGCAGAATATTGTACTGGGGACCGAACCTGGGACCTCTGACACCGGCGGGCAAACCACTAAACCACAGAGGAGGTTTAGTTACGTGTTATTAGTTACGTATAATTATGTTCACGAAATTTAGTAAACAACTTAGGCCCCGCGTTAATTTTATCGACAGCAAGTATCCGTCGTTGAGCCCTGTTCGTCTCTCCGTGCAAGCTACTGTCTGTGTGTAAACATTAGAGACCCTGTTCGTCTCTCCGTGCTAGCTACTGTCTGTGTGTAAGCATACGTGACCCTGTTTGTCTCTCCGTGCAAGCTACTGTCTGTTTGTAAACATACGTGACCCTGTTCGTCTCTCCGTGCAAGCTACTGTCTGTGTGTAAACATACGTGACCCTGTTCGTCTCTCCATGCTAGCTACTGTCTGTGTGTAAACATACGTGACCCTGTTTGTCTCTCCGTGCAAGCTTCTGTCTGTGTGTAAACATACGTGACCCTGTTTGTCTCTTCGTGCTAGCTACTGTCTGTGTGTAAACATACGTGACCCTATACATCTCTCCGTGCTAGCTACTATCTGTGTGTAAACATACGTGACCCCGTACGTCTCTCCGTGCTAGCTTCTGTCTGTGTGTAAACATACGTGACCCCGTACATCTCTCCATGCTAGCTACTGTCTGTGTGTAAACATACGTGACTCTGTTCGTCTTTTCGTGCTAACTACTGTCTGTGTGTAAACATTCGTGACCCTGTTTGTCTCTCCGTGCTAGCTTCTGTCTGTGTGTAAACATACGTGACCCTGTTCGTCTCTCCGTGCAAGCTACTGTCTGTGTGTAAACATACGTGACCCTGTTTGTCTCTCCGTGCTAGCTACTGTCTGTGTGTAAACATACGTGACCCTATACATCTCTCCGTGCTAGCTACTATCTGTGTGTAAACATACGTGACCCCGTACGTCTCTCCGTGCTAGCTTCTGTCTGTGTGTAAACATACGTGACCCCGTACATCTCTCCATGCTAGCTACTGTCTGTGTGTAAACATACGTGACTCTGTTCGTCTTTTCGTGCTAACTACTGTCTGTGTGTAAACATTCGTGACCCTGTTTGTCTCTCCGTGCTAGCTTCTGTCTGTGAGTAAACATACGTGACCCTGTACGTCTTTTCGTGCTAGCTACTGTCTGTGTGCAAACATACGTGACTCTGTAGGTCTCTCCGTGCTAGATACTGTCTGTGTGTAAACATACGTGACCCCGTACGTCTCTCCGTGCTAGCTACTGTCTGTGTGTAAACATACGTGACCCTGTACATCTCTCCGTGCTAGCTATTGTCTGTGTGTAAACATACGTGACCCTGTACATCTCTCCGTGCTAGCTACTGTCTGTGTGTAAACATACGTGACCCTGTACATCTCTCCGTGCTATCTACTGTCTGTGTGTAAACATACGTGACCCTGTACGTCTCTCCGTACTAGCTACTGTCTGTGTGCAAACATACGTGACTCTGTAGGTCTCTCCGTGCTAGCTACTGTCTGTGTGTAAACATACGTGACCCCGTACGTCTCTCCGTGCTAGCTACTGTCTGTGTGTAAACATACGTGACCCTGTACATCTCTCCGTGCTAGCTATTGTCTGTGTGTAAACATACGTGACCCTGTACATCTCTCCGTGCTAGCTACTGTCTGTGTGTAAACATACGTGACCCTGTACATCTCTCCGTGCTATCTACTGTCTGTGTGTAAACATACGTGACCCTGTACATCTCTCCGTGCTATCTACTGTCTGTGTGTAAACATACGTGACCCTGTACATCTCTCCGTGCTATCTACTGTCTGTGTGTAAACGCGCCCCGTCTCGGCCGCTACGTGAGCACTTCATTCCATCCATCCGTCACACCAGTAATAGGCTCATCAAATTCTATTAAACTGGTACGTGTGGCGTGTTGGTGACGCGTTTGTAACGTGTGGCGTGTTGGAAACGCGCAACAATCGAGCTACTTCAATCTTGTATACTTTATAATCTTTGGTTTTTCTTGCGGAATTCTATAACTGGGTGAGCGTAGGTAGGGTAGTGTAAAAAAATCTGTATCAAATTACTGAACCAATTTTATCTGTCATTCTTCTGATAGGCTGACAGGAGAGCTGGCTTACGTTCCACCGGGCGTCTGCGAGAGTCATGAGATACGTTAGCCGCAGCTTCAGCTACCGTTGACAAAAAATCCTAATAACAATTTGATGACAATATAGTAAGTATATCTCTGCATATTGAAAATTCCGAATTGATCGGATCTACCACTCAGAATATATTATATCCAAAATATTGAAGTTATTTTCACCCCAATATCTCTTAAACTACCACAGTTATAATAAATCGCCTGCGACATTCAATACATGTACGTCTCTTTATTGAACAAAGTGTATCGTTTGCAGATCACCACACGCACACGCACACGCACACGCACACGCACACGCACACGCACACGCACACGCCGTTCACGTTCCGCTGATATTTAAAAGATGGAGTGCGTTCGTCTGCGGGCATTAATGACCCAGTTACACAAAGTAGAGAGATGTAGCGGAAATGAAATGAAATAAGGAAATGAGTAAAGAAATTACCTTCTGTAAGGTACTTATCCTACCAAAGCGTTGCGAGGGAAAAGTGGACCTGTGATAAATGAAACGAGCTTCATGCTAACTATCGGTAGTCTGGCGATGGTGTCCGGTGCACTCCGTCCTTTAGATAGTGTTGGAGCGCGGGCCCGCGGGAGATGCGACTCCGAAACAAAATTATTAAAAAGTCCGCGAAATAATGCTAACAATTTCCCCTTCAAGTAACTTCCGTGACTTTTTTGTAATAATTAATTTCGTTATTTCTGGACGCGTCTCTTCCCGGTTATCGAGTTCTGTGAAACATTTCTTACACTCTTCACATTCTTTTTGTACTTTTTGTTACGGTTTTTCAGAAAGGGTGCTCGTAATGTTCACTTCCCTGTCTTGTTTCATCTCCAGTTATGAATCAATATTTAGTGGATGCGCTTGTACTATGCACTGTATTTTGGCATTAAATTTTCACATCGATACATACTTAGTTGTTTATTTCTGAAACATTATGCCAATATTAGGCGTCTACAGTATTGCTACATATTTTGTTATACCTTATCTACATTATTACCATAGAAAAATTCGAAACAATAACATATTTATTCAATAAAAAGTACAATTACACTAACTATGTACAAAGGAATCAGTCAGATTACCTAAGGACCATTTCAAACGGCCAATAATGTGTATCTTTACGAAGACTAAATTAATTTGATTATGATGTTTATTCGCGAAAAAAAAATGCACAATAATAATTAAACTAACTATGTACAAGTGTACCTAGCAATCGGGTTATCAAAGGACCGTTACAAACGGCCTACAGGTAGCTTAACTGACCCAGACAGTACAGACGGTTGCGTGCCCAATACACTGGCAACATTGCCTCTGGCCTTAACTAAACCTTTTCATAATGCATAGGCCATTTATTGTATTTACTAACTTTTTAATAGGGGTGGAATATGAAACATAAGGGCTCGTTTAGGGATGGCAAACAAAAATGCGTGCGAAGAGTCCATAGATTAGACAGGGGTCGAAAATATAGAAACCCGGAGTTCGTTAAAAAAATAAAATCAGAAAATGAAGCAATCACTTCAAAGAAATCGAAACATTTTCAAATTTAAATTTGTTAACAGTCGTTAGAATGTTCGTCAAGTTAAGTCGAATTGACTGTTAACGGTCAAATTAAAAATAGTCATATAGCTTCCGGTGCTACAGTACGATCTCTGCATCGATTGCCAAAAGTAATTTCAGTCGATCGTCGTTCAAACGATACTCGAAACGATGTCATATTTGTCCCGTTACATCGTTTATCGTTTTGTAGGGTAGAGTTACACGAGAACTCAAATCGGGGTAAACTACTAGTGAGTCTAAAATAAAGTGAAATAATTTTCGCAGCATTTGCAAGTCGCAGCTATAGTTAATAACGTAACGTATACATACTCGTACTCGTACATAAGTATGTACGAGTCGGTAAAGTGTCGGGCGTCGCTCAACGCCGGCGGTAAGTAACGCAACACATTCATCAAGGCTGTTGGTGCGTCGCCTTCGAGCCTCCTCGCTTGACCTCACTCACTCACTCACTCACTCATTACCTCCTTACACCCTGTGGATTGTTACACTCGCTAACTGAGTTCATGAGAGGACTCATCGTAATGTAACTAAATAGAAACAACGTTGTCGACGCGTGAGTTTCTGTGACTGCTCTCAAACGTCAGTGGATAGACGTTCTGCCTTCTGGGCAGGGTTCGGGTTTGATTCCCGCCCAGGATAAACATCTGAGTCACATACAGGTGTTGCTTCAGTGTTAGAGTATTATATTGTATCCATATAAGAGTGTATTTACAAGAATGTTAGGTATTTAAGAGTATTTAATCCGTATTTAAGAGTCCATCTTATAAGCTATGCTTGGTTTTGGACTAATGATTATTGCTGTGAAATGTCCCGTAAAGTATATGGTAGAAATGAGTTATCATTCATAGATAGCTATGTCACAAAGGAGTGATGAAACTTCCAGCCATGATCCACGATCACAGCACGGTAGGTACAAAGGTCCACCTGGCTAGCAGACACTCTCCGCCGAAGTCTGGCGCCAGGCAGTACGCCATGCTCCGTCGGTGGCGTGGGAGTCAGTGCCTTCTGGAAAAGCTCGCTGCAACATACATAAATAAATAATTAATATTACAGTACATTAATTTCACACAGCGCCATCTAGTCCTAAACCAAGCAAAGCTTGCAATATGAGAACTAGATTCCGGATATTATACTTTTTATTTTTTCGTAAATACATACTTATCATATAATACAACCCCAACACACAGAACAAACATCAATATTCGTCAAATATTTGTCCCGGGTCGGATTCGAACCCACTACCTACAGCGCAGAAGGCAGAGCTACTACCAACTGAGCTATGAGGCTTGTGTGTGAGACCTCGTCTTTGTTCCGTCTCAGAGTGAGAAAAGCCATGAAGTCAAGAGCTAACTCATTATTCGATACCATCAATATTTGTGCATGAATTACATAAACATTTGAAACATATTAATCAGTAGAATGCCTTCACGTGATCTCAGCTCGTCACAAACGGACAAACAACCGCATGACATTGTATCTCAGCTCGTCACAAACGGACAAACAAACGCATGAAATTATATTTCAGCTCATCACTAACAAACGGACAAACAACCGCATGACATTGTATCTCAGCTCGTCACAAACGGACAAACAACCGCATGACTTTGTATCTCAGCTCATCACTAACAAACGGACAAACAACCGCATGACATTGTATCTCAGCTCGTCACAAACGGACAAACAACCGCATGACTTTGTATCTCAGCTCATCACTAACAAACGGACAAACAACAGCATGACATTGTATCTCAGCTCGTCACAAACGGACAAACAACCGCATGACTTTGTATCTCAGCTCATCACTAACAAACGGACAAAAAACCGCATGACATTGTATCTCAGCTCGTCACAAACGGACTGACAACCACATGACATTGTATCTATTGGCCGTTTTTTCGTTTGATCGGTTTTACTGCATTCCCATCCGATGGGTTCGGTAATGACTTACGCGTCACCGAGATCTCGACAAGTGCAATTACAAACATACACGTGCAAAGGAAAGGAAAAATTATTAAATCTATTCTATTATTATAGCCGCCTTTGTGGTCTAGTGATTTGCCCACCGGTGTCAGAACCAGAAGATTCAGGTTCGATCCGCAGGGGTACAATATTGTGCATGGTTTGGTTGGTGGTTGGACTTTGTTTGAGTCTACGTGTCTAGCTACCACCATCTTACCCAAGTCTATCGCCATAACAACAATTCTAAATTGTTGTGTTCGGCATTCAGAGGTAAGATAGCCAGTTCCTTAGGATGTAAAAGATTCCGGGTGTAGTGCACTTCCACTTTCAGCCTGATCAGTACTGCTCATAACCAGTTGAGAAAGTTGAGTTTTTTTCGAACGAAAAAAACTGACAGAAAAGGCTTTAAAAAATCATATATAATAAATACTTGTGAAAATAGTATACTGTTACATCAACGATTATATTAACTGACATCAAGGCATGAAATTATTAGTATTTGTTTATTTACTAGTTTCACAATGCGGGGGCTTAAATAGGATTTTTTTTATTATTGCCTTATAACAGCCTCTGTTTTTGAAATTGTTTGCTTACTTTCGTTTAATTTTTGGCTTAAATTATGTTGATGTACCACACCAACTTGCCTTTTATTGCAGAAATATGGAGTTTACTGTAAAACTATAGGTACCTAAGAACTTAGTGGAGCCTACAATGACAATGTTTGTACCTATTATTGTAACATTTGGATGTGTTTCTATTACATTGCAGAAAGTGAATTTTACTAATTTCGTTTTTGAGGCATAAAGTACGAGATAAAAGCGTAGTAGCACACAAGGCAGAAAACCACTTATAAACAATATTTAAGGTTTTATTTAGGCCGCAAGCAGCGTTTTTGGAATAAAGATGAGAAATCATTCAGAGCCAGACGGATCTTCCCAGGTGACACCACCAGAGTATAAATATGCTTTATGGTAATCCTTTAAAGAACTTTGATCTGCGATAAATCATCGAAGGAGATACTCGAGTCATTTTCATTGACAAGTTGAACGAACATACATTCTGGTGACATTAGTTCCGACCACCCGTAGACCACCCGCAGACCACCCGCAGACCACCCGCAGACCACCCGCAGACCACCCGCAGACCACCCGCAGACCCGTCCGGTCACAGAGGTCACGGAACGTGCTGCAGGTGTCCCAACCGATCGCGGAGCAAGCCGAGCATACCTTGCAACCCTTCAGGCGACCACGACGTGTCGACTGCTGCACATCAGCTGCTGGATCGTGATACGTCCCACGCTATCGCTTCATCCTTTGACAGAACTAACCACTAAAAGCAGTTAAAAATGATATTGTATCTTATTTAAAAATAGAAGATAGAAAGGTCTGGCTTTAGCCGGGAAATGGCAATGCCCTCTCGATTGAGTTCAAATGAACGATATCACCGCTTCGACAGTATTAACAGTTTTAATACTTAGGCTTGAACACAAAATGTTGAAAATTACAAGCTGTTTGCGAAATGCCAGCATTTCACAATACAATACTCCTGAAACGAGTGCCAATACACGCCAAGGACCGCCACTGCGAGCTTAAGGTCAATTTACAAATTATGTTATCTAAAAAACAACAAAACGTTACTTTCATACTATTTCGTTTGTTTTGAAATTCGAAAATGTGTAAAAGTAAATTTAAGCTTTTGATATGTGTCAAATTTGAAGAATCTTTGTCACAAAGCAGACGCCAAAATGCCAATATACAGAGTGTTTTTTTTAAATGGGACAGTATGGGGAAATCCGAATCTAAAGGAGATAGAGGGAAAGTGTCCAAGGAGACATTAGGTGTTTTTTTATGTAAACAAATTTGGCTCGTTAAAATTTTTGGTCAAGCGTGAGTTGTTCTTAAAAAATGATAAAATTTGTCAAATTTTTTTTTGACGCGGGTCGACTCTGTTTTATGTAAGGATTATTTCATTGTATGGAAGGAAAAAAATCTGAACAGCAGAAGTTGGTCAAATTTAATGAAAACTAATCTTCATACAATTGCAGTATTCGCCTTTTAATATTGTTACAAGTGCCTAGGCGTGTAAAAAAATATTAAAAATTATTCCATTTTTAAATTTCGATAGTCGATAAGAGCTCCAGATGATTCAAGAGAAGAACATTTTTTTTAATCTTCGTAAACATCATGGCACGCGATAGTCTTGAAATTATAAAAAAAAGAATTCAAATTTGGAACGTAAGTTATTTCTGCAGCAAAGAATTCAAATTTGGAACGTAAGTTATTTCTGAAGCTGTGATTTTGTTTTCAATCAGTTCATGCTTGTAATTTTATTCATCATGGCGTTAACTAATTCACATAAAGTTGATTTGATTGAGGCGTATTTTCTTAATTATCGCAGTAGAGATAATGCACTTAAGTGGTATCAAGAACGCTATCATGACCGTGTAGTACCGAATCGCAAAATATTTGATAGTTTAATAAAGAACCTAAGACAGGAAGGCTGTTTCAAACCTAAGCGTAAAAGGCCGACGATAGTCAATAGTGAGTTTATAACTATTGCCGTATTGGGATATTTTGAAGCATATCCAAAAGCTTCGTTACGGGAAGCAGCTGAAACTATCGGTATTCATAAATCAACTCTAAGGAAGATATTGAAGGCTCATAAATACAAGTGTTACATAGAAGGTCGACTTGTACAAGCGTTACTACCTGGAGATAAAGACCGCAGGTTACATTTCTGTAATTGGTATGTGGCTCAGACTATTAGAAATAGATGTTTTCCTAATTTTATTATTTGGACTGATGAATGCAACTTTTCGAACAATGGCATGTACAACAGGAGAAATAACCATTACTGGTCAAAAATAAATCCGCTAAGAACTACAGAAACCCACAACCAAATCCGATTTTCTTTTAATTGTTGGTGTGCGATATTACATAACAGAATTTTTGCTATCAAAATTTACCAAGGAACACTAAATAGTGGAAAATATCAGGAAATTTTGAACATGGCTGCAGATTTAGTGGATGAGACTATTAGCTTAAGGAACTTTGGTAGGATAATCTACCAACAAGATGGTGCACCAGCCCACAACAGTAGGGCAAGTAAACTGTGTTTGGACGAGCAGTTTCCAAACCGTTGGATGGGTACATATGGGCCGATAAAGTGGCCGCCACGATCGCCCGACTTAACGCCATTAGATTTTTTCTTATGGGGTTACCTTAAGGGTCGAATTTATGAATCCCGATACAACTCCGTACAAGAATTAAAAGATGCTGTTTACAACACTTTAAACACAATTCACCATAAGTCTCTGTTAAATGCAACTAGAAGTGTCTTGAAGCGTGCTCGTACCTGCATAAGACAAGACGGCGGCCACATCGAACATTTACTCAAGTAATAAACCAAATGTATGAAGATTAGTTTTCATTAAATTTGACCAACTTCTGCTGTTCAGATTTTTTTCTTTCCATACAATGAAATAATCCTTACATGAAACAGAGTCGACCCGCGTCAAAAAAAAAATTGACCAACTTTATCATTTTTTAAGAACAACTCACGCTTGACCAAAAGTTTTAACTAGCCAAATTTGTTTACATAAAAAAACACCTAATGTCTCCTTGGACACTTTTCCTCTATCTCCTTTAGATTCGGATTTCCCCATACTGTCCCATTTAAAAAAAACACTCTGTATACGCAAACTCCACAGGACTTTGAGACTCAATTAAATGAAATAAGCCCAAATTCGGGGGATTTACGTGTACCCACTGAAGAGTTTCACTATCTGTCTCCTGACTCTTATCATCAGATCGGCTCAAATATACCAAATTATAGTTTTGTTATCCAATGTACCAACATTATTTATTCGTCCTTAACTGAGACTATTTCTCAAAGAGATAATAATTAACAAAGGATAAAAGTGTGCTTTCAATACACCTAACTTGCATACTTTTTCTCAATCTCTCTTTATTTACCTGAGGCCCGTTGTCGGCGGCAACTTATTGTAGCGAAGCAGTAGCGATGCGGTCGCTGGCTGTGTACCTTCACCCACGTAACGTGCTTCAGCTACGATTCGACATCGATGCAGAACTGCCTGTGAAGGCTACGGAGCAGCAAGATGGAGTCGGTCGAGACAACATGGTTCACGTCGTGTTTATCGCGCCTTTGCATCGATACAGTCACGCGATGCCAACGCGACTAACGCAAGCAGCGAAGGGTCTCTCTCTAAGCGAACTCTCATTATATGCAAAGCCAGAATGGGAGCAAAGCACCGAGGCACCGACCGAATAAGTCATCAGAATAAGTAAGGTTTTCATTAAAATAAACCATCATCATTTCACGACATCCATTAAAGGCAGAAATAATCTATTCTTAAAATCTGCGGTCAAAACCCAGTCATGAAACATTTCAAATAATTTAAATCTTATTTCCCACTTTTGTAACCTTAACTGTCAATACAGGGATGGTTTGAGTAAATAAAAAAACAAAAATGATATCCTACAAGATTTGTTGAAACCCCCCCTGAAATGAAATTAAGGGTTGGAAAAGGGGTAAATAAGATCGAAGTCTTGAAAATTTATGAAAACGTGAAATATGATAATACGAAATGGGGGTTTAGACTGCAGATTTCAAAGTTGGTTTATTCACCCCTTATTAGGGGTGGTTTTTAGGATACAGGGGCAAAGGTTTATTATCAGGTATTGCAAGATAAGAGGTATCCGGAATCTCGTCTAAACTGGTATATATATTTCTATATTTTATTCACTCAATAGGGTTGCCAAACCAAGGATGTCGATAACAACCAATAATTTATTTTGGGATGCCATGCAAGAGGTTTGACTGCGCATATCCCATATGAACAGCACATTATTGTCCACCACAATGTGAAAGAAACTTTCTACAACTGCAAGGTGTGGCCATAATCACCACGCTTGGCAGGCAGATTGTGCTCACAGTTCATGTTTTGTTTACACGCTGAAACTTGGTTGACTTAACGAGATCCGTGGGCTGGAGATGTAGATTTTTCACTACCAAGGCAACGGTTTTGAGAGAACTTTTCAAAAAGACCTCAACCTTTTCATATTAATAAGGGGTGACTTATTCACTTATTGTAATAAGCATACATTGAGAGTTACAAACAAGAGAGAGCCTCGAACACACAGGGGAATAAAGAAAGACTGAGAAAAAGAGTGCTTAAGGTAAGTAAATTGAGGGAAACTACGTTTTTTTTTTTGTGAAATAATGCCGTGGTCATTTACCTAAGACCATCACGAGATCTCAGTTAGGGGCAAACTACTACACTACTACTAGTTATTTATGTTATCTCATTACATTTTCAATATCATCAGAATTGGATAAACCGTTCGACAGTTATGATGTCACAAACATTGCCACATACATACTTACATAAATACATGTGTATGTATGTAAGTAAGTATGTATGTGGCAATGTTTGTTACATTACAATGCCGGATTTCCCACTTTAACTCTGAGATCTCGTTCGCTTCGCTAACTCGATCAGTCGGGGCGACGGCGGTGCTGCTCTGGCATCGTCGAACTCTGGCTTTAGGTAAAGATATTGTGAAACTCACGATTGAAGAAGTTATAGAACTGTCATGTGTTGAACTGGAGCGACACATTGTGGTTTGTGTCTATCGTCCCCCCCGTGCAAACTACGTGCTATTCGAGTCCACTATGGAAAATGTTTTAACCAAAATTTTCAGTCGTAATAAATCAATAATAGTGCTTGGGGACTTCAATATTGATATCCCTAATAATCCATTGAGCGAAAAAATAATTAACTTATTTAAATGTTTCAACTTGAGGCGCCAATTCAATGAATCAACTAGGGTAACTCTTACAACTGCCACTTGCATTGATAATATATATTGTAGTGATACTCCCCTTCAAAAAGATATGTTTAAAAAATTTGACTCAGACCATTATGGTCAGAGTGTGATTTTTGATTGCAATTCGAAACAGGAGCTTCCGGAAATCACTTACAGGCCAATCACCGAATTTCGCATCATGAAATTTCAAACCAACATTGGTAAAATGATTCCCCTTATTCCATGCTTAAATGATCCGAATGAACTTTATAACATATTGTCTAACATAATACATACAGAACACGATGATATTTTCCCACTACTAACGTGTAAAGGTAAATCTGGCTCTGTGTTTGCAGACTGGGCTACAGCCGGTATCTATAAAAGTAGGAATAGACTATATGAACTCTACGCAGAGAGAGAGTTAAGGCTACATGATCTACCATTTATTAGTTTCGTCAAAAAATACTCTAAAATCTTTAAACAGGTATGTCATTCAGCAAAATCTTTGCAAATAAAAAGGAAAATAGAGAACTCAACAAATAAAATAAAGGCTACTTGGAAAATGATTAATAATGAAACCGGTAAAACAAAACCTCTAAAAAAACCAATAGCTTTAAAAGTAGATGATACAATTGTAATTGATAATTTAAAAGTTGCTAATGAATTTAACCGTTTTTTCTCTAGCATACCTAATATTGTTACTCGGCCACTAAACTCATCTGTTGATTGTGCGTTGGCTCTACTTGAAACAAGTGTTGAAAAGTGTCATGTTTCCTTTAGTTTTAGACACGTCAACTCTGACTGTATTGTAAAAGCTTTTAAGTCAATGAATATAAAAAAATCCGAAGACCTTTGGGGGATTTCCGTAAAGATATTAAGTACGATAGTAATTGATATTGCACCATGTCTGGCATACATATTCAATAGAAGCATCGACGAAGGAATTTTTCCTGATCTGATGAAACATAGCAAACTGATCCCTTTATTCAAGTCTGGTAATGAAAAGGATCTAGCAAACTATCGACCAATATCGATTCTGCCTGCATGTAGTAAAATATTTGAAAAACTGATTCTTATTCAGTTACAGTCACATTTTAACTGCAACAGGCTTTTGCATGAAAAACAATTTGGGTTTACTAAAGGCCGTTCAACGACCGACGCTGGTTCTATGCTGTTGAAGTACGTCTTTAAAGCCTGGGAGGGAAAACAGGATGCCATTGGAGTATTCTGTGATCTATCTAAGGCTTTTGACTGCGTAGATCATGACACCCTGATCTCAAAGCTTAAACACTACGGCATCCAGAATCAGGCAATAAACCTCATGCATAGTTACCTATCAAATCGCATTCAAAAAGTGGATATTAGCGGTATCAGATCTTCGGGAACCTCCACTAACATAGGTGTACCACAAGGATCGATCTTAGGGCCCTTTCTGTTTCTAGTCTACGTCAATGATCTACCATCCTATGTAGGGGACCTATGTGACATTGTATTGTTTGCTGACGATACTTCATTAATATTTAGAGTCGATAGGGCTAAAGATAACTATGATTGTGTAAATGCTTCTCTAGCTAAAGTTCTTGATTGGTTTACAGTTAACAACCTCCTACTAAATGAGAAAAAAACAAAATGCATCCGATTCACCTTGCCTAATGTTCAAGTCAGCAATGCTAACATTATCTTAAATGGGGAAATACTTAACTTTATTGAAGCAACTACTTTCTTAGGTTTAAATATTGATGCTAAGTTGCAATGGGGTATTCATATTGAGTCATTAGCTAGCAGATTAAGCTCGGCTGCATACGCTGTACGTACAATAAGGCATCTTACTGATGAAGCTACGGCGAGGTTAGTTTATTTTAGTTACTTTCATAGTATTATGTCTTATGGCATACTTTTATGGGGAAATGCAGCTGATATTGATAGCATTTTTATTCTACAGAAGAGAGCTATACGGGCAATTTATAAAATGAAAACTCGTGACTCTCTTAGGGAACGTTTTAAAGAGATTGGTATTCTTACAGTCAGCTCCCAATACATTTATGAAAACCTAATGCACGCTCACAGAAACATTGATGAGTTTAGTAAAAGAAGTGATGTACACCGTGTTAATACTAGAAATAAAAATAAACTTGAGATACCTAAGTTTCGCTTAGGAAAAGTAAATAATTCATTCTTAGGAAACTGTGTGAGATTTTATAATAAGCTTCCTCAAAGCGCCACCAAACTCTCTACTCGTAAATTCAAATTGTATATAAAGAATAATTTAATTAAAAGTGCCTACTACAAAATTAGTGATTATATCGACGATAAGAACGTGTGGCCCGATGTTGCTATACCAGTTGACAGCAAAATGGTGATTTCTCAATGTTAACAAATTGCCCATAGGTAGATAGGTAATAACAAATGTTTTAAGATTAAGTATTTAGGTTTTTGTTGTATCTACTTAGAATATAATTACAAATTGTGTATCTAAATGTTGAATGGATCATCAAAAAAATTAACCGGCCCGAGGTTCTTGCCTTTCTCCTTGTGTGCTGGTCGCGATTCCGAACAGGCGGTAAATTTGACGATTCAAAATGATCCTAAAAAATCTTAATGAATAAAGAAATTTTGACTTTGACTTTGACTTTGACTTAGGTTCGGAAGCCAACAGCTCCCGAGGGAGGCACTCTTCACTGATGCCAACCGATACTAATGCAGAGCTCTACAAACAGACTGATATTGTACATGTGGTTTATTAACACTTTTACTTCTTTCATGCCATTAGTTCCAGTTATATGCTATCAAAATAACAATTGAGCTGATTTTCCTTGATGACCGAAAATAAAAATAAGGAAACTATTTACTTGCCTAATGCGATGGTCGAAATTGTACATTTTCCTTTCGCATGACATGTATACCCTCCGCATGACATGTATACCCTCCGCATGACATGTATACCCTCTGCATGACATGTATACCCTCCGCATGACATGTATACCCTCCACATGACATGTATACCCTCCACATGACATGTATACCTCCGCGTCACCTGGCTCGGTGCTACTGTCACCCATCAGTTATTTTATCCATCCATAGGTATCTACTTTTACTACTTATGATGCAGAAATATAATTTATTTTTTAATTAAACTTGCTTCATTTAGTATTACTAGGCAGTTAAACATGAATAGGTACTCGTAAAACGACCAATTTGCTAAAACATTTTACTGTCCCATAAAAGTAAAATTAGCATAAGCGGATTTACTCCGTTTCAGAATACTATTACCTTTTTTGAGAATGTTATCCTCACAATCCTAATAGCAGGTTTACGCTCAGCTTATAGTCGGGGGTTCTCTAGTAGGTGCAGGAAACACAGAGCTTTGTTATCCGACTCGCAATAAAATAATTGAGTTGGTTGCTATTGTTTCGGGATTCGGGACAAAGTGGAAGTGAAGCGTAGGTACCTGGCGTCCTTGGCATGTACAGTAGAGTGGAGCGCGCCACCACGCCGCCACCACGCCTATTACATTACTCAAACACTTTACACTAACATGACTAAACATTCTGTTTTGCAAAACACGTTACTTATTTAATCAATTATTTTACAAAAAAAACAATTATATATATTTATTTGAAGGAAACCTCATTAACACAAAAGGCCAATTAAAGGCTTTAACGTATAGATAAAGAGTATAGATTACAAACTTAAACCCAACTGCAAAATTTTATAACTTCTATTTAAGAAAACTTGTCATGAAAAGTATTACAATCTACATTTATGTTTAGAATAAGCACGAAATTGCATTTTATTTGATACACACATTGTTATGCTAGAACATTCAATTGTACCCACCTTTAATTTTATATTCACATCCCCTGATTTGAAATTAAATAGCCAATGATATTCCCATAAATTTGAGGAACGAAGCGAAACCTCACATGTGTAATTCCATCCATCGAGCGATCGGATGCGGAGCGTGTAATAGACATGCAAAAATCGGGTAAAAATAAGCTTAATCCCCGAGGTATGCTCACATTCAGTTCTCCATTGTCGAGTTTTGTCGGACGGTGCCCCCGGCGTCCCCTTGTGCGTCCCCTTGTGCGTCCCCTTGTGCGTCCCCTTGTGCGTCCCCTTGTGCGTCCCCTTGTGCGTCCCCTTGTGCGTCCCCTTGTGCGTCCCCTTGTGCGTGCCGTGCGTTATGTCGGATGTGTCCTACTTTTATATTGAATGTTACGCGCGACTCACTCGATGCTAAAGAAACGGTTAGGGTTTTGTTTGGTGACGTCAACTACATGAATCTTAATTTAAATTAAACTAGTTTCAATTTTTTTTTTTTTTAAAGTATCTTTATTTTGCTTCTTTTTAATCATGTTGTATAGTTACCTATTTATCTATCTAGTTAATTGTTAGTAATATGTTGTGTTATTTGTTTGTTTAATTTTAATGTGTAAGTAAGTGTGTTCTCGTTCGCGATGCACTCAACTGGTTTCGACGGAAGACCAGCGTCGTGTTATAATTTTTATTACAACACAGCATATTGCGGAGTCGAACGCCAATTTGATGCATTTCTTTTCTTTCTTTCTTTCTTTCTTTCTATGAATCAAATGTGTTTTCATGATAATTATGCACATGTACATAGTACTAGATAAAATGGATTTCAAACTTGATTTCTACGTATTTGTATGTTGATAATTATGATTATCACATAAATCTTATCAGATAAACTGTCAAACTATTTTAATAACAAGCCTCATATGGAATTTGCTCTCCTTAATGCGCCGCTAGTTGTGGATTTGATTCCCATCCAGAACAAACATTTGCGTGATGAATATAGATGTTTGTCACAACAACTTTTATATTCATACCACTAATGTTAGCCCAAGCACACATGTTTGTGAGTTGAATTGCATTGAAAGTATGATGAAGGCGCAGCGTGAAGTTATTTATTTAAGTAATACGGTCATATGCACCAATTTAACATAAATACAAACTTTTAACAGGCCTCATAGCTCAGTTGGTAGTAACGCCTTCTGCGCTGTAGGTTGTGGGTTCGATTCCCACCCAGGACAAACATTTGTGTGATGAATATAGATGTTTGTTCTGTGTTTGGGTGTTGTATCATATAGTAAGTATGTATTTAAAAAAGTATTTAAGTATTCTATCCGTAATCTAGTTCCCATATTACAAGCTATGCTTAGTTTGGGGCTAGATGGCGTTGTGTAAAATGAATGTCCTGTAATATTTATTTTATTTATATACCTTCCAGTTTTATTTTTTAAATAGGAGATGTTTGTGAGATTCAAATGAGTATGACTAGTTAGGCCCCGAGTCAGGCGCCGCCGCCGCACCGCCGAGAGACGCGAGCCTCCCGTTACCGCTCTGACATAAACAACCTCACCCAGGCTTGACAACACCATCATTTCATTACAAACCCCCGAATCCGCCATCTTTTAAAAACACCCCGCACAATTAACTTGTGCGGTAGTTATGTAACATTGTTACGGAACGCCACATATTACTTAAACGGGCAAGCTCTTCGTGTCAAGGCTCATCCGGGAATTAAACGAGCTTTTCTAGCAGCCACCTATCGAGGGCACCGGCACTAGCACACCGCGCGGCGACGGACCACGGGGAACTGCTAGGCGCTGGACTTCGGCAGCTCGTATGCCAGCCGTAACCTCCCGACTCCGTGGCCTGGGCACGGGTGGACCGCGAGGAGGTAGATCCAACCGACTCTACGGTCTAGTGGTTTGACCCACCGATTTCAGATCCAGAGGTCAAGGGTTCGATCCCCAGGGGGAGTACACGCTGTTAGGTTGGAACGTTGTTAGGTTGGAACGTTGTTAGGTTGGAACGTTGATAGGTTGGTACGTTTTTAGGTTGGCACGTTGTTCGGTTGGTATGTTGTTAGGTTGGTACGGCTGTACGCGGTTACAAGTAATTGTGAAGTCGACCCCCATTAACAGTTTATCCTACAAGACATATTAAGCGATTTACCCTCATAACAAATTTATATTTTATTAATGTGCAGCCGATACCTTTTATATGCCACCCCAAAAGCCAAAAATCGACTTGTCTCACTTAACACTCCTATTTTTCATAAACTACCCTACTATAAAAAAATCTCATATCGATTGATGAATATTAATATAATAATGTCTCAAAAGTTATGGGCAAAAAATTATATGTGTTTTCACCATAATATCTCAAAATCTACCCTACTTATCAAAAATCACCCGCGACAATCAAGTTATATTTACGTTATCTCTTGACAGTTTAAATTTCATGAACATCGGATTATACGTTTGAGAGTTATGCCGTCACAAACATTGCCACATACATACATACATACATACAACCATAATACAGTGCCGGATTTCCTAACTTAACTCGGAGGTCTTGTTCGCTTCACTCACTCGATCAAAAAATTGTACAGTTAAAGTTATTTTAATTTCAAACTCGTTTTAAAAAGGTAAATAACACTTTAAATACAAACAACTTAACATAAAAATGGTACATGAATTGAATTGGTTTTGGTTAGCACAGATGTCTCTGCTAGACTATGTTATAGATATTTGCGTTGTTATGTCAATAGCATTATTTCGATTCGGATCTAACCTAACCAAACTGATATATTTTACTTGATAACTGAACTGGGGATACAACAGAAAGCTCTTTAAAGGCAGTTGTATTTCTCGTATCTGTATCTGAAGTATTGTCTCCGCGTGCTACGCGCTACGCCGGCCGCTACGAGAGAGCTACGAGAGTGCTACGAGTGCTACGCGCCGCTGGAGCGAGTATCCGTGTGCTACGAGCCGTGCCTCCACTCCTCACTCAGCACATTGTACTATTGCACAATTTCATATTTATTATATTTATCGCGCGCACCTTCAACTTTGTGAAATGAGTTTTCTTCAAACGAAAGTATTCATAATGCATTATTGTAATCGACGATGGTATCGCTGTGAGCTCAGCGAAGTATGAACATAAAATAAAGCACCGAAGTTTTAATTAAACAAGTTCAGATGTTTAGCATTGCAAAGTGGGATGCGGATAACGTTAGCAACGTCGCTGCGTCAGTACGTTCTGCGTGACCACCGCGGTGCGTCGCAATGAGCGCAGCTAATCAGTTAACATGATGCGTCCCGCGTGCGCCGACTGGAGCCTCCCGCTCTGGCAGGTCACATCTTTACACTTCTTCATTTACTTATTGAAGCCATTACTTTTGATTTTTTACTGTACGACGGGGAGATGCTTGGCCTTCATCTCACCTGATCTTCAAGTTATATTAAGGCCGAAGGTGGAAACGCCTTCACCCGGAATCCTCAACAAACTGAGGAACTGGCTATCTTACGTCTAAATGTCGGTACACAACATTTCAAGAATTATTGTTATGACAAAAGAATTAGGTAAGTAGGTAGCTAGCCAGGGCTTAAATAAAGTCTTACCACCAACCAAATCAAGCGCAATTTTGTGCTCCCCTGGGGATCGAACCCGGGATCTCTGAATCTGACACTGCTATGCGAACCACTAGACCACAGACGCGGTAAAAATAACTAGGTACCTACTTGTAAGTTAATGTCTCGTTAATTCTGTGATTACATCTTAATTCACACTTGATAGATAAATATAAATTTTAATCGCCTTTTTGTCCAAAGGTCCCGTGTTCGATCCCCAGGGTAGTAAAAGTAAGATTAGAAAAGTAAGATTTTGTCAAGAAAGCCAATGTCGTGAAATGAAATGGAGGAAATCAGCGATGCAATCTTATTTACTATGCCATTAACTTTATTTTTGTTTGAATTCTGAGTTAGCTTCACAGACCTCGAAGCTTGCCTGGGCAAGATCGAGGTGTAGGATGGAGCCTTCCGAGAATAAGTATGTACTCTCGTATTGAAGGAGTTTGAGGCGTCGCATGAGACAAGAAAAACGGATAATTTACTTTTATCACTTACACCGTCAAACACTCTGTATCTAATCTCCATAAATGCTTGAGGATGTAATTATGAATTGATATGCTCAGATATAAAATATCAAATTTAAATAGTAGTTTAACCTACAGTTAAGTCAAGCGTTATTTTATAGAACTTTGCAAATTAAAAAAAAATCATGACTATAGCAGAGAACCATACTTGAGTGTAGCTCAAACGAAACCCATTAATAAACGACCGTTACTTTTCATTTTCACTCAACTATAATAAAACCTCGTCTACCTAAAACCGTGAAATAACTGACAAAGTTAACAACTGTTTAACTAAATTCGTGGACACAAAGGATGTTTGTACGAGCTCATAGCAGTAAGTGCGGACAGAGAAGCAATTAAACGTCGCACATTACACTAGCACCAGGAATTTGCACAAGTTCCCACTTCGGTAGGCAGCGCCCACTCCTCCCTCCTCCCCTACAGACCCCCCCTCGGCTCCATTACACTCATTAGAAATGAACACAGAGAAGAGAACCCTCAGACTCCGCGACCTGGTGTCGACGCGGCAACCCCAGGTCGGGACTTAAATTTCATCTCCTTATCTTTTCCCAGTCGAGTCTACATACCAAAGCACCGATGATGATAATGTCTTTATTGTCTGGTACCGAGGACATGTCAGAGCCCATTTAATATGTTGTGAGAGATGGTAACAGATGGTCGGGCCTTTAGCTTCTCTCTTCTATGTCGAGCTCGTGTTCGTTAGCCTGTTGGGGAATCGTTAGCCCCCACTCATCGCATCGCCGCAAGGAATACCGATGAAAACCAGAAAGGGTTCAAAAACGATTGTACGGAAAATGAAAACTTATACTGGATCCTATGGAATATGAACCGTACGAATGTACGTGATCGCTGACTGACGACCTCGTGAAGCAGAGCGACCTATGGAGAGAGCCAAGCTTGTAGTTTCACTACGTAAAAAATACAAACATGGATATCTGTAAAAGAACCGCAATCACTGTTATAGCTCTCAGAGCTAGCGAGCTGAAGTGGCAGCGCGCAGAGCACATAGCTCGTGGAACCTGCAATGCCGGCGACCGGGAACAAACGAGAAGCGAAATGTGGGAAGACGGACTCGATGGACCGACGACATTGAGGCGGTCGCGGGGAGCTGATTAGTGGAGGTGGCTCAGGTAACTTTTGGCGTCAATTGGAGGACGCTTGTAGCAGTGAGTTCAGGTTTCTCGTTAGCTCAAAGCGATCTTTAATTGCCAACAACAACCTAAGCTAACGTTTTGTAGTTGTCAAAAGCGCCGATCTATCCAGTAAGCTATGAATGCACTGCAGTACCGATCTCCTGGCGAACTCCAGCGACAAAAGGCTGAACGAGTCCCATCGCGCGAAAGTGCCACTGCTCTCTGGGAAACCTCGCTCCAACGTATACCTCACCCTCTCGCTCTGGCCTTGCAGAGACGGTCGGTATCGAATCCGTTTTATGGAGTTCCAGTATTGCCTCGCGTCAACTTCATAAAGCACATCACAAGTTTTAGATCGCAGTAGAGTAGATCACAGATCTCCCCTCCCCCCTCCACCCCGCCGCGCGCCGGGGCAGGCCCGGGGTTCCCGTACAACGAATATCAATTAGCACCGTTCAAACGTCTCACAACTTTTGGGAATAGCGAGTAAGATCCAGTGTCACAATTCATATTAGAGTACTTATCTTGTGAATTCTGTAGTTGCACCGAACTTAAAAGACGATTGCACAAAAACAAATGGTCTGATTCTGTTTGACATATCGATACTATGGTTATAGTTACCTACACTAGCTTTTGCCCACGGTCCACTTTTCCGTCCCCATGGCATACACTATATTGATGACTAAATGGTTTATTCATAAAACCCGTGTTTAAAGTTTGAACTAAGTATCACTGCAGCCTACATTCGTAAGTTGCTACCACGCAGTGCCTGAGAGTGTCCCTAGTTAGAGTCCATCAAACAATGCGACAACATTTCGCTTCGCTAATATCTGTCCGACTACCGACAAATGACATCACCAAGCGTCCTCGACACAGCTGATACGGAACAGATAGGTCACTTGTCACTTTACCTCCCGAAGTTGTCATTCTATCTGATACGGAACAGATAGGTCACTTGTCACTTTACCTCCCGAAGTTGTCATTCTATCTGATACGGAACAGATAGGTCACTTGTCACTTTACCTCCCGAAGTTGTCATTCTATCTGATACGGAACAGATAGGTCACTTGTCACTTTACCTCCCGAAGTTGACATTCTATCTGATACGGAACAGATAGGTCACTTGTCACTTTACCTCTCGAAGTTGACATTATATCTGATACGGAACAGATAGGTCACTTGTCACTTTACCTCCCGAAGTTGTCATTCTATCTGATACGGAACAGATAGGTCACTTGTCACTTTACCTCCCGAAGTTGTCATTCTATCTGATACGGAACAGATAGGTCACTTGTCACTTTACCTCCCGAAGTTGTCATTCTATCTGATACGGAACAGATAGGTCACTTGTCACTTTACCACCCGAAGTTGTCATTCTATCTGAATGTTTGCTTGAGACAACTAGAACATTAGTTTCCTGAATGAGTTCTACTGGTACTACTGGTCTGGAACAATTGAGTTACCTCTAAGGACCGTAACAAACGGTCTATAGGTATCTGACTGATTCTTTTGTCCATAGTTAGTTTAATTGTACATTTCCACGTAATATGGAAATACCCACTAACTACAACAACAACTTACAGCTCAGTTGGTAGTAGCTCTGCCTTCTGCGCTGTAGGCTGTGAGTTCAATTCCCACCCAGGACAAACATTTGTGTGATGAATATAGATATTTGTTCTGTGTTTGGGTGTTGTATCATATAGTACGTATGTATTTACAAAAAGTATTTAAGTAATCTATCCGTAATCTAGTTCCCATATTACAAGCTATGCTTAGTTTGGGGCTAGATGGCGCTGTGAAAAAATATTGTTAAACATTTATTTTTCGAAGCGTTTTATTTCGTAACGTTTCTATTTATATAATATATTAATTAGCGATATTAAATGTATCACAAAAATTGTATTATGCGCACTGCAAAAACTAGGATTCTGCTTTCGGTGTCTATATTACTGAAGAAAATGTCTTCAAGAAGAGAGTAAACAAGGAAGTACATCTCATCCTCGCTCGAGCCAGAGTCAGGGTCAACCGCTGACCCACATACAAAAAGAGCTAAATTTAACCAACTATTAAACAAATTCTCAACTTTTTACACACTTTCACATATACGAGTATTTAGTTGTTTTATTATTGTGAGTGCTAACATTTGAAAGAGAACTATTTGAATGAGCGTGTGCCGCCGCCGTCCGTCGCCGGAGCGCCGCCGGACTGCAACGGCCCTTGTCTTCAGCCGGTTCGTTCGTTCGACGACTTAAATACAGACAAGGGTACAGTTATCTCACATGTCGATGTAATAAAACCTTTTCAGCTGTCGCAGTCGCACACACTGACGCACTATCACACGCCGCTCGGATGAAGAGAGATAACCGACTAAATGAGAAAACAGAATAATGTAATGTAACGCCGCGCCGCCTTCATGTTGGAATTTTTAGCGGGAACACAAAGGCCGGGAATGTGTGTCGATTTAATATGTTACTGATCAATATTTTGCGCTACATTCTGCGATTTATGGCATCAGAATGTGAATCCGAAATCCGATTGTCAGTCCTCAGGATATGCGATATGCACACATGCAATTCCCATTTGCATTTTGTAATTTTCTTTGGTGCACGACTGGATATGAACCCACAACCTCCGGATCTGAAGACAACCCATATCTACTTGGCCACACAGCTCAAATATGTTTTGTTGTCCATTTTTGTTTGGTGAACCCATTGCTATATTCATACATCTCATGTATGTCATGTATGAATATAGCATGGCCCGAAATATATTTTGATAATGTTCCGAGACATTGAAATAACCAAACGAATATTTGTTCAGGTTAACAACGGTTAGCAAATAACTTTCAAGTACTTACGCTATTTCGTAAAAATACAGCATTTCATTTTCTTGAGAAAGGAAAGCTTTATTAAGCCTCTTACTGATTGGGTCTAGTCTGAACCGTTGTACGAGCATCATCTTCTGAACCGGTGTACGAGCATCATCTTCGACAGTTACAAGAGTAAACTCTATCGTATCGTTGTAAGGTTGACATTCCAGTGGAAGCACTTATCAGGTGCCCTTAATCGTGGCTACTCATTGAAAAACGCTTCTCGATAAGTAGGTGGGATGGGATGGCAATCGCGTTGGTTTAATTTCCCCCGGGAGTCGAATCCGCGACAGGCGCGTCCGTGGCCGACGGTAACGATGCCCAAACGACAATGTTTTAATATCCTTTTCGAAACGTAAATCGGCTTCAAATTGTGCAATCCAATTTGTGTGTTGCCCATACATAAGGTATTTTAATTTTTCTTTAAAGCTATCATAAAGATAAAGAAATTTGGTTAAAAGTTCTATTCGTCAAAAATTACGAACGCAAAGTTATTCCCATAACTAACTGTCAAAAAAGTTTGGTGCAGTATTTATTTTTTTAATTTTGGATTCTTAATTTATTTGTGTTATTTTTAACCACAAGTAACATGTATTGTTCTCGTAACCTGTCTCTATATGTTAAACTAATCAACTCAATCATCCATCGCCTGTAGTAATATGTTTGTATTCACTTCATAAAGTTCAATGTGGTGTTATTCGAGTGTACACATCTCATAACAGCCGTGTTGACATCTAGAAGATCATTCAATTTTATTTTCTGTAGTGTATTGCATATTTATGTATTATTTGTAACGGTTCGTAAAACATTCATCGAAATTGCATCAATTTTAAAAAAGAGTCCCAATACAATATAGTATCGGTCTGAATAACGACAACAGTAGGTACACCTAGCAATACCTAGCTATACCTAGCTATACCTAGCCACCTTGCATTACAGATTGCCACCTCCGAAGCCGGAAGCTAAGCCTCTTTGCGTCAGTTCCGGTGTAATTCCCATCTCACGTATTTTTATTTATTTGCAAAGCTACATTCGGAACGACTAGTCCTGGTCTAGCGAGTCTACACAAATGCTGTTGAAGCGAATTGATATCAGGTGTTCTTTAAAGAAGATATGTTTCAACTTTATATTTGGTTTATAAATTTTCAGGAGTTCTTACAATCTATAGAAAGCGCTTTTATTTGAAATTGAGAAATGAATATTGTTAAATGTTTAGCTCATGACATCTAGACTTAACTCAAGGCCAGAGTGAGAATGAGATCACCGATGGAGCGAGCTCTCCAGAATGAGAATGAGATCGCCGATGGCGCGAGCTCCCCAGAAGGCTTTGTCTCTCTCGCACGACGCGACGGAGCACACACTTCACATATCCTACCACCAGTACCATCACTCACTCACTTTGCCCAGGCAGACCACTTGGAGGCAGATCACACCTACCCAAGTTAATCATCCAAACACTAGTTAATCAAGTATCTATATATATATATATATATATATATAGTTCGGTCGCTGGTACCTACCTAGGAAATCATCTTTCATAATTAATCATTCCAATTCAAACTTGAGACCGTTGACCGTTACGGTTGTATGTACATTGAGTGATCTCTCTGGTGAGAAGAAAAACTGGCTTTGACAATTCGTGTTTCCTTGGGTTCCGCACCCAAAGGTTGTCAACGGAACCCTGACCAAGCCTCCTCTGCCGGTCCGTTTGTCCGCCTGCCTGTCTGCGGCATGTGTCTCGTGAACAGTAACAAAGGCCGGGAGTTGAAATGTTTCGCTACGGAATGTATATCTGTCGCCGCTATAAACACGAAACGTGATGTATTTGCCTTGAAATGTGAGACGGAACAGTTCAGTTCAGCAGTGGGCTTGTTTAGCCCGAAACTTTAGTGATGTAGTTAGAGCCTTAGCGCCACTGTAACGGCGCAGGGTCAGCTGTGTTGACGCTGACTTTACTCCACTTTACACCAAACAATGACAAATTTACAAAAGCAAATTTTATTGAATTTCTAACATTACTATCGAACATTAATTATTATCGTCCCACGTCTTTCTTTCTACGACAGAGATGCGCTACGGCTAAATCTCTCTCGGTGCCAAGTTATGATACCTTCACCCGGAAACCTAACATACTAAGGAACTAGCTATTTACCTCAAATGCTGAATAGTGTCATAACTAGGTTAGTTGGTCGAAGCTAGCCAGTCAGACCTGAAACGAGTCCGACCACCAACCAAACCAATGTGTACCTGTACCTGTACTATGTACCTGTACAACATGTACCTGGGAATGTAATACGGGACCTCTGTATCTGATACCGGTGGGCGGACAATAAAACCACTGAGCGTTCAGAAAAATAGAGTAAAACTTGAAAAATAATATCATTTTTATTGCTTAGGTCAGGCTTAAGATTATTGTGGCAAGCAAAGCGGAGGCAATTTCATTCAAGTTTTTTTTATCATGCCGGAAAAAACGACAAGAGACTCCACATCTCCACTATTGCCGCGATGGTTTTCTTACAAAAACTTTTGTTATTGTTTGCGCGTGTTTCCCAGACACGGAACACTAATATCCAAACGCTGCCGTAGAGAAACGATCTTTATGTTTATGTCGAATATTTACGAGTACCCTATAAAGTCAGCTTTACACGCTTACAGTTTAACGATCAAATCTTTCTTTAAATCCCTCATACATTTATGTCAAATTGATCTCGATTACCTATTACATTTCCTAGCCTGTTAAGTGTAAAGTGACAGGCGGATTGCGGATTGCTGATTGCGGCTACACAAACTGTTCAATAGATGTACATAGACATTAAAGACCGTAAAGATGCATCATTACGTATAAAACAAAAAAGAATAAAATGACTGTATTGACAATATTGTTACAATAATAATTATAGACGTAGGCTTTGTACGTTAGATGATCATGGAGCACTTGGTTGTACTTTTAAGTTAAACAAAGTCAAATCACGCAAAAAAGTTACACAGATAAATCAATGAATGTATAATCAACTAAACCAAGATTTAAAAAAATAAATTAGAAATCCTTAAAGAAAATTGGTATGATATGAGAATCAACACCGTCTTGAAAACTTGTACAGAAGAGTCATTAGAGAAATCAAGAGCATCGCTACTGCGGATCAGATTATTAAAGCTAAAAACTATACAAAATTTATAGGTATGGAAATTAGTAAACCGACATACAAACGAATAAAAAAATCCGAGGCAAAATCACAAATTACATTAAAATATAATAACGGATGTTTGATGATCCATCATGCTTTGTTAACACCTTTGCAAAGTACTTTAGTCAAGTAAAACGCTTGGATCCTTGCAATGTCAATGCTTTAACTTTTGGGCAAGAAAACGTTGCCAGGGTAGACACTCAATTACATATAGTACATACTGACGATAAAGAAATAAATATTACAGGACATTAATTTTACACAGCGCCATCTAGTCCGAAACTAAGCAAAACTTGTAATATGGGAACTAGATTACGGATCCAAAACTTATATACTTTTTTTTGTAAATACATGCTTATCATACAAATCTATTAATTCAACACCAAAATTAGAAGAAATAGAAAGAATTGTTAACGGTATGTTAAACAAAAAATCATGCGGCTATGATGAAGTACCTAATGTCATCCTAAGTATCATTAAAAATCAGATAACAACTTTATGCGGGCCTTTGTTGCATTTGTTCAATAAATTATTTACAGAGAAGAGAAGGCATTTTTCCAGAACAACTGAAACTATCAGAAATTGATCCGGTGCACTAAAAAGGCTCTAAATTTGAGCTTCATAACTATCGGTCCATACCCTTGCTACCCACACTACCTCAAATATTTGAAAAACTTATTAAGTCCCGATTGTTTCAATTCCAGTCAAATACTTAGTAGACGGCAATTTGGCTATTAAAAATCAGTAGCGACTACTGATGCTGTAAATACCCTTATAAATGATGTAGTCTTAGACCTAAATGAGAAAAATAAGGTAACAGGAGTTTTTTAGATTTAAGTTCTACTTTTGACACGGTAGACTATGCCATACTATTTAAAAAAACTAGAGCTCTACGGGGTACGTGGTAGTGATTGTGACCAGCTAAGATCATATTTAAAATATTGGAAAATGTTTGTAGAAATTAGTGTTTTTTTGCTAGAATCAATATCATAACTACTTATATTATTCCAGTTTTTAAGTTGTCCGCACACAAAGTACTTTGCAAAAAGTAATTAATGAATATGAAATAAGCCATTTTTCTCTTCCATATCCCCTGGTGGTAGGAGCAGTAAAGGTCACCTTGGTCGCGACCTGCCGACTGCCGAGTCCGGCGCCTGGCAGCTGCCGGTGTCCTGTCGGTGCACGGGCGGGACGCGGGAGTTCCACTGCCAATGCCTGACCAAACTTCTGGGAAACGTTCTGAAGTAAACGGTGGACGACCTATAAGTGTTAAGTTTAAGAGCTTCACCATTTAAAATAATAATAAAAAAAGAGGTTGTGTCGACACACGATAGAAGTTAAACTTTTGTATCACAGGGAAACATTTTAATCTTCTCCCACTCTACCTGACACAGTGACCCACCACTTTTCATCACACAAAAAGGTTGTGGATCAGAATTTCTAAACCCATCCATAAAAAGTTTCATTTCAAAAATATTTATTTTATTTTCACCATAATCTATAAATGATCGCAAGTAACGCCCGCCGTTGCCGCCGGTCTGTGCCATACGTCGACGCACTGCACGAGGCCTGCTGTAACGTGAATCACGAACTCGGCTCACAAAGAATTGTTCTAATTCCATTACGTTGAAAGTACTGATTTATTAGCTGGCCGTGCGAGCCGGCGCCGCCATCTTTACACACCGAGCGATAATACTCTTTTGATTCTTTTCTCATTTTAGGGAATGTAATAATTCTTTGGCTGAATGAGGATTTAAAGATCACGTATCTCTCTTCCGACTTACAAATTTGGAATCACGGCAAAACAAACTTAACCACTAGCTTTAAAAATGCGACCCTAAGGCTTTAATATCACCTCGGTGCATAAAATGCTCAGGAGAACCGCTCCTCCAGACAATCGTAGTTGGCGCTCATTTCAAAATAGCATGTCTTATGTCATAAAAAAATGTGCATGTTTGTTTGGATAGAGATAGTCTAGCCATAACAACCATTGTTGTGTTCCGGCATTTAGAGATAGCCAGTTCCACACTTTGTTGAGGATTCCGGGTGAAGTGCGCCTCCACCTTCGGCCTTATCTCTTGTAACCAGGTGAGATGAAGGCCAGTGCTTACCAGTCGTAAATAATAAGAAAAAAATATACAGTCGATACTCTTTCAAATGTCGCCACAACTTAACACACCTATTTCTCAAATATTACAATAGTTTAAAATCAAAATATGATGCCTAATATATTTTAAAAAATATAATACTTATGAGTTTAGGTGTAATCACTAAGAGTCCAAAATTTTGAGTTGATCGGATCAATCATTCAAAGATATGGGCAAAATGTTGTAGTTTTTTTGATCTCAATATCTCAAAAACGGTTTGGAGATAGGATTTAGATAGTTATCAAAAATCTGTCATCTCTTTACATTAAAAAAATAATTGAAATCGGATAACGCGTTTGAGAGATATCAAAAATCTGTCATCTCTTTACATTAAAAAAATAATTGAAATCGTATAACGCGTTTGAGAGATATGCATACAAGAGAGATCAAAATATTGCCACAAACATACATACAAACATAAAATACTTACGTTGCCGGAATTTATAATTAAACTCGAAGATCTCGTTCGCTTTCTCTCTCGATCAAAAATCTAAATATTTGTATACCGATGTCTCATACAAACGCGGTAGCAACCTGCTCTAAATCGATAACTATCTTGGTGACTTCTTGGTGCTTTAAATAAATTAACCTGCCGTAGCGTTAGGCCAGCAGTCGTGGTGCACTTCGTGTAGTGTCGTAGTGCGAGTAATGAGTCGCATTGTTTGCTAAATGAACCGCTTCCGGTTACCGTTACGTTCTGGTGGATAGAGGAGCCGCAATCGATCAACTCGCGATGTATGCCAGTAAGTGAAGCTACCATCAGCCGTTACATCAGTGAGTGGAGTTACCATCAGCTGTTACAACAGTAAGTGGAGCTACCATCGGCCGTTACATCAGTGAGTGGAGCTACCATCAGCCGTTACAACAGTAAGTGGAGCTACCATCAGCCGTTACATCAGTGAGTGGAGTTACCATCAGCCGTTACAACAGTAAGTGGAGCTACCATCAGCCGTTACATCAGTAAGTGGAGCTATCATCAGCCATTACATCAGTAAGTGGAGCTACCATCAGCCGTTACACACACAGTCGAACGGTCGCGATCGGTCGCGACTGTTCGAATTGCTGAGCGTGCAGGCAGAGTGCTCCGAAGTAGCCTTCAATTATTTAATGAACAATTTATTGTTTACAATAATTGCATCGAATGGAATTACCTACGTAAGATGGAACATTTTACAATTTTAGAATGTGTACTGAAAACAAAAAAAACTATATTTACTTATCGATTTGATGTCATTACTGTTCAAATTCAAACGAATGTAATTTCCGTATGAAATTATAATAATTGACCGAGCGAGCGAAGCGAGCGATGCGTCTATGTTTCGAGACTGGCCAAAAATGCTTTTGTCCGCTGTCTGTCGGTTTGTTCTCGTCTACAGGTCGCATTTCCAACCGATTGTGATGAAAATTGGCACACATATTCCTTGATTTATTAAAAAAAAACTGTCGAGTGCGATTTTTGATCGGTGGAAAATAGAGGTGGAAAGGGGGGAAGTTTGCTGTAGCGGTATTTATCAAAATTTAAAAGACACACTAAAGATTTAATTCAACACAAGATATTGTGAAAAAAAAAACAAAAAAGGGTAGTGGAGGGAGAAAAGGAAAGAAGTTTGCTATAGGAATAAAATGTTTGATTTTTTTTCGGAAAATTTATATCTACGTATAACAATCAGATTATGCAGTCCTCTCCGCCTTTGCGAGACGAACTCGTAGACATCAGATTTGACCTCCTAGAATCAGGTGAACACGAGTAATCACTTAAGCTTATACCTCTTTCTGCTCAAAAGTCTAAAAGGAAAAGTAAAAGAGGAAAGCATCGGTTATTGCATGGTTATTGGCTCGCGAGGTCTACTGTTCTTACAGAACCACTAGTTATAGTTGAGACAGCCCGCGTGTCTGCAAGTGCGCCGCCGTCGGTCGGTCGGTCGGTCGGTCGGTCGGTCGGTCGGTCGGACCGTGGTCGGTCGGTCGGTCGGTCGGTCGGTCGGTCGGTCGGTCGGTCGTACCGTGGTCGGTCGGTCGGTCGGACCGGTTGGTGGGCGTGGTTGTCGGGCCGGGGCTCGCGACCGGTGCTGCCAGCTCACACTGACTGTTGCTCTTTTGTGTTTCTTCGGATTATTTCAAATGCGCCATCAAATAATCCAAATAAATAGAATAGATACCAATATTTCGATGATAAAGAATCATAGGGAAGAAGCTAAGTGTGAAATACTCGTACGAGCTTTAAATTTGATTATGAAAATGAGCAAAAGTTGTAGTACTCATAAATATTTTTTACTTTCCTTGCGACCAATTCACTATAAGATAACACAAGAGTTCTCTGTATTTTCTTTGGGTCTGGCAGATATTTCATTTACCTATCTAGGAAATAAGATTGTATTTGAGGTACCTTCTTACACTGGGCAATCGTGTGTGACAGCGTGATGGGAATCCACGCGTGAGTACCTAATAGAAATAGATTCACACTAATTAGCCAAATATCATCCTTTTCTTCAAAGTTACGAAGAGAAAATAAAAATCCAAGCAAGGGTCTTATTATTCTCTGTATTTGGAATTGTTTAGTCTATAAATATTCCAAGTCGTTTAAAAGATTAAGCGTCATGCTGTTAGACTTATAGGTGAATATTTTCTCGTTGAGGCCAACTTGCAAAGCCACAGACGACGTGTTGCCAGGTTGTCTGTGTTCTATAAATACTACTTTGGCGAGTGTGCGCTCGATATCTTTGACTTAATTCCACCTTCCCCTTTCCATCACCGGACTAGTAGACCTACGGCAGGCTACAACCCGTACCTTGTAAATGTTCCATTATGTCGAACGCATCGATTTGCCTCTACCTTTATTATGCATACTGGTAAGAAATGGAACGCCTTGCCCTCGTCTGCTTCCCCGCACCAATACAATCTTGGAGTCTTAAGGTCCAGAGTGAACAGGTTCCTTTTAAACAAGCGTGCTCCATCTTAGCCCACATCCTTACTTATTTTATAAGTGAGTTGGTGGTCAAACGTTTGGCTATTATAAATGAAAATAAAAAAAAGAAGATAGAACTAGTGGGTTAAAATATAATTCATTTCAGGATTTGTAAAATAGCGCTAATTACAGTTGGTTGTGGTCGATTCTACCATCCAGTCCAGTCTTCAAGAGCTGGCAACTCTGTCATATCTTGCTTTGCAAGGCAAGTCATTTGCAAAAAGTCGGCGCGAGCGCGCATCGTGGGTTGGTTTTCATAATAATACCGGTGAGATGAGTGCTGAGTGAGTTCTTCCCACCACTGCCGGTGTGATGAGTGCCCAGTGAGTTGTACACAGCACTGCCGGTGTGATGAGTGCCCAGTATATCGTACTCACACAGTAGGTACTCACCACCGCCGACGCAGGGTCGAGCTCGTGGTGCTGCGGAGAGGAGATGCCGCGACAGAGATGCTCGCCATACGCCACGCTCAGGTTCCCACAAACCTAACTATCTTTGATGCAGATCATACTGACAATCTATCTCAGGGACAGTATCACTTTACTTAGATCAATAAATACGACGAAACATTTTCGCAACGGCATCTAACCCCAAACTTATATATGTATATATATATTTTATTGTTCGACGTGGAAGCGCTTGACCTTCATCTCACCTGGTTACAAGTTGAGATAAGGTCGAAGGTGGAGGTGCACTTCACCCGGAAATCACAACATACTGAGGAACTTAGCATAGATTGTCATATGTAAATTTATGGAGAATTTGAATCTTGTATCTACTTTTTTGTGACTACATACCTGCTTATGATACAATACAACAACAAAACTCATAAATATGACATTTCTGACTGTAAGCCCCTATTTCACGATGTCTGACTGTCGCATCGCTACTTGACAACGAAAACTCATACTCCCACTTTCTGTTTACATGCCACAAAGAAAGAAGGATATGTTTACTATCTGTCAGGTAACTCTACTCGGAGATCGTGAAATAAGCGCTGTCTCTTGATCCTATGTGAATCCTAGGAGATTACAATTACTAGTAGTAAGTAGGTACTCATATCGTACTGTACAGATGGAAGCTAATTCATTGAATCGATCTCTTTACAAATGTTCTACTCGAAAGATGATCCTTTACGAGTACATGATGTGCGTACATCACCCGACATGTACCTACTCGTAGGGCTGTAGGTGTAGGTAGGAGTAGCTAGGTGAAGGTGGGTGTAGGTAGGTACGTTAGGTATGTTTTGTGTAGACCTCACTTTCATCTGAAGACCTTCCGGATGTTCCGGTTTGGGAGAGTCCTTGAGCTTTCATCTCATTATACCGAAAACCAATTAGCGATCTTTACGAGAGCATCTTGTAATGTACAATAAGGTTTCTTTGAAAAGGTTTCTTAAAACCTTTGACCCTTGGCGTGCGCACGATATCTTTGACGTAATCCCTCCTTATCCTTCACGATTCCACCACCGTACTAGCAGACGTATGTACGTCAGGCCTAGTAGATGTTCCACTGTGCCGAACATATCGATTCGCCTCTATCTTTACCAGCGGTCAGTACTGGTCACGAATGGAACTCCTTGCTGTATTCTGTTTTTCCAAACCAGTATCGTAATCTTGGAGTAATACAACCTTCAAGTCCAGAGCGAAAAGGTTATTTTTAGACAAGTATGCTCCATCGTAGGCTACATCGCCACTTGTATTTCAATAGAGCTGGTAGTCAAACGCTTGCCTATCATCATCATATCACGTATTACGCACAAAACAGCCGGTAAAAAAACTTTACTTACGGTAGACGGTGTATGGCACGGTGTGTCGTGGTCGGCCGCTATCATTGCGGAAAAAACGCTTTCGCTCGTTGCAAAATTATAGTATACGAAAGAAAATCCATTCTAAATATCGGTGAAATAATTATTGTTATCAGATGAGTCGAATAATTGGTATGTACTTTCTAAATCCAAACCTTACAAATGTTATTTTCACCTAATTAGTGAGCATAAATGGCGGTTCAAAGTCAAATGATTCGATTTTAGAGTTATAACCGGCTCTGTGGTCTAGTGGTTCCGGTTCAGAGGTCCCGGGTTCGATCCCCATATTAGAGTACAATATATTGTGCTTGGTTTGGTTGGTGGTAGGACTTTGTTTAAGCCCGCCTGGCTAGTTACCACCATCTCACCTAGTTCCGTCGCCATAATAACAATTCTACAAGTGTTGTGTTCCGGTATCTAGAGGTAAGATAGCCAGGTTCCTCAGTATGTTGAGGATTCCGGGTGAAGTGCGCCTCCACCCGTGAGTTGAAGGCCAAGTGCTTGACCGTCGTAAAATAACTATAAAAAAAAAAAAACGTACGCGTAGCAACAAAAGTACCTATAAAATAATCAAATGAAAAAAATCACACAAGGGGAAAGGCTAAGTAGAAGTCTAAGTAAGGAAGTACGTAATAGTCAATTACTATACTTATTATAGCACTAGTAACATTTCAATCAGAAGTAACACTGTCGTCGATGCAGAAGCCAAATCGTTTCTATCGTTTTAATCGTTTTTTTTCCATTTTTGTCTGTCTGTCTGTCTGTCTGTATCTTGAAAGCACATCACGCTGTAAATACTGGATGGCTTTTAATGAAACTACATAAGTAAAATAACAACTAAAAGGTAGCAACTTCCGTCCGTCCGTGTATCACACGGAACTCTTCGAGGCGAGGTCAATTGCTGGTGAGCTGGATTTCTTTAGCAAAGTACGAGTAGGTACATAAACACAACGCGGGTCTCAAATCGTTCGGAAAATGTATGCAAGGTCTCTCCCGCGGACCACGAGTCGGTTGATGCGTCGTACACTTGTTGCTCAATATTATAATAAGGTTAAAAGTTTTTCCCGTTTCAGAAACTGTCAAAGTTCTGAATAAATACATGTACTTAATGTTTTCATACGAATTGTCAATAATAATTCTACGGTCTTAGTTGTGCTAAATATTGTCACAACAATCAGCAAGCTGTGCAGGAAAATCAACTGATTTTGATTTGTTATAAATTAATTTAATGTACATTCTATTTGATAATCATCCCATAACATTTACTTTTTGCACTATTAAAGCGAGGAGGGGAGATAACAATTTTTGTGACTCTAATAGCTTACGTTTTAAAACTAAAAAAAAACAACTTCAATGTAGATTATGATACAATTTACCTGGATGACGTATATTTTCCGTCATTATGTCAAACGGACGAAACAACAGACAGACGCGTGAACAAGAAGATTTATGTCTTGTGGAGTTTCATTTGAAAGAGTAAATATTATTTTTAATTGTTTTTGAATAAATATATTTTACGATAATTTATGTAACCTTTCAGATTATGTTTCACTATAATAATTTATGTTAATGAATAAAAACTCAGATCTTTATGCAATCAGATAAATCACTCATTATTATGAAGTAAAACTTCACAAGCTACCTATGCATGCAGGTACTACTGAGTATGACACACGGCGAACTTACCTCCGCTTCAGCAGAACTTGCGTCAGGGGCGAGTATGACAGGTATTGTATCCCGGCGAGCTCTCTAACCACAACGTCTCCTTCCCGCTGCTGAACAACAAACAAACAAACTTGGACGAACTTCACGTAAGCGTCACGTCAAATTAATTTACTACTAAATTACCGAAGAAATTTATTCGTATATGCTGAGACCCAAGATGATACATTCTATGAATAAATAATATTAAATATCACAGTACAGTAGAGAAGCTCTACAGCCACAACCAACTGAGCTTCGTTTGCACATACTGTATTGGTTCAATCATCTCAGCAATAAAATAAACTTTATTGAGACAATTAGATGAGAATATAATATATATTGTTTGTTTTGAAAAAGTCATTAAGAATGTCCAGTCGGACGTCCTCCCATACACACCGACTGCCGTGCAAGTACAAATGGCACTTGCGATTCTAATTATATTTTGCAGGTATCTGCAAAATATCTTTAAACTTCTTCTAAAAAAGCATTGCAAATGAAAACAATGTTTTGGATTAAATTAAAGTATTCCCATACAAATATTAGTATTCCCTTACTCCCTTATGTTTGGATTTTTATTGTGTTCCTAAAAAAAGCAATAGTCTTTGGTAGACACAGAGGATCCTTATCCGCTTAAACCTGTGAAATGACATTTGAATCGGACTTGCCAATGAATGAAGAAGAAATTCGCGATGCTCTCACACGCCGACCCGTGCGACTTCGCGCATATTGAGCTGATAATAATTTATTTAAATTGGTAGTTTCATTGCAAATTATTGGAATCGGAATTTATCAACATGTTGCAAACTCGGCAGCAGCATAAAGCATGCGTAAATAAAGGTTTCCATCATTTCACTCAACTGAATCAAGCACAAACAGCTCCGCTGTGTTATTCATCGTCTTACATTCACATGATTTTTTTGTATTCAAATTAAATCAAACCTTTTATTTCATCGATAAACATGTTCCATGCACTTAGATATGTCATATTACACAATACATAATTTTCCCGATTGGCCTGTACACCTAATATCTAAAGCGAAAACAGAAAAATACACAAACTATGATAGAAACTGAATACAATAACCTTAGAATATGTCATACTGGTGATAGCCAAACGTTTGACCACGAGTTACTTGAAAAACGAGTGGCGATGTGGCCTAAGATGGAGCACGCTTGTCTAATAGGAACCTGTTCACTTGAAGACTCCAAGATTGTACTCGCGCGGAAACACAGACGAGGGCAAGGAGTTCCATCCCTTACCAGTATTGAGGTACCTATCAGCCTAGCAGCATGACGCTCAATCGAATCCAGGGCTTTTATCTAGGGATACTTGACTGAGCCATCCCAGAGATGGCAGCAGTACTCCATACAAGATCAATAAATCTCATTACAATTTGTATTTAACTATTTACAAGGGAGCAGTCGGGTGTCCTAAGGATCGTTACAAACGGCCAATAGACGGAAGCGTGCTCGAGACACTTGCTGCTTTAACTCACTCTAAAGTGTTAAGTATAACTGGCCTCATAGCTCAGTTAGTAACAGCTCTGCCTTCTGCGCTGTAGGCTGTGGGTTCGATTCCCACCGAGGACGAACATATTGTGTACTATGTACAATGTGTATTGTGTTATGAATATTGATGTTTGTTCTGTGTTGAATTGTATGATTAGTATATATTTACAATAAAATAAAAAGCATATTTCCGTAATCTAGTTCCAATATTATACCTTCACGAACTCGTTCACAAATTCACTGCAAATGATATAAACCTTTGCTTTGGAATTGTTATTGTTAACTATGTTCGGTTAAATCACTTGTTTAACTCATTTATGCCTTTTAGAGGTTCGCCTTAGAAAAGTATTAGATAAAAGTGAAATCACAATTCAAGTTAAACCAAAGTTAAAGTTAAACTACAGTTAAAATTAGTTAAAACTATTACTACAATTGTAGTTTAACTTTAACTTTGGTTTAACTTGAATTGTGGTTTAACTTTTACATATATTTATATTTTATATACTAATACATTTTTTTTATTGTACGACGAGGAAGCGCTTGACCTTAAATGAAACATTGATGATATTATAATATAATACATACATATTACAAATGTATGTATTACACACTTATTAGTATTAGGTACATACATACATATACTCCATAATCGATACGGAAAGGTAGTGCTTTTAGACTCTGCTCTTAAAGACAGCAAGCGAGGGACCAGCGCGGAAATCGTGGGATAGAGAATTCGGCAACCTGCCTGGGTTCACAGTAAATAAGTCTCCATGGCAGCTAGAACAGAGATAAGGAGTACTAAAAAGATGAGATGTAGGTTTTCTTCAGGCCTTACCATGATAAAGAGGATTGTTGTGAACATTATAGATAATCTATTAAGTGTTGTGCACACAACAACAATATGGAATCACCTTCCAGCCTGTGTTTCCGTTGTTGACCCTAATGTCTTCAAGAAGAGAGTTGATATGCACTTTCTAACTAGGTGCTTTATCCTCCTCATCCTTGCCTGTGGAAGTTTCAACATAGAGAACTAACCCCTTCTCAATAAAAAAAGAGAATTCCGCAATGCTTGTATAATTTACGTAAATTGTACAACAATTTGCCGAACGAACAGATCGAGTGCGCCTATTGAATACTAAAATTAAAACGATCTCCATTCAATTCCACATTGATGCGATCACTATCATTCCAATAGGCCAATGCTTTCTCTTTGTTTTGAACTGTGATACCTGCATTGAACAGAGAATATTCTGTAATCCGTGGTCGGTCTGAGTTCATTTGGCTGTTTGTGGCTCTAGCATTGATTTTATTTTATTTTTGACAATGTTAGAGTCCATTGTTTAATGTTATCTTGTTTTTTTTTATGATAGGTCAGCTGTTGACCACCGCTTGCACGGGAAAGGACTACAATGGCATTCATTACCTTATTCATACATTCATTATATTATGTTAAATTATAAAAAAGTCTGTACAAATGACTTTGACTTTGGTTTAGTTCGAACAGAACCTGGCGTTTGCGTGTTGGCACCACCAATTGGACATTAGTAATGTTGGCAGCATGTAAAACTCCCCGACATGTCAAGGGCACTTCAGTCTCCGGAACTTCTTTGATTAAAACTTATGCAAATCGAAAGACAGAGTCAAGTGGGCTCGGCAACTTACCAAACGGTGCTCGCGCTCTGCCAGAGTGGACGAGATAAGCGAATACACTGGACAATTCAATTAATCTGTATCGTCAGTACTGGGTAATGGAATATACCCAGTATTAATGGGTAATGAAAATATTCGAGGGCAATAGAACTCATTGCCCTCGAATATTTTTTCTTACTGATCGAGTGAGCGAAGCGAACGAGATCTCTGAGTTAAGTTGGGAAATCCGGCACTGTATGTATGTATGTGGCAATGTTAGTGACGCAAAACTCTCGAACGGATTATCCGATTTCCATGAAATTTAAACTGAATAGAGATAACGTACATAGAATTTGATTGTCGCGGGGGATTTTTGATAAATGGTATAGTTTTTGAGATATTGGGGAAAAAAGAAATACAATTTTTCGCCCATATCTTTTGCATAGCTGATCCGATCGATTCAAAATGTTGAACATGCAGATATTATATTAATACTCATCAATCGATATGAGGAGTTTTTTGACACTAAGGTAGTTTTTGAGAAATTGTGGTGTTAAGTGAGACGTGAAGATTTTTGGCTTGTGGGGTGTCATTTGAAAGAGTATCGACTGCACATTCATAAAATATATATTTTACTTTTTATCATGAATAGTTTTCGTAACAAAGGGGCGCATTAAGGGGTTATAGCGCTTGCTATGTCTTGTAGGATAGGCTGTAACAGGGGGTTGACTTCACAATTAACTTTCTTTTGATTTTCTGAAACCATTCCTGTATTTATATTAAGGGTTGCATAAGGGGTATATAAGATTGAAGTCTTGAAAAGTGCTAAAACATGAAATATGATAGGAGTTGAGACTGCATATTTAAAAAAAAGTTTATTATGCCCTTATTAGAGGTGGTTTATAAGATGAAAGGGGCAAAGGATGATCATCAGGTCTTGTAAGATAAGAGAGAGTATTCGAAGTTTCATTAAAACTGGTCTATTGATCTATAACATTGTTACCGAGAATTACTTTCAGGGTTTCATGCAAGTGCTTTGAATGCGCATATTTCATATTCAACAGTACATTATTGTCTACCACAATGTGGAAATAACTTCCTCTATAACTGTAAGGTGCGGCCACTATCACCACGCTTAGCAGACAGATTGGTGCTCACAGTTAAAGTTTTGTTCACCCAAAGAAAGAAGCTGCTTCCTTTTTGGTTGACTTAACGACATCCGTGGAGATGTGTACGAGATCCGTGGGATGCAGGGGTACATTTTAAACCACGACTACTAGGGCAACAGTTTTGAGAGCACTTTTCCAAACGACATCAACCTTTGTTTCATGTTAGTAAGGATATTACATTACGTTAGCAACCAGAGAGAGCCTCGAACACTCAGGGCCTATTCATTATGACCAATCATGTCTTAACGCGCCCGCTTTACGATATATGCATGAAATCATCGTAGTGAAATATTAAAATTGGTCATAGTGAATAAGGTGGCTGGTGAATAAAGAGAGTTCGAGAAAAACGTGCTTAAGTAAGGTGATAAATATGTAATGAAAACACACTTTCATCGTATATTAATTACGTTTTATTTGAGAAATAATCTCCGTCATAAACCAGACATCACGAGATTTCAGTTCGGGGCGAACATCTAGTCTATCTTTGAGTATTCAAGTCCTAGTGAATAATTTAGACAAATTTTAGTGAATTATTTACATAGTAGTTCCTTCTAAAAAAGCGTGTGCCATCCTTTTGGCACAACTTAACCTAAATAAATATATCTATTCTTTTAATAAAACTTTCATGAGTAAAAATCTAACTTACAAATCTACAGGGCTTTTGATTGAGGCGACACGTGACCCCAAGGACTGGCTCTTATTTAGGCCAGCGAATTAGCATAGCTATTCAGCGTGGCAATGCAGCCAGTGTCTTGGGCACGCTTCCGTCTGGTACTGGTCTGGAACAGTTGAGTTACCTTTAGACCGTTTTTAACGGTCCTTAGGTAATCTGACTGATTCCTTTGTACATAGTTAGTTTAATTGTACTTTTTATTGAATTAATTAATGTTTACATAATTATATACATATAAAAACCTACAACATAAAATATTTTTTAAATCTCAAGTGAATGAAACATTTATCGATACTGAAACCATAACATTAGAGTTTTCTATTTTTGTTAGTGTTTTTTTTTATTTTTTTATTGTACTACAGGGTAGCGCTTGGGTTATATATTCTAAATAAGTATTATTATTGCATTACTACAAGGTTGCAAAGTTTTTTTAATAAATTGAATATATTGACGAATTGCCTTGAGAGTTGCTATAAATACAAAACAAAGTTAATTATGAAACATTTGCTAGACGAGTTTATGATAGTAATCATTCTGATGACTTTCAAATAAACCAACCCATAAATATACAACTTTTTATGAACTCTCTGTTCAAATAGTTTATTAAGCGCGAGGGGTCTTAGTTGGATGTTTTTTTTTCAAACATTCACTTAAATTAAATTTTTTATTAAGTACTATCGGGTTGAAATTAGTTTATTAATGGAGTGATCGAAGCGAATGAGATCTCAGTGTTTTTTTTTCTTATTAGGGGTGGTTTTAAGGATGAAGGGGCAATGGATATCATCAGGTCTTGTGGGCTGGAGAGGTAATAAAATTTACCCCTTCAATGACTACTAAGGCTACTGTTTTGAGAGCACTTTTCAAAAAGATATCTATCCTTTCGTGTTAGTAAGGGATGACTTATTCACTTATTATGTAGTCTGCTCACCCACTATGACATACGGTCGGTGGTTTGCTCTCATTCTGGATTTGCAAAGAATAAGAGTTAGCAACAAGAGCAAGCCTCGAACACCAGGCCGTGAAGAGAATAAAGTGAGATTAAGAAAATGAGCGCTTAAGTGAGGTAAGTAAGGTTTAATGAAAACACACTTTTCACACAAAAAAATGAGGAGTGGAGGAAAAGAGGAGAAGTTTTCTGTAGGATTTATTTTTTTATTTTTTTACAGAATAATAATTCCTACGTTTACTAATCAGACTACGCGGTCCTCTTTGCATTTGCATTAAAAGTCCGTAGACACCAGGTTCGATCTCCTCAGACCGCGAGTTATCGCTAAAACTTATATACTTATATACCCCTATTTGCTCAAAAGTCTAATAGGAAAAGTAAAAGGGGAAAGCATCGCTTATTGCGTGGTTATAAGGGCTCGCGAGGTCTACTGTTACCTATACCTAGTTTAAATAAGGTCCTTTGGGCATGTAGGTATACGAGCGGGGGTGCTATAGCTGATAGACCAAAGTGTAACGTTGCAACAAACTTTAGCAACAAAATTTTACATTGTTAGGTGGGGGTGGCGCATTGGGGATGGGGGTGGCGCATGGCGTGTGGCTAGAATTCGCCCTGTTAAAGCTCATCGGAGTTGTGACGTCGCAGTATATTCACGACATTCAACTACCGTTTCCCGATTCTCTTTAAAAAACTTTGCGCAAAGCTGCTCGGGGTCAGCTATACCTAGTATTTAAAATATTCTTTACAACTATCTCTGAGTTATTATTTCCTTTTCATTTAGAATAAAATTTCTAAATGGGTATGTTCTAGTTCTCGAGGCCCGACTTGATGTAGTGTAGTGCGCCTTGTAGTGTGAGGTCTTCGATGGATAGAGTTGTCTATCATACCGGCACTGGCTCTCCCGCACAACGACGTGACTCAACAAACTACTCGGTGCCGGACTTCGGCAGGATAGGCCAGGTGGATCTTTACCGGTCGTACCTACTACGTTTACCCCTACGTTGACTAATGGTCAACGGTCATTCTGTTGCCCTGGTAGACCACTACGACGTAGATACAACCCACCCCAGATATTTTAGCTAAAATATCTACTTTTGTTGTTCTTTGCAGCAGACTAAAAAGACCGAGAAAGTTTTGGCCGCGCTATCTTTACAAACAAGCAAAACGGGCGATATCAAAGCATTTCATGAAAATAAAAGGGTTCTCGCTTCTCGTCTCCTTCGCGGCTGGCGCCTGAGCTTTGTAACAACCGTTTCAACACGGGACAGACTCATCGATCAGTTTGGCTTGTCTCGAGTCGGGCGGCGGCAGACGGAGTGGCTTGATCTGATCAGTGCTCCCGACCTCCCGAGATAGATCGGGGTAGCCCGGTCGTGCTCTGCTGGAGCTCCCGACCTCCCGAGATAGATCGGGGTAGCCCGGTCGTGCTCTGCTGGAGCTCCCGACCTCCCGAGATAGATCGGGGTAGCCCGGTCGTGCTCTGCTGGAGCTCCCGACCTCCCGAGATAGATCGGGGTAGCCCGGTCGTGCTCTGCTGGAGCTCCCGACCTCCCGAGATAGATCGGGGTAGCCCGGTCGTGCTCTGCTGGAGCTCCCGACCTCCCGAGATAGATCGGGGTAGCCCGGTCGTGCTCTGCTGGAGCTCTCGACCTCCCGAGATAGATCGGGGTAGCCCGGTCGTGCTCTGCTGGAGCTCCCGACCTCCCGAGATAGATCGGGGTAGCCCGGTCGTGCTCTGCTGGAGCTCCCGACCTCCCGAGATAGATCGGGGTAGCCCGGTCGTGCTCTGCTGGAGCTCCCGACCTCCCGAGATAGATCGGGGTAGCCCGGTCGTGCTCTGCTGGAGCTCTCGACCTCCCGAGATAGATCGGGGTAGCCCGGTCGTGCTCTGCTGGAGCTCTCGACCTCCCGAGATAGATCGGGGTAGCCCGGTCGTGCTCTGCTGGAGCTCCCGACCTCCCGAGATAGATCGGGGTAGCCCGGTCGTGCTCTGCTGGAGCTCTCGACCTCCCGAGATAGATCGGGGTAGCCCGGTCGTGCTCTGCTGGAGCTCTCGACCTCCCGAGATAGATCGGGGTAGCCCGGTCGTGCTCTGCTGGAGCTCTCGACCTCCCGAGATAGATCGGGGTAGCCCGGTCGTGCTCTGCTGGAGCTCCCGACCTCCCGAGATAGATCGGGGTAGCCCGGTCGTGCTCTGCTGGAGCTCTCGACCTCCCGAGATAGATCGGGGTAGCCCGGTCGTGCTCTGCTGGAGCTCCCGACCTCCCGAGATAGATCGGGGTAGCCCGGTCGTGCTCTGCTGGAGCTCTCGACCTCCCGAGATAGATCGGGGTAGCCCGGTCGTGCTCTGCTGGAGCTCCCGACCTCCCGAGATAGATCGGGGTAGCCCGGTCGTGCTCTGCTGGAGCTCTCGACCTCCCGAGATAGATCGGGGTAGCCCGGTCGTGCTCTGCTGGAGCTCCCGACCTCCCGAGATAGATCGGGGTAGCCCGGTCGTGCTCTGCTGGAGCTCTCGACCTCCCGAGATAGATCGGGGTAGCCCGGTCGTGCTCTGCTGGAGCTCTCGACCTCCCGAGATAGATCGGGGTAGCCCGGTCGTGCTCTGCTGGAGCTCTCGACCTCCCGAGATAGATCGGGGTAGCCCGGTCGTGCTCTGCTGGAGCTCCCGACCTCCCGAGATAGATCGGGGTAGCCCGGTCGTGCTCTGCTGGAGCTCTCGACCTCCCGAGATAGATCGGGGTAGCCCGGTCGTGCTCTGCTGGAGCTCCCGACCTCCCGAGATAGATCGGGGTAGCCCGGTCGTGCTCTGCTGGAGCTCTCGACCTCCCGAGATAGATCGGGGTAGCCCGGTCGTGCTCTGCTGGAGCTCCCGACCTCCCGAGATAGATCGGGGTAGCCCGGTCGTGCTCTGCTGGAGCTCTCGACCTCCCGAGATAGATCGGGGTAGCCCGGTCGTGCTCTGCTGGAGCTCCCGACCTCCCGAGATAGATCGGGGTAGCCCGGTCGTGCTCTGCTGGAGCTCTCGACCTCCCGAGATAGATCGGGGTAGCCCGGTCGTGCTCTGCTGGAGCTCTCGACCTCCCGAGATAGATCGGGGTAGCCCGGTCGTGCTCTGCTGGAGCTCTCGACCTCCCGAGATAGATCGGGGTAGCCCGGTCGTGCTCTGCTGGAGCTCCCGACCTCCCGAGATAGATCGGGGTAGCCCGGTCGTGCTCTGCTGGAGCTCTCGACCTCCCGAGATAGATCGGGGTAGCCCGGTCGTGCTCTGCTGGAGCTCTCGACCTCCCGAGATAGATCGGGGTAGCCCGGTCGTGCTCTGCTGGAGCTCTCGACCTCCCGAGATAGATCGGGGTAGCCCGGTCGTGCTCTGCTGGAGCTCCCGACCTCCCGAGATAGATCGGGGTAGCCCGGTCGTGCTCTGCTGGAGCTCTCGACCTCCCGAGATAGATCGGGGTAGCCCGGTCGTGCTCTGCTGGAGCTCTCGACCTCCCGAGATAGATCGGGGTAGCCCGGTCGTGCTCTGCTGGAGCTCTCGACCTCCCGAGATAGATCGGGGTAGCCCGGTCGTGCTCTGCTGGAGCTCCCGACCTCCCGAGATAGATCGGGGTAGCCCGGTCGTGCTCTGCTGAAGCTTTGTGAGGACCTTGTGGCTTTATCCGGTGAAAAATGCTCATTGAATTATAGAAAACTGAGAGACTACGTATTGATACATAATATACTTTAACAAAAGACACTGTGTACCTCCAGATTAGAACAAGATAAATATAATGTCATGACTATAGGATAGATCCCAAAGCCATGAAATTATTTTTATCTTGTCTATTTAATTATTTTCTTGTTTTATTGGTCCTAGCCTAGACGGAGGTGTAGGTATAGGTATAGGTATAGGTATAGCTATAGGTATAGGTATAGGTATAGGTATTTATTGACTTACCCACAATGTGACTGGAAGCGCCATGCTTCAATATCTAATAGGTAGGGAAGCAAGTCTCATGTAAGTATAAACTAATAAATCTCCTCTTTCCCATCTCTACTGCTTAAACCTTTTCCCAATTCCTTGAGCACTCCTCGAATCGTACAGTTACCATTATTATATTCTTTATAATTGTTTGCTATTCATATATCTTAGATATCGTAATAGGTAGATTTGCAGCTATTTATATATAAATGCACTTGATAGTTTCAGTTCCCTCTCCTGTTTATAAAGTGGCCTCCTCAACCTGTACCTCCTGCGTGAGTACCGTGTGTCATCGTCAGGTTGTTCCTGGTGTGGTACCGTTACTGAAAACCTCTTGATAAATCGTTTTACATTTCCTTCATATTTTTTTGGTATTTTGTACTTTTTGTATCCATATTTATTTTTATCGAAAAAAAATACATTATGTGAAATGTAGGATAGTCAGAGCTATAGTTATTAATTATTTAATTGTGAAAATGACGTCACAGGCACACAGGCAATATAGACGATGTTAGCTCAGGACATGCCGGCCTGTTATCATTCTGCTGTCAATACTTCCACGCCAGATGCTGGCCTCGGAAACTTGGCTCGACCTCTGCCAAACTAACCACGACCTTATCGCCGCGGAATTTGAGCCCAAATTGGAGAAATAAGCTCTCGTTCTGCAAACTTTTAAACTGCTACTAACTGCCAAGCCAAATTGAATTGTATGTGCACGGTTTAAGGTGACAAATGGGAATATTTAAGAGAGCAGTAAGTTGCAGGCCATTTGTTGCTGCCACCGTGAATGCTTTGATTCATATCTTGAGTTATTGTTTTGTCAGTTATCTAGCTTCTATCGAGATTCTGAATATCGCAGCGATCAAATAATTAGTTTGCATTTCTAGTGAGCACTTGAAGTGCACCAGCTGTGACCATCGTAGTGCGCCGGCGAGACTTCCGATTCTAATAACGTTTACGGTAACGTAGGCGTATCCTGGTACATCTACAACTTGTCACAAGACTAGGACAACACCATGCTTAGAACGAAATAAAGAATTACGGAAAAGTAACGTTACTTGTCTGTTAAAGATTTGTTACTTTCGTTTGTCAATAGCTGTAGGTATGGTAGGTTCATATATGGGTCACGCAACTAGGGAAACATCTACCTACTGGAATCTATTTATAGCGTTGAAAGACGACGAAGTTTTTAAAATAAAAGCTTGGGGTTTTTCACCCGGAAGGATATAGCGGGAAAATATTGTACTAGGTATTTTAAAATAATACCTGAGGATTATGTACCATAAAATTCGCTACATCTTTCTTTGTTAAAACCGCTACTTGAATAATATTAATTAATTTAGGTTGTGGAGAATATTGACATCACCCTGACAAGTTTTATAGGTATTTGTTATATTGGCAGTGTGCAAAGTAAACACGCGGTCCGTGCAATCACGGACAGTACTCAGTGTGCAAAGTAAACACGCGGTCCGTGCAATCACGGACAGTACTCAGTGTGCAAAGTAAACACGCGGTCCGTGCAATCACGGACAGTACTCAGTGTGCAAAGTAAACACGCGGTCCGTGCAATCACGGACAGTACTCAGTGTGCAAAGTAAACACGCGGTCCGTGCAATCACGGACAGTACTCAGTGTGCAAAGTAAACACGCGGTCCGTGCAATCACGGTCAGTACTCAGCGGTGGTGAACTAGGCAGCACGTCGGCTTACGATAAGTATTACCTATCCGAACAAACCACAGTAATGTTGACCTAACCTATTAGGAACAGAGCACCACCTGATTCGAGACAACAACGACTCAGCATGAGGGAAACTCAAGCGTATTTTACTATCATTCAGAGGCTCATAATGTTAGACGACACTCAATTGTCGGCTTTCAAGATAAGATAAGATCTTCTTTTGTAAGAAAGCATCGGCGCAACATTATTTATTAGGCAGACGGACCTAATCAATTACATTTAGGAAAAACCTCTTACTTTTATTCAAGGTTAATGCCATCTCTTTTTAGAGATATTTCTCTTTTTAGGCTCATATTTAGGCCAGCGAATTTGCATAGTTATTCAGCCAGGCAATGCAGCCATGGGCACGCTTCCGTCTGGTACTGGTCTGGAACAGTTGAGTTACGTATAGGCCGTTTGTAGCGGTCCTTAGGTAATCTGACTGATTCCTTTGTACATAGTTTAATTTTACTTATTAGAGTGTTTTTTGATAAATACTTTACATATTTTGAAATTTGAAAACAGAAAAATATTTCCTTAAAATACAAGAACCTATATCAACCATATTTCTAGCAAATAAAATAAATAAACAATAAGTCAAGCAAGTTATTGAATTTTTTCGTTAATATTTTCTGATATAATTGACACGTGTTTCGCCCTCTACACGATTCATCCTCAGGAAATATAAATAAAGCTGCAACAAGACTCTTGCCGCTGCACCGCACGTGACACGCATACGCGTTTATCTGATAGGTATTTTCAAAGGATTTGTCAAAAAAATGTGATTATATATAAATGTGTCTCCACAAAGTGACGCCTGAAACCATTAGCTAGATTTCAAAGCTTAAGAATAAAATAATATTAAAAAATATTAATAGTTTAGCCATCTAGTCATAACATTATTAAAGTTCTGTAGTATGTAGGTACTTAGTCTAACAGGAAGATAACTAAAACGTTGTTCTAACTATCTACCACATTCCACGGTGGAACATGTGGAAAGCTACTCGTGGTTTGGACGCGTGTAGCTCAACAACAAAACTTAATTTACAAATTTGAGGAATTTCGGTTGCTTTGCATTATTTAACTAGGGAACATTTTAGTTGGTAACATCATTGGAGAAAATAACTACTAAGGGAGAGAAACGTCCTTTTAGGCTTTAACGTCTACATTTCTACATAGGTAGAAATTGGATTATTTCATCAGAAGATTTCACGTTACTCATGAAATTGCAGACATGGGTAAGTCTACATATTTATATATACATATTTTACGAGTAACAGTAGGGAACAACTTTGTTTATTAAAACATTATCTTTGGAAAATAAATTATATCTTCATTAAAATTATCCACAAAAGTAATAAATTGTTTCTTAACTTATAAATTAAATGCAGTTTGTTTTGTGAACTAACTTTTGTACCGAAATGAAACCGCCGCCCGTGACATCTCGTGGTATTTTCATGAAGTAAGAGGTGAAGCCGCGCCGTCGTCGCCGGGAGGGGGACGAGAGCACGGAGTACTTAGTACCTACTTAGTAGGAAACGTTCGCGCCTCGGTTTTAATTTCACCGCCACCTACGAGATGGCGCTTCTGTTCAAAATTATTTATCAAGGTGAAAATATTATATTTCGTTTTTTTAAATACTTTACAAAAGAAAAGTAGATAATTTACAGATACCTAATTAAAAAAACCTGACGTACTTTTACACTAATGCAGTAAATAGTAACATTTCTATAATACCCTAGGTAAGGTAGGTAGTAGTTGAATGTAATACAAGAACTGCTTTTTTTTTTTTTTTACTAACTGTGCGTCTGCGGTTGGTTTTTACAGGTCTTCCGTTTGCAATAATTGTTTAAATCATTTTGTAAACGTTGCTATATACCATACCAACGTATAAATTGTTTGGAATAGAGTAAAGAAATACCATTATTCATACAGTTTAGGTATTGGTTGTGAAATGGATCCGACCGCTGCAGAATCTAAATTGGAAGTAACAGATCTAATCCTTGCTTGATACATATTTTTAGGCTAAAATATGTTACAGGACATTGTCATTAGCAGAGCCAGCGATAGGCCTTCGTCCGGAATGTGACAAGCCTGCGGGCGACGCGGCCGTGGTGTCGTGTCGTGTCGTGTCGTGTCAGGGTGTCGCACTGTCGGATACAAGTTCATTAGACTTTAAGTGCATTTGTATGAATGATTCTGCCGACGACGTAAACTAGTGGTTCTGTGAGAACAGCAGACCTCGCGAGCCCAAGTACCAAGTACCGATGCTTTCCTCTTTCACTTTTCCTTTTATTATTTTGAGCAAATAGAGGTAGAAGTTTTAGCAATTACTCGCGTGACCTTGTTCTGAGGAGATCGAACCTCGTGTCTACGGATGTATCTTGCAAAGGCGAAGAGGACCGCGTCTGATTAGTAAACGTAGGTAATTTTTTTCAAAAAAAAAAACCCAAAAAATGAAATCCTACAGCAAATTTCACCACTTTTCCCCCTCCACTCCCCCTTTTTGTTTTTATTTTCACAACATCTTGTATAGAATGAAATCCGTGTCTCTCAAATTTAATTGAAATCCGTTGATAAATGACGCTTCATCAAACCTTCCCTCTTTCCCCCCTTATATTCCCGTAGATCAAAAATCGCGATCCATTCATGTTGGTGAATGGAGCAAATTTCTTGGCCTCGCCATTATTCCGAATAAAACTCAGGTCATCATTATTGGTGAGTGAATTCCCAAATTGGATTACTCTGTTCTCCCCAGCTAGTTGACGATGTCCTAGGATCTCTATATTCTGGGTATCATATATATACACATATATATACGGCAAATAATAGTAATTTTGAGTTATGAAAGCATTGATCAATGTCTTTTTTAGTATAAATAGCAGAGGTTCCAAATGTAACCCTGTGGGACGCCAGTGGGTTGATGGAGGGAATGGATTGAGAGGAAAAACCATTGAGAACAACTGTTTGGAAGCGACATTCGACATATGAACCGAACCATCTGAGAAGATCTCCTCGGATGATATGATAATGAGTGAATGTATTTACATTAAATTCTGTGTACTCTGTGTATACTTAGGGTGTACTTCATATTGATTCATATTATACCATATTTATTGTTTACTAAGTAAGGATCACGTTTTCTGTTATGAATTTTATATTTTGTTGTGTTAACTCAAGTTTACTTTAATACTTAAGCACACCGCCTTGTCTGCTTTTATGTATCCGTTTCATCCAAAGGTTGTTTGGAAGAGCTCGCTTTTAGAGACAAGGCCCAGTATTGTACTGTGCTTGTTTGATTATATTTATTTCTTAGTAGTAAAGTAAATAATTAATTTGATTAGAGTTAGTGTTGTAGACTAAAATGTTGGGTGAAAGGGTGCTGAGTGAAACCGATCGTGAGCCCGTTACGTAACTCGTCCACGAGCGCACCAACACCACTCGCACTCGGCGAGCCAGCGCCGGCCGTTGAGGGGTAGTGCACGGCACTACCGCGGTCATTGTAATCGATATCGAGTGCACCATTGTGTGCCATTGTAACACGTAGGTACACAGTACACAGGGGTGCCCTACACCTACAGGGGTGTGGTGAGTGATCGCTGTACTTACAAAGTGCGCTGCAGGAGTGCGTTCTTAGGGGAAGAGCTTTGTAATGGTAATTTGGTGAGTCGGAATTACGGTTCATTCATTTGTTTCTTCAAATTGTACACCTAAAATTTTCATATTCAACGTAGTTAAATGTTTTTTGAACCTGCACGAATACACACATACCTACCTATAGATAAATCATACAAAAGATCGTTAAGTCCGGCTAACGTGTAACGTTGCGGTAGGCCAGTGTCCGGTGATAGACTTTATCGGGATGTGATGATGGTGATGATGATAATATCAGTAAGCAGGTAATTAAATAATAAAATAGGTTTTTATTTTTATATATGTTATTTATGTGTCACTTTTAGCGATAAGACCGCCCTTCATGCATTTTTTTGTGACAATTACGAGATCATTATTATTTAACGTTGGTGATAGAGAATTCTTATATAAAATAGGTAACTCTGGACCTCCAGACTAAACAAGTCATCCACCTGCAATAGGATCATAAGGATTCCGTTGCCCAGGGAGACTACTAGCACATACCTACATCCCACCCACCCCTGTACTGGATTGTAGTTGATAGAGTGCGTTTGTGTTGTTGCAGTACCTGGGTTCGTTCCCGGTGGGCAGCGCTGGCGGCGGTGAGGTGACGTCACGCGCTGACGTCTCCACGCAGCTGCAACTCATAAAGGTAACGTGAATCTTTATATGTAATAGTTCCCGGTGGGCAGCGCTGGCGGCGGTGAGGTGACGTCACGCGCTGACGTCTCCACGCAGCTGCAACTCATGAAGGTAACGTGAATCTTTATATGTAATAGTTCCCGCTGGGCAGCGCTGGCGGCGTCGAGGCGACGACGTCGCGTCACCTTCTTCTCTCTTATTAAATGGTAAACGTGGACTTAGAATTTGTTGTGATAAAAAATATTTTACTATCGAAGCTATGTGCTTTTTTTCCATGAGCAATGAAGTATTATCACTCTACCTAATAAATTGAATTCAATTACTGACCAAGAAACAAATCTTTCTGAATGATCTACACACTGAAAAGCTTTCCGCTTTTGATTTGTTGGTTTATGTAGCTCTAGGTCAAAGCAAAGGCAAGAACTACGATGGAGCGAGCTATCCCAGTAGGCATTGGGTTTCCCGCGCAGCGCAGCTTCGTAACGCCGCAAACTGACTGACATTTACAGGAAAGTGCTACCCCAGTGTTGTGATTATTCATTAACCCTGGGAGAAAATGCGCCAGATATTCTATAACTTGCAGTAGACCTCTAGGAGGTAGCATAGATCAAACCTACCCTATAAACTAAATACAGTTTATGCCTCAATATATATTCTAGAAACGTAGTTTTATCCTATTCTTGTTTGATAACTTTCACAACATCTTTTTGTCACTTTCGTAACCTAAACATTCATGCATTTCTGAAAATGGTGTAGACAGTGTGAAACAGCACAGCTGACCTCGATGCTTGGCCTCCTGGCCTATACTCCAACGTACCACAGTACAAATGTCACAGATGGTCACTTCACTCCTACATCTCTGCTCGGAAATCTCTCTATCTCTCATTACTGGGCCTACATCCACTTTATAGGCTTAGTCAACAGGACACAAGGTTTAGTTCACTACCTCATTACCTGGAGAAAAGAGAAAGAAATAATCTTAATTTAATTTAATCGAAATTCACAACAGTCGTGGTGCGACCTGCAAAGGTACACCTGACTAACGACCATCCTCCTGCCAAAGTCCAGCGCCGAATGGTTAGCCGGGTTCCGTGGGTGCGAGGGAGAGCTGGTGACTTCGGAATGTTAACTTTATCTTTGACCTCATCCTTGCTCTAGCCTACAGTTAGATAAGCAAAGGACAAAAGCTAAAAAAAAAACTTATTGTCATATTAAGAACTAAGGGTCTGACGTTGTAACCTGTCTAATCGAGGGTTGGAGTTGGCCTTTTACTAGAGTTCCTCTATGTGCACACCTAGACGTTGTTGTGCTAAATGGGTCGCGCACAAAGCCTGAGAGGCTCTCTGCTGACGAATGCCACCATTGTGTCCCATGTACTGAGGAAGTATGACACGTGATAACTTCACGATGTTTATTGTTGACCTGCTTCCGCTCACTGCTCTCAACTTGAAAGTATGTTTGTGTCAAATTTTGCGTATTAACAACTGGCTACAGCTGGAGTTAACTTATAAATTACGTTATATATTTGTTTGCTACTTGACTCTGTACTATTTATTTCTACGATTTGTTTTCTACAACTCCAGACATTAAACATACGAAGTCAGAGGCATTCTCTGTTGTGTTGGCTTTACGAGTACACTTTTAATGTGCCAGACAGCTCTTTGACTTGCAACTTTAACTATTTAATTGAATATACCTTTAGTGACGTGAGTCTGTAGGTTACTACAGTCCATCAAATCTAAGAAGTACATTTTAGCGTTTTGCATTTCTTATTATGCTAAAACTTTGTTCAAACGTAGGCACAAAATATTACAAACAGTAATTCTTATAATGTCGAAAAATTATTAACTCAGATAAATAATTATATTTATTAAACATTCCTGTTCATTAATCTATATTTGAATCTCGTAAAACTAGTCTAAAACATAAACAATCAGTTAAATTGTAAATGAAGTTCTCGTTTATACAATGTTATAATAATAATAATAATAATAACTCTTTATTTCAGACAAAGTCCATATTATAAAATACAAATTAAATTAACTTAAGTTAAAAGTTAAATTGCAAAATTAAAAATTAAAAATACACTCAAACAAAATATTCAGAGAGAAAACGAAAAGTAAGTATTAAGAACTAAATTGTGGGTGACAAACACCCATTTCCTGTATGTTTCGGTTAACATAAGGCGGTCCGCTAAACTTATTATAATTGAGTTTTTACACATGTCAACTCTGGACATGAAGGATGCTATTCTCTTACTTTGGATGGCATAAAGCCAAGGTACTTAAAATTCTCAACAATTTGAACAGGCCGTCCGCTAAGATAGACCGCAGGTATATTATCTGGACCCTTTCTCGATTTAAAAACTACCATTTCTGTCTTCATTGCATTGTACACTACAGTCCATCAAATCTAAGAAGTACATTTTGACGTTTCACATTTCTTATTACGCTAAAACGTTGTTCAAACGTAGACACAAAATATTACAAACAGTAATTCTTATAATGTCGAAAAATTATTTACTCAGATAAATAATTATATTTATTAAACATTCCTGTACATTAATCTATACTTGAATAGTAGCTGCGTAGTGCTGCGACAGCTTAAAATTCTTGAGATTCCAAATAATCGGTAAATATATTGAAATAATTTAATAAATCGAACCGACTTTTTGGCGAAAATTCAGTGAGATAGTTTTGTGTAGTGCGCGAGTGGCCAAAATTCAGTTCAGTAGTTCTTCGAATAACTTGTCTTGAATAAACCTAAATAAATAAAAAATATATTTATATTCTAGTAGTTCGCCCCGAACTGAGATCTCATGATGTCTGGTTTGTAACGGAGATTAATTCTCAAATAGAACGTAATTAACAAACGATAAAAGTGTGCTTTCAATATACCTTTCTCACTTTCCTTAAGCACTTTTTCTCTAACTCTTTTTATGAACCTGAGTATTCGAGGTTCTCTTGTTGCTAACGTAATGTAATTAATATCCTTTATAACATAAAACGAAGGTTGATGTCGTTTTGAAAAGGGAAAAATTGTATCTCTTTTTATTTTATATAGCAAAAATCCCCCGTCACAATCAAAATATATTACGTTTCTCTATTCAATTTAAATTTCATGAAAATCGGATAATCCGTTCTAGAGTTATGCCGTCACAAACATTGCCACATACATTCATACATACAGTGCCGGATTTCCCAATTATTTTTGTCATGGCATGGCATTTGTCTTTCGAAATCAATCGCTTTTACCGAATCTCTTTCGATATTTTTTTGTCTCATAAGCATGACACTTTCAATACGTCACTCGTCACTGGCAGAATCGGTGAAACGGTTGTAAGCCAAAATAAAGAAGTTGAAGTTCACTCCGTAGGCACAAGTAGGTACAGTATAACCTCGAATTTAGTTAATTTGTGAATTTTATTATTTTTACAATTATTTAATAATTTATTAGGTATTAATTAAGCGTTACAAAAGTATTTATCTGCTATCTGAGTTTGTAGTTTTATGAAAAAAGTAAGCGATTATTTCCTACCTATAAAGTATCAGTATACATTTTTCAATTTCTCATTAATATCGGATATTTTCGATGGTGATTATTTGGTTACACCCCTAGACAAATTTATCTGACAGCTGTCAAAGTGTATTTCTTAGACTTGATGGACTATAAATGGTTTGAAGAAGTTTCAGCAAAGGAGTCGCGCTTTTAAACTTCGCATGAATTCATTCACGGTAACGTTTAAATATCATGACATATATTTTAAAATCATCAAGATGTGATGTAAAGACCCCATATGCCTAAAATTTGTTACTGCAAATCTCCAACCGTCTAATTTAATGATATTTTAACAAACAAAGTGGTTGCTGTAAAAATTGTTTAATTACTTACTATCCATAGACAAAACGGTATTTCTTATTTTCTAATATAATTCATTGATCAAAACTAACAGCAAATCAATCCAACTATGTGCTGATTGTAATTGTCTAGTCCTCTGATGTACCTAGTTCTCTCGTAGCATTGGTATGACAGCCTTGATGAAGATAAAGGTGTGTTGGACCAACTTACCCCATTACCCTCTCTCGAGTCGCGAACGAACTTGCCTTTGACCTAGTTCTGTTCTCGTACAGTTCTGTATTCACTTTCTAAAGGTCTTCTAAAGGTTGTCCCTTGATCATCTCAGTATACGTTAATTAGACACTTGTATAATAGCTTTTATACTTAAATGGGTCAGGTTTTAACGTCGTTCTGACTCTCAACATCGTTCAAAACTGCTACAAGTATGAACATAACGTAGGTATAATGCTTATCAATACCGAAATGGTAAATAATATAGCTCTTTGTTGTTTCCTGTTTGCTAAAAGAAAACGAACCCCAACCCTCGGATATTAAAACACTTCAAAACGCTCTCAAAAATGCACGTTTTCAAAAATGTTGAGCCCTAAAAGTACTTATTCTTTGACATAAAGTTGACATAAAAGTAATAAGCGCACTCGGGGTTCGAAAGCGCGTGAAATGGCGCACAGACAAAGACTCGGCGGAGGGAGCGGTGCGGACTGATGGCAGACGTAGGGGGAGCGTCGGCAAATTGAATCGTCACGGCGGCGGCGGCGGCGGCGGTTACTTGTTTTCGGTTACGTGGTGGGAATCATGGGGAAAAGTTGTCATTTGTCTATCCACCTGAAGCAAAGTGTCACGTGATCGGTTCCCGTTGTTCCGTCGACGCGCGGGGAGCACCTGCAGATAGCTCACTCCATCAAACCCCTCATCCCAGCTCTGGCGTATACCTAGACAAGCCTAGTTAAAAGTTAACCCATCAAATATAAAAATCGTTTAGTTTAAGATCAACAATGCTTTGGTTTGGCAAAGTTTATTGTTTCACAAAGGATTTTCATTTGAAAACTTTTACACACAATAATCCTAACAGAGTTTGTTTGCATTGTACATTTTCTAGAGACTATTCAACAGATGGAGCTGAAACTTTGCACATATTTATCTCTAGACCGGGGCATAGGAGAGATAGGTTACTTTTCATCCCATAAAACAGTTTCCTCGGGATGAAAATATACCTAAACTCAAATATCGTCTTACAAAACTGATTAGTTTTTTGATGCTCTGTTTGAGCAGAATTTTTCCACATTATATTTTTCTAGGCTAGCAAAAAATATATGATACTTTTTAACTGGGTACCACGCGAGCGATGCCGAGAGAATAAGCTAGTTCCAAACAAAGTTAAAAGTTAAATATGCTAGGACGGCTGCTAGCTCTACCTAGGTAGGTTCTCGCCAGCATTCTGTAGTTCGAGAGGCTGCACAATGAAGGTGTCAGATGAATCCGTCAGACAAACACACGGCCGCAGCGAGCGCTACATGCTACATGTCGGGATCTTCTGAACAATGCTCTCGCAGGTTGCGTGCACTGGTTTGCTAATTTACACGGAAATCATCTTTTTTTTTATGTTGGAAAGTTAGAGCTAAGCTTTTATAATGTAAGGTTTCTTCACCTCAGGCTTACATAGCATGACATTTCAAAAATATGATAATAATGATACTTTATTGTACACAAAGATGACATCGAATAATACAAATACAATAGTAGGTTTTCCAGGCAAACCTTAACAGAACAAAATTTTACAAAATACATACACTTCTGACGGTACCTATAATGATCAGTGAGATAAATACTATCATGGACCACAAACATACGGTGTAATAATAGATTTTGAAGTTACTATTTACCAATAACCGTTCCGTGCATACTTACCCGGAGGTTCCAAAAGTTATCAGTATCGCTTTGATTATTTATTTTCCGAAAATGTATACCTAGTTGTTAAATATAAACACCTTTAGTAAATAAAATACAGTACGGTACCCTTTGTCGATTTGTCGATATCCATCGCCTTGGCACGACATTCAGCTGTTATCTCCGCCATAAAGAACAAATATAAAGTTATCGATACAGGGTTTGGTTGAGCGCGGTCCCAGGAGGCATTTTGTTCCGAGGCCGTCACATGGCCGCGGCGGCGGCGGTGTCGTCAGCTCGGCGCTTAGCTTTGTGGGGTGTGGAATGAATGGATCAACTGAAACTTTGCACATACACGACAAAAAGTAGTCATTAGTCAGTAGTCAAGAAAAGCATATAGGCTACTTTTCATTTCATAAATCAGTCCCTATGGGATGGGAACGAGGTGTCAAACATTGTCATACAAAACTGATTCGTTCTTTGTTTCTCTTTTTGGAAAAATCTACAATTTAACTGCAGTTTGGTACAGATATTTTTCTGGACTAGGAAGAATATAGCCAAATCTTTATCTGGTTTTTTGACATCTTATACTCGTATAAATTATATTATTAGTTGGCAATAAAATATATTGAATTGAAATCCTCCGAGTTCCAATTCAAGTGTCAGGAAGACTGTTCATTAAGAAAGTTGGTGCCTCGCGGTCTACTGAGTTATGACTACGAGTGATTACGTCGCTGTGGCTATAGGTATTCAACATTCATGATCACCTGTGTTTGGGCTAATTCATTTTGGCTTCGACCGATCGCTAAGTCAAAATGTGTAATAAAGATTGTAAATTAATTTAATAATCAGTTTAAAAAATTGCTTAATAATTTTTTAGGATTCCGTACCCAAAGAGGGCAAACTCGCCACCACATCGTCGTCTGTCCGTTTTTCTCTCTATCAACTATCAGCTAGTTGAAAAAAAAAACTCTTTTGAATTGCGTTGTTCTCACAAATCAAAAGTCTTTTTCTGATTTCTTCAAACTTTGTGTGTTCATTCTAAATATATTTTCCCGAAGCTCCCAGTCCTTCCACCACTGGCTATTATGCAAACTATCGGTTGAGCAAAGCAGCGGGTTCCAATCTCGGCGGCAGTTACCGCGCGGCGGAGCGGGACCGACCCGGACGGCGGCCGCGGCGGCGGCGGGGGCCGCGGGGGCCGATTCACGAGATTGGATACAAACCGTGAAACGAGATCACATGCCGCCGGGTCGGACACCAATAATATAAAGTAAAAGAAGGAAATCTGAACTGGAAAATTAAACATTATGATAAACATGATTGAACGCCACTACAGTTTTTGTTATTCTTCGACGGGGAAGCGCTTGGTCTTCATCTCCCGGAGGTAGAAGCACACTTCACCCGAAATCCTCACACAGAACTCCTCAAACAGTCTGCGAAACTGATTATTATACGAACCGAACGATCTTCCTTTCGGAACCCCAAATATATTAAAACGGTAATTATCCCGTTGAGAAATGTTGTAGATATCCCAGATTTATATTGATAAATTATAATTTGAAAGCTGAGCACTAAATACAGGAAGAGAAACATAAACACAGGTAGGTCCACCTCGCTCAGTATGTATGGCCTTGACTCAGTCACCGCGTATACAGCGCCCGCAGTGGGTGTGTCCAGTCTTTTCAAGCTTTTTTTTTTTAACAAGCCTCATAGCTCAGTTTGTAGTAACTCTGCCTTCTGCGCTGTAGGCTGTGGGTTCGATTCCCACCCAGAGGAAACATTTGTGTGATGAATATAGATGTTTGTTCTGTGTTTGGGTGTTGTATCATATAGTAAGTATGTATTTACAAAACGTATTTAAGTATTTTATCCGTAATTTAGTTCCCATATTACAAGCTATGCTTAGTTTGGGGCTAGATGGCGCTGTGTAAAATTAATGTCCTGTAATATTTATTTATTATTTATTTATTTTCAAAGTCACTCTCCAGGCTCTTGAGTTTAGTTTTGTTCTTAACGAGCTATAGTACCTCAGATTAGCAACACAACGCAACTTCACTTTAGTTTTGAACTAAGATACAGTTATAATAAAGGCAACAATGCTGTGCGCTCAACCACTGCGCTTATGACCACCAGATGACAGAAATACGAGTGAATTTCAACGTTCTAATTTTTTACGGTAAAACAAACATGAACTTTTGAAAATCTGAAACACAGACCGTCTGCTGTATAATGTGTTTATTTACTATACCAAGTGTCAAGGCCTAATTGGGCGTATTTATTGAATGGCGAACATTTTTGGTACAAATTAAAGTCAACTTTGGTTTTTTTTCTATAGAGAAAATTTTATGTAATCGTGTTTTCGAAACACAATCGTTCTAGCAACAATCCTGAATTTTAACATATATTAATTTCAAAGTAAATGCTACATTATTGTGGAAAATATGATCGCTGAATAAGCCATTTCACATATCATAGACTATTAACATCTGAGCTGTAGGGAGCAGAGATCAGCCCCTGCATGACATACATGTTCACAGATCAATTTACTATTTTGTAACAACTACTTGTGAACCTAAAAATAAACTATTTTCCCAAAGTATATCCTTTGTGATCTACTTAGATGTACGTAAGATGTTCGTTTTCCAACAACATAAAACAGAGACGTGTGGTCCAGGATCTAAAGTCAAATTTCAGACCGCCTCTGTGGCCGTCTGTAGATTAAAATGGTCGAAGCCTATTGGAGATATCGGGAAATTGATACCAAAGAATGAAGTCAGTCGATGTTGCTTTCCGGATTACGAAAAGACATTTTTGGTTTCGTAGAATAACCGTTACAAAGATACCCTTGCATTGACATGGGTTGACCATTTAGAGTCTATCTTCTTTAATGACGAGGGAATATAAAATAATGAAGCATATATTTTGCCATTTTTTCTTTAATTGGTCGAGTGAGCGAAGCGAACGAGATCTCTCAGTTAAGTTGGGAAATCCGGCACTGTATGTATGTATGTATGTGGCAATGTTTGTGACGGCATAACTGTCGAACGGTTTATCCTATTTTCGTGAAATTTAAACTGTAAAGAGATAACATAAATAAAAAGGATTTTTTGATAAGTGGGGTAGTTTTTGAGACATTGGGGTGAAAGTAAATCAATTTTTCGTCCATATCTTTTGAATGGTTGATCCAATCTTTTCAAAATGTTTAATATGCAGAGAATATATTAATACTCATCAATCAATATTAGGTTTTTTTTGACACTAGGGTAGTTTTTGAGAAATAGGGGTGTTAAGTGTGACATGAAGATTTTTGGCTAATGGGGTGTCATTTGAAAGAGATCGAGTGCATATTCAAAAAAATGCATATTTTCCTTTTTATTAGGGGTGGTTTTTGTAACAAAAAGGTTCGTTTAGAGGGTAAAACGCGTGTAGGATATACTGTTAGAGGGGGTTGTCGTCACAATTACCTTATTTTAATATGCTGAAACCACCCCTCTATTGACATTAAGAGTTACAAAAGGGGTAGAAAGGGGTAAATAAGATCAAAGCCTCGAAAAATTCTGAAAACGTGAAATATCATATGAAATGGGAGTTTAGACTGCAGATTTCAAAATTGATTAATTTACCCTTTATTATTTTTAAGATCAGGTCCGGTCAAGATAATAGGTATTCAGAATCTCAATAAAACTGGTCTAATTATTTTTCGTTATTCACTCAATAGGGTTGCCAAACCTAGGGTGACGATAATAATTGGTGTTCACAGTTAACGTTTTGATACTTTGATATACTCGTCTGATACTAACTACGCAATACACTGCGGCTATTAACTATTGTGTAATCTGTGCCATGGTCCGGGGTAAGAGCCTCGTAAAAACCTAATCAAAGTTTCATGTCTCACGCGCGTCATATTTTTGTTTGGCCAACATTAACTAGTAGGGAACATGCGTTGTTAGAGGCAGGTTCCTCGTACAGACGTGATTGATACACACTCAACAAACTAAATTATGAAATTATGTTCTAAGTGGGATGACGATAGATCAATTAGTATACATGTATACGACATATCCTGGCCTCGGAGCTATTTTATTATATTACATGTATTTATGTTGGGAAACTGCACTAATTCAATCTCATATGATAATAGAGAAATTATTGATCGAGTGAGCGAAGCGAACGAGTTCACTGAGTTAAGTTATGAAATTCGGCACTGTAGGTACCTATGTATCTATGTAGCAATGTTTGTGACGACATAACTACCTATAGTACACGGGTAAAGTAATAACATATATCTACATATTTTACATTATAATAAAAAAATATTGTCGCAAAGGATTTTCGATAACTATGGATACTGTTGTAGTTTTTTGTAGTTAAGTGAATCAATAAGCTTCTCTTATAAGAATCTTTGTCTTGAGGGGTTTCATTATAAAGAGTATCGACTGGAAATGTCAATAAAGCTATTTAATTATTAAGTGGGGTGCTTTTTTAAATATGGGAGTAAATAAGATCCAAGCATAGATTTTCAAACCCCGACTCACGACAACGGTTGTAAAAGCACTTAAAAAAACAGATAACAACCTTTTGACATTCAGTATTTCTTCTGCCCACCCACTAAACGTACGGTCGGTGCTATGGTACTTTGCTTGATAACTCTCATTCTTGCTTCGCGTAGAATGAGAGTTATCAATGAAAGAGAGGTTAAACAAATCTGGTGAATAAAGAGAGATTAATAAAACAGGGTGCTTAGTCTAAGTGCCAGCACACTTTTATCGTCGTGTCGTAGTATAATTTTCTATTACAAAAATAACATCGCAAGATTCAGGGCGAAATACTAGTTGTGTATACGACACATCCTGACCACGGGACTGCTATAAGATGTACCTCTATATAATTATATGATGACGGAGCAATGATTGGAGGAACGCGCGGTCGCCGGTCGATACCGCCAGCCTGCGACATTTCAGACCACCGTTCAGACCGATAGGCGCTGCCTTCAGCAGAACCAAGTCTCTGGCGGGCCTGCCTATTGTTACACAAACAAACACATTGACAATACTGATTGTTACATCGCAGAGTCGCTCATTGATAGAAATTTTAATGTTGCTTAGTTTTTTTTTTCACAAAATGTAACGGACCAAGCAAGCCGTTTCGTAGGTACTGTTCGTGTAAAAATTACCTAGTAAATCTTCTTTTTGCTTTGAATATGTCATCAGGGATACGAGATTTTTTTTTTAAATTTATATTGATTAGCATAATCGAAATTTATTGGTAAATTTCGATTATGCTAATTGGTTAAACTCTAATGAATTGTGCCTACAAAATGCCAATAATTTTGCCGAAGTAACCGAAGTTTAACTCTTTTCATGGTTAGGCTCGCCTTTGCCATGCTCATACATGTTTATAATACATATAATACATATAAGCTGTATTTTGTGCGTGCAATAAAGAATTAAAAAGTAAAAGTCGGGACTCGTTGTCGTTGCTACGACTCGATAGGTTTTATAATAAATATTTGTTAAGCCATCGCCAGCCCAATCCAAATGCACCAACTTTTAAGTGGATGAACTCTTATTATCCTCTTTAGTGGCCTGCAATCTGTGAATAATGAGAATAATTAACGAAGTACAATTAGTGAAATGAGGCGAGTGCTGCGCGCACGTGACTGACGAAGTGCAGCCTTCTACTTACTTATCCTGGCTCCTATTCAGACTGTAACATTATAATTGTGATATTATGCTAATGTGAATGATGGATTAGTTGTGGACTTCTTCTCACTTGGGTGAGATGGAGCGAGCTTGCCCAGAGAGGAGTGGCACTCCCGCGCACCGAGGGTACACGGAACACCGTTTGATGCTGGAATGCGGCTCGGAGTGATCTCTAGCCTGGCAGACCTGGACAGGTCCTACCACAAGTTTTACAGGAATTTGAGCATGTACTCGGTCGTGTACATTATGTCGCTGCCGTCAGCGATCACACAATAACAATTTCAGTGAAAATTCACCCCGCGCCTCTTTTTTTTGTATCTATGTTTGTTTCATAGTAGGTCTTCACCTATGAAGTTGCCGTTTTGTAGTACTGGTCATTTCGAATAAAAACTATTTCTGAATGTCTATGAATTCTATTTTCAAAATCTTTCTTCTGTGATGAAAGGGATGAAAACATAATCTTACTGATTTAACATTTGGGTCTTTTTCGTCATCATAGATACGTTAAAAATTCGAGTAATTATTGAATATGAGTATCGACGGGGTTGCTCAACAGGCACAGAAACGAAGGAATTTTGAATCACATTGTTACCTGCGATGAAAAATGGTTTCTTTTCGACAATCGTAAGCGCTCATCGAGTTGGTTAGATCCTCGTTCAGCACCTAAAAATGTCCTAAACGAAAAATTACACCTAAAAAGTGATGGTCACTGTTTGGTGGTCTAGCACCGGTGTGATTCATCACAACTTCATACCAAACGGGACGAGCATTACTGCAGATATGTACTGTGATGATAATGGAATACACAAAACACAATGATGGAGAAACTCGCACAACGCCAACCAGCTTTGGTGAATCGATCATCCCCGTTACTGCTTCACGACAACGCGCGACCTCACACCGCACAACAGACCGTATCCACGCTACAAGAGCTGGGGCTGGAAGCTCTCCGTCATCCGCCGTACTCACCAGACCTTGCGCCTACCGACTTCTACTTATTCCAGAATTCGGACAACTTAACGGGAAAAAAATCAATACCCGAGAGGCAGTACAAAATGCATTCAAAGAGTTGTTACCTCCCATCCAGCAAACTTTTTCAAGGAGGGCATCGATAAATTGCCACTGCGCTGGCAAAGCTGCGTCGGCTTTGATTGACGGAAATAAATAAGATCGAAAAAAAAAGACTTGGATTGATTTCAGACAAAACGGCAATTTCATAAGGGTCACCTATGGTGTTAACAGTTTTAATAAATTCATCACACAGAACCGCGTGGAAGGTAGAGCTTAACCAAGTGAGCTGTGAGGCTTGTCAAAATGACTAATAGGTGAATGTGCCAATCTCATAAGTTTGGTTACGGCATCACGGTTCTTACTAAATTAAATAACTTGCTCCTCTGCATTATGAAACCTATTAGCTTTTGCAAACTGAACTGTAACACGGTACGGTAATGTTGAAAATTCAATAAAGTGTACGAGGTAGCCTGTGTTATATCCAGGGAAGATTATTTTTACGATGAAAGTTCAAGTTTCCTAGATGTTAACGCTATGTTTGCTGGAAACAGTTACAGAACGGTTTTTAAATTTGTATTTTACAAATTTTAAATCTTGCAAAAATATTAACAACTACGATAAACATATAAAAATAGCATCACAGATGCTGTTCTTTGTAACAGATTATAAAAACTCCGACCATTTTAGTGTTTGTAATCTAATGTAGCTACAAATCTTATATTTGGGAGCATGAAACCTTGCCATCTTAAATTTGGGCTTTCAGTAAAACTTATTTACGATTGGTGACGATTTTCTCGCAATATCATCATCATGAAAAAAAACTGTGTTTTGCACGTATATCTAAATTTTTCTCTGAAATTATGCAATGTGTTGGAGTAGTTTTTGGTTAAATATGTATTCAATATGTGTATCTTGTTCCCATGTTACAAGCTTTGCTTAGTTTGGGGACTAGATAATAATGTGTTTTTTTTTGTAAATACATACTTATTATGATAAGTATGTATTTACAAAAAAGTCGTATTACACCCAATAAAACACCCAATGTATATCCTAACGTCCCCTAATATTTATTTAAATAATTATTTATTATCTTGAATCTGGGTTTCTATGTTCGATATTTTTTTAGCTATCACGTTATTAACAAAAGCTGGGGCTTGCATTGAAATCCCTCTCATTTTATGTCTTTTAATAAAGAGAGCATTTTTCTGTATCATGCCAAACCTAAAATATTTAATTTTAAGCCTACCATTTGCAGTTATTATATAGTTACAGTTAGTAGTAATGCAGTTTTTTAATAAATTTGAATAGAACAAACGATACAGATTTAATTTGCTACAAATGTTCTTTAATCTCTAAGTTAGGAACGATTGTCGAAAATGTTCCGTTGAAAATAATGTTCTCCGCACCGTCGTCGCCGCCGCCGCCTTGCGCCAGTCACAGCTGACCCTCGACCCCCTCGAGTCCCCTCACGTTTCCTTCAGATGTTCCATGATTTACTGAAAGAAGAAGTCCTTAAATAACTGGTCCCTCATTGAGGAGTTTTGGTTCAATGCCCATTATATTGATGTTTCCAAATGGTTAAGTACTTAGTTATATAATATAAACAAAAACTATTATTTTACGGAACTGTAGGTATTTGAATCGCAAAAATATTTGAAAATTAATAATTAAAATAATGAACGTGTGTAACGATCCTTAAGTAACCCGACTGCTTTCCATTTTCATAATTAGTTTAATTGTACATATTATGTTTCGTTTTTTGTGAATAAATATTATTTCAAGTGAAAAATAAGTTATTAATCATTACGTATCTATATTTCTATTTTTATTCACCTTCTATATTACCTCTTTCGTCCGAGGTATTATCGCGAGTAGACGTGCACCACATTCACTCTAATACCAACATGCAAAAGTGAAGTATACGCAAACGAATGAAAGTTGTTTTTGCCTTTCTACAATTTACCTAATCAGTAATTATTTTTCACGAGTGAGGTGACAGAATACGAAATAGTACTGCAGCAATCAAGCCTTGGTCTCCTCTTACCCGTGAAAGAAAAGAATACGCTGTATTTTTGGTCCCGCTCGCTCTGGATGTACCCGCATACCGATTCGCGCATAGACACGCGTAGCGGCTCTACTAAAACGAAGTGCTACGAGTCTAAATAAATTGCTGAGTGCTACGCAGCAGCAATGTGACCGTAAGCAGCAGGATATTAGTGTTCTGTGGTAAGCAGTGTCTCGTATCGTATCCGTATCTCTGACGCTTGACGTGTGACGACGACGGCCGCGTGACAGTTGTAACGTAGCTCAGACATTCTGGTGTTTTCATCTAACCTACCTCCAACGTCACACAGTGCTACTCTAAGGCCTGCACGTTAACAACTCAATATACCTATGATATCAATGGCTGACTCACAGCCACTTTCGCAAAAATCATGTTCACTCCCAGACACTCAAGTACTAGAAGAAGCTAAAGCAGCAGGCCATACAGGTGCTTGCACAAGAGTCGATAAAAGATGCAGCTTGCAAAAAACACAAGGTAAGGAACCCGAAGACTTACTTATAAATGAAGAATGTCAGGACCACACGGTTACCCTAACCCAAGTACAGAATATGACTCAAGAAATAAAAGACGAGATGAATACCCTAATAGAAAGATTAAATAAAACACAGAACGACCAAATAAATTCTGTTTTGTTCGCTCTGAAGGAAATTCAAGATACAAACAACCTAGTAAAAGCCACGATTGATCACTTTTCAGAAGAAAACTCGGAACTTAAATCTAAGTTGTCAAAAATGGAAACACAGGCAAAGAAGGATAGAGAACAAATACAATTACTGTAAAACAAATTTGAAGAATTCCAACGACTTGAGAGGAAGTAAAGTAAAATAGTAAAGTAAAGTAAACATTTATTGCTTGAAATACATGTGGTAAGGTGTTATAAACTATAAGTATCAATGTATCCTGCCGTCATACGGCGTGCAATTTTGTGAACAATAAAATTGTACTTACAATATAAAATAAATTATAAAATGTCATTTAAAATCAAGTAAAAACTATTTACTGCTTACAAATAGGTACTTATATACAATAAAAACAATACTAGATAATAAATATCACACAAAATTAAACATGGAAAAATAATAAGTAGGTTGAGTATCAGAAATGAAATACAATGTCAAAAAAAATCTGGTCATTCATGAACTGTTCGAATTCGTAATAACATTTACTAACTAACGTGGCCTTCAACTTTCTCTGAAAAAGTGAGTTCGGCAGTTCCCTCAGTCTTTTAGGAAGTTTATTACAAATAGAAGGTGCCATACATAATAACTCTTGCACATCAACGCGGTCTTGGAGATCTGTACACAAATTTTATTGTTGTCTCTTCTAGTGCGTGGTTCAATATCACATGACAATACTTAATATATCTGAGTTATTTCTAACAAACATCGCGGTTTTGAAAATATAAAGACAAACTACTGTTAAAGATATTAACAAATATTTTTTAAAGTAAAGGACGCATGAATCGGTCATTTTACGGCGAAATATAGCTCAGCGTTTTTGGCATTTAAAAATTCTATTAAAGTCAGTAAATATTCAGCCCCAAAATATTATGTCATATCGAATATTTGAGGCGATTAATCCGTGGTATGTAGTAAGAAGCGTTTTCAATATTAACAATTTGAGAAAGCCTATAAATAATGTAGACCAAACTATTCATTTTTATTCATAAGTTTTTTTACATGAGTCTTCCAGTGAAGTTTTTTGATAATATGCAGCCCTAGAAATTTAGTAGATTTTATTTCCTCAATTTTATAATTAGTATATTTAATGTCAAGGTTAGTAGAATTTACAGTATCACGTTGTCTAAATTGTATTAGTTTTGTCTTATTTATGTTGATTTTCAAGTTATTATTGTCAAGCCATGATATTATAGATGTGAGTTAAACTAATGTCAGTTTCATACATATCAAAGTTATTACATGTTATGGTGACAGTACTAATAGTGACATAGGTTGATTAGTAACCTTAGGTAAATCATTTATGTAGATGCTAAAAAGCAGGGGACCCAAAACGCTTCCTTGGGGAACACCATATTTCATTACACGTTCCTTAGATATGTATGTTTCTTCAATTTTAGACTTGTAATTAATGTTTTTTATTTCAGTCAGTTGTTTTATATTTGTAGGTAGGATTTAATTAATTCTAGAGATATACCTCTTACACCGTAAGCTTCTAATTTATGAAATAAAATGTCATGTTGTACAGAAACAAATGTTTGGGTCATATCACAGAATATAGAGCACACTGGTTTTTTTTATCGACGTTACATATAACACTATCAAGAAAGTCATAAATAGCCAAATTAATTGTTTTGTTTGCTCTAAATCCTTTCTGTTCTTTACATAAATATACATTTTCTCAAAATAATTATAAATCTCCCTATACAGGTCACACTTCTCAAATATTTTGGAGATAACGGGTATGAGAGATATGGGCCGATAATTTTCCATGTTTTCTTTACTCTGTTTCTAAAATACTCCTGAGCTTATACATAAGTTAATAATGTGGCTAATCGGTCCACATATTCTACTGCCGACAGCTTTTAGTACTCTTGTTGAAATTTCATCATATCCTACGCTGTTAGTACTGTTAAGAGAAATGATTATATTAAAGATATCTGATGAGAAGCTTGGCTTTAGAAATGTTGAGTTATTCTGAGATTAGTTATTAAGGATGAAATATTTTTACCAGTCTTTTATTGGTATAATCTTTTCAATAAAAAAGTCATTAAATGCATTCGCAATGTTGAAAAGCAATATTGAAATAAAAAATTGATCATTGAAGGAAGACGAATAAAAGAAAGATCTACAGCAAATGGTATTTAACTTGTAATAGAGCCTACAGGTACAAGTAAATGGATCGAATAATCAGAGATATAATCAAGACCAAGAAATCGAAAACAGAGAGGAGTACACTCGTTGTTAAATTGAGTTTGCTAAAGCAAATAACCTTAGAAATAGCACGAGCAAACTAACTGCAAAATCACTGGGACTCAACTCTAACCCTGATACTCCCATTTTTATCTCAGAAAATTTAACTGGTAGGACTTGTAATATAAAGGTTCGCCTTGCTTGCGACCTCCTGCTGAAGTCCGACGCAACGCCTTCGCTGTGCTCCGTTGTCGGCCCGCGAGGGAGTCAGTGCATTGCATTTGAAAGCAGCTTCTGGGAAAGCTGGCTCCAAAGTCAAAAAGTCAATGTCAAAATGATTTTATTCATCAATATTTTTATAATCATTTTGAAACTTCAAATTTACCGCCTGTTCGGAAATGCGACCAGTGAGAAAGGCGAGAGCCTCGGGCTAGTACATTTTTTGATATTTTATTGATGATCCATCGTAGAGTATCCTTGCTCAAGCTATGCCCAGGCAAGCCTCCATGTCGAAAAGGAATATTTATTTAATAGTAGTTTCGAGTAATATTAGCCCTGCCATGACATACGGACAAAACAAACTATTTTTTTTGTAACATGTCACTGTAGATAAAAATTCAACCTTACAACAAGTGTTACAAACAATTTCAATAACAAGGGGTGGATGAGTTGACGTCTAATGTAAAACTATGAATAAATGACTGTTAATACTGACCAGCCGTGCTTTGGCAGTGCTGCTTAACCGTATAGCGCTTTGCTACGGGATCAGAAAAAGCGTCATGCTTGTTACATCAGTATTTGAGAATAGGTACCCACTTTAGATACGATAACGTAGCCCTAGTTTGTTAAATCTCCTTTATTCTGCGAAATAATTAAAGGAAATACATTTCAAGGTCCATAAAACAGGAGTTCAGTTTATTTGAAGTGCTTTTGAGAGTCTCGTACGCTAGTCGACAGTCGACAGTCGGAAGTCGGGAGTCGGGACGTCTCCGAGAGGTTTCGAAGATAGGGAACTTTCGCGACCACTGCGATAGCCGAGAGCGTTTCTTTCAAGGTTAACTGAATAAATTTATCCAAAATCCTAGATAAGACCGCCTATTGTTAGGTGGTCTTATCATTATTTTAACAAATGACGGCTCTTGACATCTAGGCGCGTCTAATTCCAGAGCAGAGCTCTGATGAGGCCTACGATGCAGAGAACCTACCACCACCAGTGTTGTGATCATTCAGCCGTACCCTCGCCCTCAGCAACAGACAGATTGAGATTGTGCTCGGGGTAGACCAAACATAAGGAGATCACACCTACTCCATTACATTATGTATTGCTAGAAAGCGATATCACTCTTGCACGTCATGATGACTGGCGAAGATCTGAACTATAAATAATGTTGAAAAGATATCTCGTACAGTCTCTCAGGTTTGTCACCGAACCAAGGAGCTCGGGAGCGTCGGAGCGAGTGTGAGGAGTAGAGGGACAGTCCGGAGAGCCCTCACTCAAGTTTCGGGAAGTAACAATTCAATGAAAATAGTTAATTCAGTTAACTATTTTTATTGAATTGTTACTTTCCGAAACTTGAAGCCCGAAGCTTTTTGTGTAATGTTATGGTGTCGTAGTATAAGACATTTTCGACAACATTATCTTTTAAAAAAGAAAGAAGAGGATTCAATCAAAAAAGGTGTAAACGTGCCACGATTTACACCTTTAAGGTGGAATTGTTACTAGGGTTCCGTATCTAAAAGGTGCCAACGAGACCTTAGTTTCATGAACTTACACAATTATAAATATTCACGGAGCGTGTATTTTAATATTGATGGTATATAATAACAATAAAATGATAGGACTACAAGGGACATACCACCCTTTGTCTTGAAATGTGTGGTTGACCCTCCGTGTGTCTGTCCGCACTTGGCCGATTTATTTATATAACATAAGACTGTGAACACTGCGTGGACGCTAGTGGAATAAGTTTAGTGGCTTCTGCTATAGATATAACTAATGTACTTTCAACCTGTGGCGTGTGAATGTGTGAAACGACTGGCTTTGTGTAATAGTAATTAGCGCCTCGTTAGCGCCCGCTAGCAAGCAGCGGGTGCTTACACTCACCAAATACTGTTTACTAATATGAATCAGACAAATCGCTTAACATTTGAGGATAATACTATCTTCAAGAGCAGAGTCAGAAACTACTTCACTACCAATCCATATATATTATGGTATAAAATGTTTTATAAGATATGTATATATTATATTAACAGTATAATTTTAAGTATTAGATAATGTAGTTTATTGGTATTATGTTAGGTAGGTGTGCTATTTGTTAATGTGATACACTTTTGCCTTCTATTTAATCTAATCTCTCACTCAACCTAGGTTTGCTGGAAAATAACTCTTTTTAAGGGTTAAGCTTGCTCTTACCATTCTTTTTTTATACTTATGCTTAGATAATTGTGTATGCATTTACGTATATACTCGTATAGATAAATAATCAGACTTTTTTCAAACAGCATCATACAGCTCAAACTTCACTTTAAATCCAAATTAAGTTGTGCTCATATTCCCATCATGAGAGAGGGTATTTCCTAATTCAATTGCAAGGGCAATCTTCATTTGTAAAGGAGTGTATCTAGTCGGAATGTACTTTATGCTATCTGTCAGTCAATGTGGATACATTAAAAATTAAGTTTATTTAAAATTAAGTTTAAATATAAATCATGATTAAAAATAAACATGATATACGGTATTTAAATATCTAAAAATGATGTATGTTCAATTTTAATCTTACTCGCCACACAAAGAAAAAATGTCCGCTAAGTCACCGCCTCACGGATTCGAGACTGGAGCAAAAGAGATCCAGGTCAGTCAGTCTGCTCTTATGATAATTTATTTAATTGATTGCCAGCTCGCCAAGCAAAGGAATTATGTCTATAGTTGGTTCCTGCTACAGGAGTACCTACTAGTAATAGTATTAAACCTAAGTCATTTTCGGGGAGCGTTTAGACAAATTTGACCAAGTACCTACCTAAGTCAGGACAATTAACATAGTTGCCAGTCATTTTAAGCAGAAATGATATATCACCTATTTCAAATCGCTCTCAGAGTGGGATTAGATGGAATTTACTACAAAGTGCTGTTAGCCTTTGGGCTAATTGTAGTGGTTTATAGATTAAAAGGCTCCAGTCCAAGTTACTTATATATTATTAATTTAATACAATTTTGGAATTTATAAAGATGGTTCGCCGAATAGGAGTTTGTTCGAAAGTGAATAGACTGACAGCTGTGACTGTCAAACGATAGCTATTGTCGTCTGGCATTGCTTCTACTGTTGTGGTAGGAGCTGGTGCTGGCGCAAACAAGTGCTAGTTAATTATTATTAGTCGTAAAGGATTTTCAAACAGAGGCACTGATAGTTAATTAACTTTATTGGATACGCTCAATTCTATCAATGTTAATGTGATATCGCGGATTCCAAATTTGAGAAGCATATTCGAGTATGCTGCGGACACAAATACTAAAGGAGGTAGATCCCCACGTACGTTACTATAATCACAAATCTAGTTATATAACAAAATGTTACTGGAAAATGTAACAAGCTCTTAACAATCTCGGATCATAAATTTTCATCTAAATGTTTTCTTTAGTAAAAGAGCCCCAGCCTTAATAAATAAGTAGATCACGAACTTTTCAACTTGCTAAGTGTGAAGGACAGACATTCACTCTCAGAGGAATATTTAAGTTTTAGAGATTACGTATACTTCATTAATGTTGAATCATGTGGTTGTGCAACGTGTAACGTGCTACGTGTAACGTGCTACGTGCTGTAACTTAATTCGGTGGTGCTGAAACTGGAGGACTGGTTTAGGTCCAACGGACTTGCGTTGAACGAGGACAAGACATGAAACAGTCATGACATTCAGCCTCAATGGTAACTCACCTTAATGCAACAGTTGGTGCTAGTGTCCTGAAGAAGTCCGAAGCAAGAAGCTGTTGGGATTCGAGATCGACAGCTCCCTAAGCTGGGAAAACCACATCGACCAAGTATGCGGGAGATTGGGTCGCTCGTGCTACGCTCTGAGTCGTCTCACTCACCGCATGTCGTGGGATGGTGTTATAGTGCTACTATACCACAGTTCATAGCGTCATCACCTACGGCATTGAGCTATGGGGGCGAGAAAGACAAAAAAGAGACGGAAAGAGCATTTAGAATGCAAAAGCTTGCTATGCGCGCCATAGTAGGTATCGCCAGTGACGAGTCATGTCGAGAACACTTTAGGGAGCTTAAAATACTTCCCCTGCCTTGCGAGCATATTTTTTAAATAGCGCTGCTTACCCACTTACATTTGGATTCATTCCGACGTAAGGGTGAACACCCCACAAGAGCTATGCGCAGCAATAATTATAAAGACCGTCTGACGACACAAGCGCACAAGTTAGCAATAAGTTATCTGTATCTGTATCTGTATCATAAGTCATAAGTCATTTATTGGTATACATTTATACAAGTCAGTAAATAATAATGATAATAGTAGACATGGTAGGTACATAATTACTATATAAAAAAAATATACATATTAGGTTTAACTCAGTTACGTAGGTACCTCTCTACCCTAGATAGGGTATGCAACAACACACTACATGAGTAGGTAATTAATTCACAGTAAGATACATAAATTCATCATATGAATAGAATACCTGCCCGATAAGCCATTGTTTTAATTTATATTTAAAAGCTGATAGACTGTCGGCGGATTTTATTGAGTTTGGAAGGTTGTTGAAAATAGTAGGACCCATGATGTGGGTCAGTTTACTGGATTTAGTTAGAGAGTGGGTTACAGCTTCTAGTTTACTCGAATTACGGGTATTATAATTGTGCGTTTCTCTGTGTGTAGTCAACTCGGATGGATGTGTTTTCACATAAATAGCTACTTGGTATATTGCGACACAAGGTAGCGTGAGGATTCCTAGCGTCTGGAAGTGCGGTTTCACAGAAACATCTCTTCGTATATCACTAGTGCTCGTACGGCGCGCTTCTGCATTCGGAAGACACGCTCCCGTTCGGCAGCGCGCCCCCACAGTTCCGCACCGTACTGCACCAGGGAGTGTACAGTGGTGAAATAGCATGTTCGCGCTACCTCTGGTGGTACCACACGAGCCGAGTGGCGAGTGCCAGAGGGCGTAGCAAGCGCTACCAATTCTGCCACATAATTTGTCAATGTGTGAAGCCCATGTGAGTCCAGCGTTCAGTTCGAAACCCAGAAAGGTAGAGGTCTCCGCTTGTTTGAGGATGTTCCCGTGTATACATACCTTCAGAGGTCTCATTTTACGTCCAGACCACTACCTCCGGAACCACTGCGCAAGTACCTGCTACGTGCTACAGCCTTTTCAAGAGTGAACTCACCAAGTAGCCTCATTATTTTAGCACCAGAGGCTAAAGCAAAAAACATAGTAAACAAAGAAATTAATTATTTATAGTTTCTTTACATTTTTTTTTCGTATTTTATCAGTTGTCTCTCCACTTTATCGTTTGTAGGTTTCTCAAATTAAATCTTTTTATGTTCCCAATACGCTGTTTGAATGAAATTACTAATGAATTCCTTTCGTACATAGATAATAATCTACAAACGAATGAATGAACATACTTTGCACAACAAACATGTATATATAAATAAATCAATCACTATAAAAACAACATGAGGATGAAAAGGATTTCATAGATTAATTAAATAGGTTTGATAGTTATAGTAGCTTTAAGACTGCACTAGCAAATTTATTTATCAACAATACGCGGACGAAGTCGCGGGCAACTGCTAGCTATGAGATATAACTTGTAAATATACATTCAAAGTCAAAGTCAAAGTCAAATATATTTATTCAGTAAGATTTTTTAGGATCACTTTGAAACGTCAAATCTACCGCTTGTTCGGAATCGCGACCAGAACACAAGGAGAAAGGCAAGAACATCGGGCTAGTTTTTTTTTTCATGATCCGTTACAATAGCTTAAAATTATCTAATACTAATTACAATTTATTCACTGGAGCAAATTCTTTTTTTTTAATGACAGGCTTTCTTATCTTCTAGGTAATCTGAATTTTTATAATAAGCTTTCCTGCATAGCTTTTGTTTTACTAAAGTTTTGAATTTATTATTTGACAAGCTTAGCACATCACTTGGCAATTTATTATAAAAGCGTACAATTTGCCCTAAGAACGATTTATTAACCTTATGGAGCCTAGTTGTGGGAACAGCGAGTTTATTCTTATTTCTAGTATTATAGTTATGTTTATCACAGTTTTTGTCAAATTAGCTTATGTTTTTACGCGCGTACATAATATTTCATAAATATATGCCTTAAACTTGTGTCTCATTGACCATAATAATTTACAAAATAACGTAAATATAACATTTCCGCGACGTACTGGCTGCTGGTGATAGTGTGATGTGTATATCATCATTATACGTGCTACTGTTTTCATTTATATTTTATTATAGAATAAAAACTAATGTTTCACATAATTTCGTTGAAAATCACCAAAAAACTAGCTTAAAATAACTTCAACGAAATATATTCTCATCCGCATTATGTGTGGGTAGGTACCGAAAGTTTTGGAACCCTTCAATTGGCAAACGATGATAAACGCCACTTCGGCCATACTTCACCGTTACACCCGGCTGCCGTTACGGATGGCCGAGTGCGTGGGATGCTGTACACATCTTCAGATATCGAATTGCCTTTTATTTATGGGGAGTTTTACCGATTATTATTGTATTGTGAAATGTTATCGGTGCTCTTACAAAACCTTGCAATATCATTTATATGTTTTTTGTTTTGTTTATTAAGGAACAACAAACAGCCACAATATAAATAGTTACAAAATCCTTAAATAAACAACAATTTTGGCAATACTGTGGCCCACAACGCCACTACGTTTATTCACATCCAATCATGATTAAAGTATTTTATTTATTTATTTTATTATTATCTTAGGAAGACTAACAGCTTTGTACACAAATAATAGGAATCAAAAATGTAATCAAAGGAGCTTTGAGTAGTCTCTACACATAGATCTAAACTATTTAGCGCCAAAAAAATAAAATAAATACTATAAAAAATTTATGCAACATTAATAACATGATAAAATAGGGTGGTAGGTAACATAATACTTAGTGAAACTAGATGAGAAACGGAATGCATAGAAAAAGTAAAAGTTTATAACAGTAATTATATAAATAAATAACAATAACAAGCCACATCAAACAAACAAAGTACACACTCGTATATCGCGCCCCGGGCCCACTCGGCCCATGCTACGTATCACGAGGCTGGTCTGCTGGCAACGTGGCCAGACCGGTGCCGTCTGAGATTCGCATCGCTTTAAATGACGTTGTAAATTATACATTTTGTTTAAAAGACAGTCCGTTGCAACAACATTGTATACCTACTATGTGACATGACGACCCCTGTCACTTTAAGTCACCCGCCCGCCCTACTGCGCGCTGGGGCGGGCGGCGGCGGTGGTGGCTACAGGAGACGTCAGTGTGGGCTGAAGGCAGTCGTCGCGAGCCTCTCGGGAGCCTCGCTCGTTCGGTCCGTGTCCGAAACCTTCGGACAACTTCCGACGCACTGTGCGGGGAACTTTTTAAAGCTATCTGCCGTATTGGTAAGTTGTACGATGTGACGATAGCTAAAACCGTTTAGTACCGTTTTCTCATACAAACATAGTTTGTCGTTGGTTCCGAAACGGTTCACCCGATTCAAATAACATATGCAAGTAATTATCGAAGGGATAACCTTGGAATGGCTCAGAATAAGTAAAGCGATGCATTACTTATTCAAAAATACAATCAAAATCGAAATAAAGGAAAAATTACATAAAACTTTTGCATAAATAGAGGTATATTTCTGGAATTTTAGTTTTAAATATATTATTATTACAGTTGAAATATTAAAATGAAAGCGCTGTAAACTTTTTCGCAGTAAAATGATAAAATATAGTGGTCAGTTTTACTTGTATTGTATGTATAAGAGTGTTTGGTCAATCAGCGTTCCGCTATTTTTATAATTGACTAGTTGCTGCCCGCGTCTTCGACCGCTTTGACTTAACTATTTAGTCCAGAGATATATTAAACATGTGTGAGTATTTGAATAATTTCCCATACACCTCGGTGTACGATAACGATCACCTGGATCCAGTTGTCGTACCTACCGCTGCCGCGGACCCCCACCGCTGCGCCGCCACCGACGCGACGCCTCGCTTCTCGTAAATCGCCGTCGAGCCGACGGACACCGACGGACACCATGGTAGCGCCAACTAACAACTGAATGGGTCCCATTATTTCGTGGTCTAAGAGTCTTATTATTCAAGTAATCAATAGAAGTTTGCCACGAAGGGCTCCTGAGTCGTGGCAAGTGGTGCTAGGCTCCGAACGCTCGTGGTGTTCACCACTTTAGGTACTGCACACTTTAGCGGATCCATTGCACTGAGGCAAATCGTTGTTATATTCATCTGCACTAATATGCACACCTCAAAACGTTTGTATGTCCACTTGTGATACATAAATATATTATTTATTTGATATTCAAGTGTGATGTGCGATTTTGCCACAAAATTTACCAGGAACTTCAAAGTCAGGACTACATTATAAAATACTGAAAAACAATATGAAGTGTATTACATTTGAGTGCATTGTGGGCGTCTATACCTACAGGTGATGGTACGCAAATATGCTAGTGGTTGGTGGTACCTTGTATGGACTTGGCCACTTATCTACAATCAAGTGAGAGTTTTATACCGACGTCTCAAGAGCGATATTCGAGTAAGCAAGCCCAAGGATTAGGGTGTCCCGAAAGTTAGTCAGTTATTTGGCAACTTTTGCCATTGTAACGTGTTGCCCCGCCGCTAGCTACCTGCGGGGTAATGAGGCCCTGAAGGGTAGAGTCATTCTTACTTTAAATATAAGAAAAACAAGCATCTCTCTCTTTGCTTATCTTGACGGAAACTTTTTAGATAAAAGTTTATTTGCCAGGTGTTTAGACCGTCTGTATTGTTGACTCAAATTGGATATAATTCACCACGTTTCGCAATAAAACTTTTTTTGATTTATTTGTGCTTCAACAAAACATTTTTTTTTTAAAGAAAAAAACATTTTCTTTAGAGTCCCTTTCATAGAAATAACTTTTATCTTTTTATCATCAATATTTTGTTAACATTTTGCATCTGAGGAAAGTTGCTAAAAGCTAAAAGCTTTCGAGTAATGGAAAAGCAGCTTTTAAGAAACATGGAAGCTATTTTACAAGTACAGCAGTTCGAGAGCACTGCACGTTCCTGAAGGCATTAAATCTGCCGAAGGCTTTTGAAATATCGTCCTTTAAACGCACTACCTCTAGGTTATCAAGGCCACCGTCGACTACTCCCACATTTTAAAAACATAATATTTGGTCACAGCTACTCTTTATTACCCAACTACGGCCACTGTACCTGTCCACTGGTTATGGGCTATGTTATTCACTAGGGCACATCAAGTCACTAACTAAAAATGTATTACTGTAATGACGCCGTGTTAGGTATCAAATGAGAGGGCTTAACAAGCACATGAAAAGTGAAACATTGTAAACTGTAGCCATTGACTGAAGGTCGACTATGGTCGTTGCTAGGAGTACACCACTAGGAGGTCCCTAGTCTACCTACTCCATCAAACAAAGTATTCCTTCGTCCACTAAATATCTCGTACCTACCTAACAACCTGCCATGAAGGTAGCAGGGAGTTTGGAGTTGGAAGGGCGTGTTACGAGTGATTTAGCACCGAATTCTCTGAGTTATTGTGTGGGGAACAAAGTTCTAACGGAGTCATCGCGCTGCTGAATTTCACCAGCTTGGTGGAAATAGTCACCTTTCTATATTCTACAGGGAAAAAACAATAAAATGGTTTTCTCTCTCTGAGACAGTCACAAATACTTGGGGCCTAAAAATCATGTTTAGGCATGTCGGTACTAAAAGTCATATGTCCGATCTGGACGTGTCTTTGACATATTTGTTGGGTGATTCATTAGGAATTCATGAATACACTTTATTTGTTATTTATAAGTATATTTTATTGTACTCTATTGTATACTATTGTATTTTAGTGTACAAGTACAACAAGTGCCCTTGTTTCATTTTATATTTGTTTAGTGCACGACGGTGTGCCTTCATCTCACCAGATTTTTCAAGTTATGAAACGGCCGAGTGTGGAAGCGCACTCAATACGGAATCATCAACAAAATTAAGAACTGGCTATCGTACCTCTAAATGCCGGAACACAAACATTTATGGATTTTTGTTATGGCGACAGAATTAGGCCATCAGGCGGGCTTAAACTAAGTCCTACCACCAACCTTCCAAACTTCACCAACGATAAGTGATGTCTACCGGGTAACCTTGGAAGTATAAAAGGAAAGTAAAAAATCTAGGATCTAGGCGAATCTACGCTTTGTAAGACAATCTTAGGTCGGCAATAAGGTATACATAATATCGCGAGGGAATGAAAAGTTTTCCGTAACCTACATTATTGGCTACATTGGCGCAATGGAATCATTATCATCGGGTCATAGCTGTAAAGTTTGTTAAAACCATTTGATTATCTATGTATCATGACACAGCACCAGATTTTCTTTAGACTTAAAAATAAACATGTTTTTGGATTAAAATCTTTTGTATCGTATTTGAACATGGAAACGTCGCTTCACAAACCACTGAAAAACTTAAAGCGAGTGGAAAATATCGGTAGGTGTAAGTTACATCCTGAGGCGTTCTAGTGATTTATTATTTTAATTTATTTTATTTGGAATTTACGCTTTACTGAAATACTAAAGTAGTATTCGAGGGAGGCGCAGTCCACACGACTACTGTCCCCAAGTGGGAATGGTGCCGCCTTGCGATTCAAAGTGTGGCATCAAATACAGGCGTCCATTTATGAACCGTTTGGTATTTCAGAAGGTTACGTGCGTTCACATGCACATGTCCTGACGGTGAAGGTCACATCGTGAGGAAACCGCCATGTCCTGACCCAATAAATAAAATGTCTGGTATCCCGCCAAGCGACGATGGGCTTAACCTGTCAAAGTCAAAAAGTCAGAGTCGAAAATTCTTTATTCATTAAGATTTTTTAGGATCATTTTGAAACGTCAAATCTACCACCTGTTCGGAATCGCGACCAGCATACAAGGAGAAAGGCAAGAACCTCGGGCTGGTTAGTTTTCACGTGTTTAATAAGCGACTTGCAAACCGTGGGCATGTGCCAAACGTAAGTTTGAACGACCCTCTAACTGAAGGGCCTTATTGTAATATTTACGCTCTGAGTAGTAATCAAAGTTGAATCCTCGAACGGGTTTCTTCGATGAATCGTGAGTTTGTTACTTTCACTGAAAACACAACATGTATATCCGCCGGAGACTTGCACCGCAAATGTTCAACTGGAACCATTAGTGTCGCAGCTGCTCAACTTACGATTTGTGGCTAACGAGTGCCAGTTCCAGCGATGCTGCGATATTCAGGCCTTTGAATTCACGTATTCTTTTGTTAATGAATACCTACAACAAGATGTACCTAATGCAAAAAAAAATATAACAATAATTACATGATCACTCATATACTTTTTAAAAAGATTATTAAATGATGGGTTAGCTTTTGATCTCAAAACTTGTCTGGCTCTAGGCCAGAGGGAGGACGAGGTGTGCGATGGAGTGAGCTTTCCCAGAAGGCAGTGGCTCTCTCGCGCACCGATGGAACTCGGCAAACCGTTCGGCCCCGGACTTTGGTAGACGTGTGGCCGCTAGCTAGGTGGGCCACTAATAGGTATACATGTGGCCGCTAGCCAGGTGGGCCACTAATAGGTAGAAGTAAAGCCGCTAGCCAGGTGGGCCACTAATAGGTAGAAGTAAAGCCGCTAGCCAGGTGGGCCACTGATAGGTAGAAGTAAAGCCGCTAGCCAGGTGGGCCACTAATAGGTAGAAGTGTAGCCGCTAGCCAGGTGGGCCACTAATAGGTATACATGTGGCCGCTAGCCAGGTGGGCCACTAATAGGTAGAAGTAAAGCCGCTAGCCAGGTGGGCCACTAATAGGTAGAAGTGTAGCCGCTAGCCAGGTGGGCCACTGATAGGTAGAAGTAAAGCCGCTAGCCAGGTGGGCCACTAATAGGTAGAAGTGTAGCCGCTAGCCAGGTGGGCCACTAATAGGTAGAAGTAAAGCCGCTAGCCAGGTGGGCCACTAATAGGTAGAAGTGTAGCCGCTAGCCAGGTGGGCCACTAATAAGTAGAAGTAAAGCCGCTAGCCAGGTGGGCCACTAATAGGTAGAAGTGTAGCCGCTAGCCAGGTGGGCCACTAATAGGTAGAAGAAAAGCCGCTAGCCAGGTGGGCCACTAATAGGTAGAAGTAAAGCCGCTAGCCAGGTGGGCCACTAATAGGTAGAAGTGTAGCCGCTAGCCAGGTGGGCCACTAATAGGTAGAAGTAAAGCCGCTAGCCAGGTGGGCCACTAATAGGTAGAAGTGTAGCCGCTAGCCAGGTGGGCCACTAATAGGGAGAAGTAAAGCCGCTAGCCAGGTGGGCCACTAATAGGTAGAAGTAAAGCCGCTAGCCAGGTGGGCCACTAATAGGTAGAAGTAAAGCCGCTAGCCAGGTGGGCCACTAATAGGTAGAAGTGTAGCCGCTAGCCAGATGGGCCACTAATAGGTAGAAGTAAAGCCGCTAGCCAGGTGGGCTAGCTACTAATAGACCATCATCTCCTCAATGTTGAGATCGTTCAGCCGTAACCGCAATCAATAGCCAGCGCTGCGATGCCGTGACCGTTATATACGTTCTCTATTGTGCCAGTAATCATTCAGTGATATACTGTCAGGATCCTTAACTTTTTCGATTAGTTTGTATTTATTTGCCCAATTTGTTGTCGTATTGGAAATAAAATTAAATAATCGGGAATCACTGTGACCCGGCAAGTGCCGGCGGCGGCTGTTTGTTCGTGAAACAGCGCATTCAATTACTCTTGGAATCGGAATCAGCGGCGCAAATACTTACCGTCTACGAATCAATGTTTGCGCGCGATATAATTGAATGCACTTTACCTCTGAAGTCTACTGCAATCGCCAATCTGTCTGTGTTTGCTGGAAATAAATAAGAGGCAGTATTTATCTACCGAGTGGGCATAGTTCCTTGCAGCCATGTCCGTCTGTGCGAGAGAGGGCCGGTGCTTCCTGGGCTAGCTCGCTCCAACGCAGACCGCAGCCTTGCTTTGGCCTAAAGCTAGACAAGCCTAGAGGTCTAGTCTGAAGAATATGTCATCATTTAACTGCCAAAAACTAGCAGTAAAGGGCATAAACATTTTGTATAATATCATATTCTGAAAAACCTCGCATCTGGAAAAACATCTTGCCAAAGTCACAAAATCGACGTTTCCTTGAAATAACTATTTGCAAAAAAACGTTCGCTTACTGAAGCAATCATTACCTTCTATCTTTGCGCTACCACGAGTAGCACTACTATCTTTACCTTCCCCACTAGGAGTCTCGCCGCAGTGCGCTACCACGAGTAGCACTACTATCTTTACCTTCCCCACTAGGAGTCTCGCCGCAGTGCGCTACCACGAGTAGCACTACTATCTTTACCTTCCCCACTAGGAGTCTCGCCGCAGTGCGCTACCACGAGTAGCACTACTATCATTACCTTCCCCACTAGGAGTCTCGCCGCAGTGCGCTACCACGAGTAGCACTACTATCTTTACCTTCCCCACTAGGAGTCTCGCCGCAGTGCGCTACCACGAGTAGCACTACTATCTTTACCTTCCCCACTAGGAGTCTCGCCGCAGTGCGCTACCACGAGTAGCACTACTATCATTACCTTCCCCACTAGGAGTCTCGCCGCAGTGCGCTACCACGAGTAGCACTACTATCATTACCATCCCCACTAGGAGTCTCGCCGCAGTGCGCTACCACGAGAAGCACTACTATCGTTACCTTCCCCACTAGGAGTCTCGCCGCAGTGCGCTACCACGAGTAGCACTACTATTCATACATTCAAAACTGTAGCCTTATTATTGTGTTCTCGAGTCGCACGTACTCTTGTAAAACTGTTTCACTAAACAAAAACAAAGTTTCAGACTCACTACATACTTCTTTACCCTTTGAGAATTCACTTCTGATTATTTAAAGCGTGATCTTACGAGGTTCAGGGTGGTAGGTAGTGCACGTCGACACTAACGTTGGGCAGATGTAGGTGTCGGTTTGTAGTTATAGTATTCAATTCGTGACGAGTATTGCCGCTAAGCCCATCACCGCTAAGCCCATCACCGCTAAGCCCATCACCGCTAAGCCCATCACCGCTGACTAGCCGGTGAGACATGTCATTCAGGTTCATGGTTAAAGGGACAATCCTCTGGGAAAAAGCCTGTCTTCGTCTCGGGCAGCTTGGACCCTTGTTTCGCTTAGGACTCTACAACTCCCTCTTTTGCAATTATTTTTGAGGTCGTATTTTCGTTAAATCATGAAGTTTGAAATTTTATAGTCGATAAATAGGAAAACACCTAATATTTTCCAGTAAACAAGATATGATTCAGCGATCCAGAAGAGCTGAGCTAGCCGAAGTTGGCTAGTGGTTACCGCTGTTCCGGTTATTAGCAAATTCAGAGCTTAGGTGATTATTTTAATGTGGTTTAGTGTTTAAGTTGAAGTGGCTCCCACTCCGGCAATTTTAAGTCAGTTTGTGGTTTGTTTAACAGAACGAGATTTTGTTGGCACAGTTTCTAGCGTAATGAGTAAGTGAACTCGGCTCGAGAACCTGCCTGTTCCCGAGCCGAGCAGCACTTGTCACCTGGGGGGGGGGAGGACTTCGAGGCTGAAGAGGCGGTTGGCGGTGCACACCTGATATGAGATAATGCTAAAAAAGATAATACAAAATAGCCTCCTTAGAGAAGTGTGCAATGAATAAAGTAAGTAAAATGCATTGTCTTCGCATACCCCTCTGGGATACAGGCGTGAGTTTATTGATCGAGTGAACGAAGCAAACAAGATCTCCGAGAGAGATTACAATAATACTCATCAATCAGTACGAAGATTTTTTTTTAAACTAGGTTTGTTTTTGAGAAATAGGGGTGTTAAGTGAGACGAGAAGATTTATGGCTTGTAGGGTGTCATTTGAAAGAATATCGACTGCACATTCATAAAATATATATTTAACTTTTTGATAGGGGTGGTTTTCGTAACAAAGGAGCGCGTTAAGGGGTTAAAACGCTTAGTATGCCTTGTGGGATAGACTGTTAAAAGGGGTTGATTTCACCATTAACTTTCTCTTGATTTGCTAAAACCACCCATGTTTTTACGTTAAGGGTTGCAAAAGGGGTAGTAAGATTGATGTCTTGAAAATATTTTAAAACATGAAATATCATATGAAATAGGGGTTGAGACTGCAAATTTCAAAATAAGTTTATTTTGCCCCAATTAGAGGTGGTTCTTAAGATGGAGGGGCAAAGTATGATCATCAGGTCTTGTTAGATGACAGAGAGTATTCAAAATTTCATTAGAACTGGTCTATTTATCTACTGTTATTCACTCAATAGGAAAGGGTGACGATAAAATCCAAGAATTACTTTTGGGGTTTCACGCAAGGGTTTTGACTGCGTACATTCTATATCAATAGTACATTATTGTCAACCACAATGTAGAAAAAACGTCCTCTATAACTGTAGGTACGACCACGCTACACTACCACCTCGCTAAGTTAAAGTTTTGTTTACACAAAGAAAAGAAAAAAGCTGCTGCGTTTTTGCTTGACTTTACGACATCCGTGTGCTGGAGGCGTAGATTTTTAAACCACGACTAATAAGGCAACAGTTTGAAGAGCACTTTTCAAAACGACATCAACCTTTGCTTTATTTTAGAAAGTATATTACATTACGTTAACATCGAGAGAGAGCCTCGAACACTCAGATGAATGAAGAGAGTTCGAGAAAAAAGTGCTTAAGTAAAGTGAGAAAGGGTTAAAGCACATTTTTATCGTTTGTTAATTACGTTCTATTTGAGAAATAATCTCCGTCACAAAGCAGACATCACGAGATCTCAGTTCGGGCGAACGACTAGTATATGTTAAGTAGAAGAGATGCAAGTCGCTTGCTACGGCGATTGTCAGTTTGTTTAGTTACGTTGATGGAGTTCTCCATCAAACTAAATAAATATATAAAAAACATATTTATTTACTGGCCGACGGCGCTTGGCCTTTATCTCCCTGGTTTCGAGTCTGATGAGGCCGAAGGTGGAGGCGCACTTCACTCACAATCCTCAACAGTCTGAGCAACTGGCTATCTTACCTCTAAATGCCGGAACACAACTATTTAGTATTGTTCTTATGGCGACAGACCTAAGTAACATGGTGGTATAGCTGGGTGGACTTAAACGAATTCCTACCATCAATCAATCTCCCGGGGAGTACAATATTGTGCTTGGTTTCGATGAGTTCGAATTTGGGACCTTTGGATCCAATACCAGTGTGCGAATCACTAGACCACAAAAGTGTTTAAATATAGAGACATTTCCCAAGTTTCAATAGTAAGTGTAAGTTTGGAGGATAAGTTCAAGTTTCATGTCTTATTTCCGGTCGAGAGCATTGTAATACTGTGCAAAGTTTCAAATCAACCGCCTATGTGGTCTAGTGGTTCATCCACTGGTGTCAGTCAGATCCAGAGGTCCGGGTTCGATGCCTGGCTAGTAACCACCATCTTACCTAATTTTGTCACCATAACAACAATTCTGAAATTGTTGTGTTCCAGGATTTAGAGTTAATATAGCCAGAGCCACAGTTTATTGAGGATTCCGGGTGAAGTGCACTTCGACCTTCAGCCTTATCATAACATGAAAATCAGGTGAGATGAAGACCAAGCTCCTCCCCGTCGTATAATAAAAAAAAAACAATCCGTTCTGTAGTTTTGGCGTGTAGACGGAACAAGCATCCATTCAAGCAAACAAGAACCTCTCACTTTTATATTATTATTGTTATTCTCTGCGGTCATTTTTTAAGATTCCCATGATGTAAAACAGGCCTTAAAAGCTTTATTTATTCAAAGAGATCACAAGCCAGCCGACGAGAGGCAGGTAAGGCTGAGGGTTGAGCTTAATTAAAATGCTTAATGAGTGCTGCCCTCTGCCATTCCCTGTATTTCATTTTGTTTAACCGCATAAAGGTTTGGTTGAAGATCACACTATGAGCGGTATATAGGTACTTTGGCACGTAAGTATTTAACGCTAATTGCGGTAGGATTTAGCTTAAAGGAGTAAACCCCGGACTACTGAACGTACACTAGTGGTTACGACTGTATGATCACAACCGTGGTGGCAGGATATATGAAGGCCACCTGGCCAGCCGCCACCCTCGTGCCAAAGTCCGGCGCCGTGTTTCGTCAGTGCGCGGAAAATATCAATCCATCGTAGATCTCATCCTTGCTAGACAATCTCACAGGTCATCATTTATTAAATAAAAATATATATTATAAAACAATATATTACAGGACATTTATTAGAATTGGGTGGGAATCAAACCCACAACCTACAGCGCAGAAGGCAGAGTTACTTCCAACTGAGCTATAAAGCTTGATTTAAAATAATAAATAATGTGTTAACTGTACTGTATTAGGGTTATTATTAAAGAAAACACATGACTGCATTACATGCTACTCACATAATTAATTGGGCATAAAATATTTCTATCATTTTCATTTGTTTCTATTGTTGTGCAAGCATATAGAATTTAAATACCTTAAGGTTAAGGTTAATCTTTAGTTCCATACCTATATCAATATAATTTCAACATCTCTGGTAACACCTTAAAATCCTCGCTCACAGTCGCACCACACCCGGTTATTTAATAGAGATAATTACCGCTGGCAGTTGTTACTCCGACCCGACCCGACACAATGGAGTCGCGCCTGCGAGTCTCATCACTGGACTTTCATTACGACCAAGCGTTTTATTCTACAAAGTATGGAACAAAATAACTACAATTATTCTTATTTCCGCACTGGCTTAAAAGTATATTCAAACCGGCAGCAGTTTGTGTATGTTGAAGTCATATTAACCCTTTTACTTATCAAAAAATAACCGGCATCGTTCTCACTGTGCGCTCGCGATTCCAAACAGGCGCCAGGCGGTACATTTGACGTCTCATAATGACTCCAAGAATTGAAAAAAATATTATTTTTTTACTTCAGTTCTGCCTTCTTCCAGAAGGAGATGATGTAGGATCTGCAAATCTCGGATGAGGATTTATGATACAACTTCAGTCACTGTCCGTTTTTTGTAGTTGTATAAAAGTGTGACATTAATGTTAGTTTGTTTGTTTGTTTGTTTCAGGAGACCGGGCGAGCGGTCCCTGTGCTCGTGGTGATCGCTCTGTCGGGGGTGGAAGTATGCGACCCAGAGGATCAGGTACCGATCCATCTCACTCATCTACTATCTACATACATTATAGAGATGTCAAGTTTGTATGTTCGGATGTAGTAATGTAATCTCCAAAACTAGCCGTCCAATTACGACAATTCTTAAACCAACATTTTGAATGTAGTTATCTTTATGTGATTTTTTCATTAAATATGTTTTATTTAGATTAGAACGACTCAGATCTTGACCTCGAAACTTACACAGGCAAGGCTGAAATCAACGATGAAAAAAGTTCGTTTATATTTACAAAAATAGTATAGATCTCTAGACTGGTCTAGTACTAAGACAGATCAAGAGTTAGGTCTACGATGAAGCGAGTTTCTCCAGGAAGCACAGGCTCCCCAAAGAATCGACCAAAAATGCAAAAAATCATTTGTCGCCTTCAGTAGATGGGTGTTCGCTAGCTATCTATAGGTGCAGGTACTACGTATGCAGGATTTACCGACAGTTCTGTGATCATTCAGCCATACACGACTAGCAAACAACTGTTCTGTGAGTTTTGTTCGTTTAAATAATCTCATTTATCAAAGGGTAGTCTGACGACACTTTATTATGTTTTACGTTACGAATTCTATTTCACTCGAACGCGAGTCGGTTTCAAAGAATTAAATAAAAAAATAGCAACTTAGTACTTAGTAGGTACTTAAGACAATAGTGAGTTTTGAAGAGATTGCGTATGTCCCCAGAGTGTGCGCATGAGCCACGCGACGCGACGCATCGTGTTCGCGACGTGTGAGGCGGCGCGCGCCCTGTTCGCTCTCGTCGCTCGCGAGCCGCGCGCCGACCCGCCCGGCCAGTACTGCCACGCGTTTGAGACTGACTCGCCCCAACAGGTAACGTGACACATGCGTCTTTACGTTCGACACTGACTCGCCCCAACAGGTAACGTGACACATGCGTCTTTACGTTCGACACTGACTCGCCCCAACAGGTAACGTGACACATGCGTCTTTACGTTCGACACTGACTCGCCCCAACAGGTAACGTGACACATGCGTCTTTACGTTCGACACTGACTCGCCCCAACAGGTAACGTGACACATGCGTCTTTACGTTCGACACTGACTCGCCCCAACAGGTAACGTGACACATGCGTCTTTACGTTCGACACTGACTCTCCCCTACAGTACAGGTAACGTGACACATGCGTTCAAGACTGACTCGACTGTAACGTGACACATGTCATGCGTCACTCATGTAACCTGTTGGGAAAAGTTGTATGAGAAAGCTTTCTAAGTCAATTAATCTGATCTTATTGGCCATCAAAATTTCAACTATAATTTTGTCATGACCACTAGATGCAATACCTATTAAAAAACGAATATCTGTCCTATATTTTGTAGAAATTGTCGTCTTAGTTGCAAGAGCTTATTGGAATAGTTCCGATAGTGTAGCTATAGACCAGGAGAAGTGACTCGGCTCACAGAACACTCCACTCCACTCCGAACTCAATAGAATCGCGATCGAAGTCTGAGAACTTGTGCGTCTTCACTCTCCAAGTGCATTGAGTTGTGGCCTAACTTCCAGCCGAACTCATTATCTGGAATGTACGGAGGGGACTTAGGATTACAACTCACTGGTGCTCACTCAATAGGTAGGTGTAATATGTTTTTATTAATATATTAATGCGCTTCAAAAATGCACAAGGTTATACTTCCTTATAACCTTGTGCATTTTTATTTATTCGGTTTTCTTGTCGTCAAATTTCGACCACCTGCTTTCTAATAGTATTTTTAAATTTGCGTGCTTCTAACGGCCGGTAATATCGTTCACATTAACTTCTTTACCCTAAAATAAAGCATACCCTTATCAAGTATTGTGAGACGCATCAAGTTACCACAAATTATTTGAATCCACGATGTGTAGCTTCAAACTACAATATACCAAAAACTGTAGGTAAATCGCGTATCTAAAGCTGCGAGAAATAAACTTAATTTGAAGTGAAACAGTTATTCGCTTAGATACCTTTAACATTAAGAGATCATACATTTGAAAATACGGTTTTTACTCACGCATACAATATTTTGCTGAAGGCACCGACTTTGCTTTAGTCCGCCCAGGGTTATTCGGGTCATCAACTATCGTAACCGTAAGTAAAACCCATGTGCAAAAATTATAATAACACTCACGTAAGTTTTGACAATTAACTCTTGCTTCCGAAAGTAGCAGTGCTGCCTGCTTAACACGAAGCTGAGCAGTCAAGTCATCGTGACTGTTGAAACGAGTGATCGGGCAGTGACTTGAATAAACAAGCATTTATCGGGTTGTTCTCACAATAACACATGTCATCATGCTTGAGATCATAACTAGCATTCACTCTCAGTCCGTGGGTACAAGGAATGAATAAATGAAAGGTATGCGGCTGCATAGAGGCCTTCTCATGAGTGATCACATGATTGTCACCTGTCGCACCTTCTCGATCGTGCGTCACTCTAACCCATAAACTATAAACGACCCACACACTAATATTATGTGGACTCGGCTTCCCAGTCACCCCAGTCACAGGACTGGGGTGACTGCAAACATCTATTTTATCGTACAACATGGAATAGAAACAAGCAAGCAGCACTCGTGATGCTAAATGTAACTGTTGCCTAGAACAAAGCCTTACTGCATAGGTCATATCCACGAGAACGTAACCTACACTGCACTGCATTGCGGATCAACTTGATGCATTATGGTGTTAATAAATAAATATTACAGTACATTCATTTTACACAGCGCCATCTAGCCCCAAACTAAGCATAGCTTGTAATATGGGAACTAGATTACGGATAAAATACCTAAATACTTTTTGTAAATACATACGTACTATATGATACAACACCCAAACACAGAACAAACATCTATATTCATCACACAAATGTTTGTCCTGGGTGGGAATCGAACCCACAGCCTGCAGCGCCGAAGGCAGAGTTACTACCAACTGAGCTATGAGGCTTGTCAAAGGTGTTAAGCCCAGAATGCCCGTAATTTCACACGCAACCATACACTTCGAACCGTAACACACTTCCTCGGCCGAGCCCTTTCACAAGGAACTCTAGGCAAAACCCGTCGATTGTATTTTATAGTTTGTATAACGTTGAGGTACAATAACCAGTTGGAGAGAACTATACAGACAGGCAGTCAGCGAGTGCCGTGAGTGTGGAATGAGAAATGCGATCAGCTGCTGCGGCCCGGCCACATGCGAACTTCAAATGCAGTTCATCCTACTTCGATTCGTTTCTCGGTTCTATACGGCGACGACGTCTCCTAACGAGGAACGCATTCAATTACAAAGCGGTGTCTTACGTTCATACAATTTGTTGAGTACTTACCTACACAGATTGTTGAGTACCTACCTACAAAGATTGTTGAGTACCTATCTACACTGATTGTTGTGTACTTACCTACACAGATTGTTGAGTACCTATCTACACTGATTGTTGAGTACTTACCTACACAGATTGTTGAGTACCTATCTACACTGATTGTTGAGTACCTATCTACACTGATTGTTGAGTACTTACCTACACAGATTGTTGAGTACATACCTACACAGATTGTTGAGTACCTACCTACACAGATTGTTGAGTACCTATCTACACTGATTGTTGAGTACTTACCTACACAGATTGTTGAGTACCTATCTACACTGATTGTTGAGTACTTACCTACACAGATTGTTGAGTACCTATCTACACTGATTGTTGAGTACTTACCTACACAGATTGTTGAGTACCTACCTACACAGATTGTTGAGTACCTACCTACACAGATTGTTGAGTACCTACCTACACAGATTGTTGAGTACCTACCTACACAGATTTTTGAGTACCTACCTACACAGATAGTTGAGTACCTATCTTCACTGATTGTTGAGTACCTACCTACACAGATTGTTGAGTACCTATCTACACTGATTGTTGAGTACCTATCTACACTGATTGTTGAGTACTTATCTACACAGATTGTTGAGTACCTACCTACACAGATTGTTGAGTACCTATCTTCACTGATTGTTGAGTACTTACCTACACAGATTGTTGAGTACCTATCTACACAGATTGTTGAGTACCTATCTACACAGATTGTTGAGTACCTATCTACACAGATTGTTGAGTACCTTCCTACACAGATTGAGTTCACTGACCACGAAGGTTTTAGCTACCTGTAGTGGAGGATGATTTGTACACAGTATTGTAACGTCTAATAGCGTTTACACTTGTTTCAAACAACTTGTCACAAAATATGTTTCAGAACGTATATAAAATGACATGTTAAATATTGCTAATTGCAGGGCAGAGCTCGGAGAGCGGCGAAGCACGTGTCGATTTGATTTTTCAGAGAGATTTGGCGGATTTATTACAAAAAAATTTTCTGTTTTCAGATTTTATTTTGATGTTAAATATTTTTTAAACGACGGGGAAGTAAAAAGAGGCTCATAGATGAAGAGTACCTTGCCAAAGCAAGGCTCGACAGCCTGAGCCATCGTCGCAAGGTTGCGTGTTTGTCAGTGTTTTACAGATTGTACTTCGGTGAGTGTGCTCAGGAGCTTCACGACCTTATAACGCCTTCGCCGTTTTTCAACAGAAATTTCAGACGCACAGCCTATTATCATCCTCACCTGGTTGATATCCCACGCATAAGAACTAAACGCTTTCAAGAATCTTTTATTGTGCGCACTGCAAGAACTTGGAATAAGCTCCCAGCGTCTGTTTTTCCGCTGTGCTACGACCCTAATGTCTTCAAGAAGAGAGTTAATAGGCACTTTCTGGGTAGGCTCGCTCCATCGTAGATCTCATTCTTTCCTGTGTAAGTTTCGTGGTCAAGAGCCGAACCATCGTAAAAAAAAAAAAAAAGAAGTTCTTGGCCTTCATAGAATGTTAATCTATATTAGGTAATTTCAAACTATAGCAATAATAGATATAACATACAACAATACAGAGATACACAAGATAACGTTAAAAAAACTCTATTTCAAACCCCACTCGTGAAAAAACTTCTACAGATTTCTATCAAAATTGGTCTCCGATGGAAATTGGACTTTGAGTTTCGTTCAACGCTACCAGAGTACCACTCTGGTAGCGTTGAACGAAACTCAAAGTCGCAGCGCTACCAAAGTGAGTGCAGCGCTACCAGAGTGAGTGCAGCGCTTCCAGAGTGAGTGCAGCACTACCAGAGTGAGTGCAGCGCCAGTTGTGACAGAAAATGAACATATTCCTGTGGAGGCAGGCGCACTTCTGAGCCGGTGTTTGGTTTACTTGATTACGACAAAGGAAGTTTACTCACAAATTGGTTTTGCAAAGATGGGATGTGTCGATTGACGAATACTATTTGATTGCACTTTTATCGTTAGGTTTACATGGAATAAATATCAATTGACAATCGGGATCTAAGCGGGCCATACCTATCCATATGTTCCTCAGTTAGTTGAGGATTCCGGGTGAAGTGCGCCTCCACCTTCGGCCTTATCTCAACTTGTAACCAGGTGAGATGAAGGCCAAACGTTTCCCCGACGAACAATAAAAATATATGTATCCTTCCCTATCAAGCCTCATAGCTCAGTTGGTAGTAACTCTGCCTTCTGCGCTGTAGGTTGTGGGTTCAATTCCCACCCTGGACAAAGATTTGTGTGATGAATATAGATGTTTGTTCTGTGTTTGGTTTGTATAGTATGATAAGTGTGTATTTACAAGAAAACAGTATTTAGGTATTCTACATAATCATATTTGACCGTATGAATATTTATGAAAAGTATTTGATTATCATAACAATCATAAGCGATATTGTAACGTTTGTCTGACGGTCGCGGTGTGGCGTGTAGGGCCTACCTCTATGTATATGTAGGTACTACTCCGGGATCATATAAAGGGTTTACGGCCCACCGAGTTGTATAATTAATTACGATCTCAATGGTAATGGTAAACGATACAAAACACTCGGATCGATTTTTATGGTTAAAATGTAACTATAAATCTGTTTTGTATTGAATTGTATTTGACATCTTGCATGGCATACCATACATACATACATACATACATACATACCCTCCTCACCTCTCCTAGTGCGCATTCCTCATCGCGCGACCTTGCCCACTTTGTCAAGTCCACATTCCAAGTCACCAGCGTGACTCCCTACCGCGAATACTATCCCCTTATAAACCGATCTCCCATTCACAAAGGCACAAAAAAGTTCTACCTACCTGTAATATTTGTTCCGTTTGACCGATCAATTGTGAGTTTTCTACGTCTTCATTATTAGTCCGTCTGAAATGTTTCTGTTGACACATAGTTATCGATTAACTAATATTATACATGGGGTCATCAACCGGTCGAATGCATAAAAGTTCGTCGTAATTTAAAAATAAAAATAAACGACGCCACAGGTGCGCGGGCGCCGCGTCGACCGTTGTACGCGACACTTAAACCTTAATAACTGGTATCGATTCTACGGCATGCGCATACTAACTAGTATCCTAATCTGGGACACTGCAAGGCTTGCTTCAGTTCAACTTGCAAGCTTCCAACTTCTTCAAACGAGTTTTATAAAGTTTTATTCAGTCGCGAGCGAGCTTCCGAAGCGAGCGGACGTGTTCTGTGTGTGCGACAGTTAGTGCGAGTGATTGTGATCGATTGTTGATTATATTGCGGAGGTGTTGTTGTGTGCCGTGCAGAGTGACTGACCCGACTCTTGGACACATTGTCTTCGTGAGAAGATAGCTCTGGTATGCAGCGCGCGCGGAATTACTTGTATAGCTAAATGTAAGCTTTTTGTTGTAGCTTTGTTATTTGCAGATTTCTCTTGCAGGCTACATGGTACATTGTATAACCAGTTTTTAACTGTAGATCAAACATAATTAAATGTATAAATTCTACACTGCGCCATCAGGGCTCAAACTAAGCTATGAAGCTATGGAAACTAGATTACAGATAGATACTTAAGTAGGAACTTATTGTAGGTACATACATACCTTACCTATTATACGATACTAAACCTAGACACGGTATCCATCTATGTTTAGCACACAAAAGTTTGTGCCGGGCGGGAATCGAACTCATAATCTACAGCGCAGAGCTAACTACCAACTGAGCTGCAAGGCCTGTGTTGTGAAGTAAGTATAAGAGTTGTATAATGTTTTCCTGGAAACACGACAACCTGCATGTTCCCGGCCACAAATGTAGGATGACGCCTGCGCTCACGCCCCTCCCGACTCCTGACTCCCGGCTCCCGACTCCAGACTCCTGATGGCAACTTTTACAGAATTAACAAATATTTTCTAAATAACTGGGGAAAACCTTTTCCCAGCAGTTAAACATTATTGGTAAGCTAAAAAGAATATGTTTAACATACCTACCTATATCAATATCAGACAACGCTTTATTATCATTTACATAATTCAGAGGTAGCCAAAACACAGCTCTACCTATACATTATAAGGTAAGTACAAACCAAAGTTACAAACCCGCACCGCATGCTGGTATTACAGACACTTCTGGTATAACAAGTCTCATTCAAGAGTTTACGTAGTAAATATGATTAAAGAACATTTATTTCACACAGCGCCATCTAGGCCCCAAACCAAAGCAACGTAGTATGGGAACTAGATTACGGATAGAATACTTATCAACCTTTGTTTGATAATACATACTTATCATATACAACATCTAAACACAAAACAAACATCTGTGCCTGTCACACAAATGTTTGTCTTTGGAAAACTTTGAAAACAAATCAAGAGTACAATGAAACCGACCGTAGTACGAATCCAAAGCAACCAGTATGCTGGCATCATTATTATTTCTCTGTTTATACTTTATTGCTATGTTAGTATTTGTTCTTTGTGAACATCGTGTTTGCTGTGGGGTGGTCCTACCCTAGACAAAACACTGACTACCTGATCTTTTAATTACTCCAGCTTTGTGTTTTTTCCGGCATCGTTTTGTTTAACAGCCTTTGTTCGTCCCCATTGTGTGCGCCGGACCAATCCATACTTATTGTAGGCGAATGGCGGCTTAGTAATGAAAACTTTTTATGCGCCGTAAAAAACTAGAATGCAAACCTTTTGTTTCCATAAATACGTTCCATCAGTAACGTATTCATACGCGCCCCGCTGTCTAGCTATAGCTATAACTACCTAGCGTTCTCAGCTTGGGGCTGATCGACTTACCAATCTATAGGTTGTTTGAAATTGTTGTTGTCTTTTGTTTTGAATCGACCAGACAATTAATGTTACATGCATAGAAGCAACAGACCAGAATGATACGTGATATTCTATCCACCATAGTCGTACGTTATACATCCTTTTTCATTCAAATTTGCACGTGGCAAAGGATTAAAGCAGACAAGAGCAAGTCCGACTCGCGTGAAGAGGCTTTAGGTAGTATCTTACGCTAGCGGAGCCTTGGTCGGCTTATTTTAAACAAATAAAAAAAAAGGATAATGACTGATAAACAAAAGAGGATAGCCGGCCGCGGTTCGAACCTTCCCATGTAACTTCCCCTCTTCCTCTTTTATTCAATAGATAACTTTCAAACTATGCATGTTGAAATGATAAGAAAACTATTCGATCCTCTCATAACGAGACCTTGCAATTTGATATGATAGACAATGCTATTGCACATTTTTTTATTAAGTTTACACGGGTGGCGCGGGTGTATTTCCTTCGTCCATGTCAATACATAATACTATGTGGTATAACGTCGTAAAGCTACGAAAATGTGCTCGGAATAGATAAACAGAACATTTTGCATAAAAAATAAAATAACTGGTCTCTTGAAACAAAAATTGTCTGTTTAAACCATCAAAACCTACCGCAGCTGTGTAGCCGAGTGTGACGAAGGAAACATTTTATACTTGATGGGTTTTTGAACTCGACGCTTGCCTGGGCATGGATGAGGTCAAATATTAAACGAGTCTTCCCAGAAAACTAAAACTTTACTCTCTTTTAGATTATTGAGGTCAAAAGAATCTTGAAAAATGGACTCTGGGATCTGATTCCAAATTGTATGTTAGATTAATCTAACAATCTAGATACAAAATAAATGCAAAGATATGAGTATATAGAGTAAATATAAACAGACTGTGTCTTGTAAAACGATCATAAAGTACTAGATATCTCTCTCATATAATAAAAAGTAGAAATACATCCAACTTTCGCAACAAACCTACAATGAAAGTTTATAATAAACGCGTATAATAATAACAATTATGTGCAACGGAGATTTCTTTCTTGTTATACGGGAAAAGCAAATATTGACTTTCACTGTTCGAAATGCAGAAGTGGCTCATTGTCTCCTCTGCATGAGGCACGTTGCCTTTACGACTTCCCTTTACCATGCTACCATTAAATTAATGCTGTTTTAATGTCTGATTTAACATTCAAACCAACATTGACGGTTTTAATTTTTATTTTTAGAAACGTAAAAAAATGTTCAGTTTTAGATTTTTTATAAACGATGGGTAATATTAGGGTCTAGGATGAGATTACGATAAACAGCTGATCTTTGCCAGATAGCACTGGCTCTCTCGCGCACTGAAAGAACACGGCAAAACGCTCGGCACCGACCTTGGGCAGCAGAGTAGCCACGCGGACCTTTACAGGCCCTACTTCCAGTATTGTGGTCATTCAGCCGTATCCTTCAGCAAAAGTCTATTCAAAAGATATTCAGGCAGACCACAAGGAGGTAGAATAGATCACACCTCCCCCTAAAATAAGTTTCATGAGCGATAAGTTATTTATGTAATATTTGACTTAACCTTTACCACCTAAAGTTCTTCAATAATTTGTTAATTGGACAAAAATTAGAGACACAAGTTTATTTTTGGTTTACGATGAGTCAGTTCTTGACCTCAAAAAAATCCTAGGCCATGGTGGGTTGTACTATAGAGCAAAACTTCCCAAATAAAGAAAATGCTAATTAGCTCTCTTTTGGATGGTGTTGGGGTCATACGTAACTGGAAAAACTCGTATTTCTTCAAGCCATATATTTTGCGAATGCAAATCCGTAATTGCCTTTGAAACGGAAACTCTTATCTCAGTAATTATAATAAAGTCGGACATTACGAGGCTCGGGGCCGCCGCGCCTGTGACTATTTATCCCGATAGGTTTTGTAAACGAAGCGTTATCCCGTCCTCGGTGGCCTCATTACCTACGGCGAGTGTGTGCAGACGCCCGCCCGCCGCCGCCAGTTTATGGATCTTGCTTCGAGGAAAAATTATATTTCGTAAAAGTATCGGAGTAGGAGGTTCCAGCAGTGGTTTGTTTGGTTGCATTGATAAGTATCGGAGTAGGAGGTTCCAGCAGTGGTTTGTTTGGTTGCATTGATAAGTATCGGAGTAGGAGGTTCCAGCAGTGGTTTGTTTGGTTGCATTGATAAGTATCGGAGTAGGAGGTTCCAGCAGTGGTTTGTTTGGTTGCATTGATAAGTATCGGAGTAGGAGGTTCCAGCAGTGGTTTGTTTGGTTGCATTGATAAGTATCGGAGTAGGAGGTTCCAGCAGTGGTTTGTTTGGTTGCATTGATAAGTATCGGAGTAGGAGGTTCCAGCAGTGGTTTGTTTGGTTGCATTGATAAGTATCGGAGTAGGAGGTTCCAGCAGTGGTTTGTTTGGTTGCATTGATAAGTATCGGAGTAGGAGGTTCCAGCAGTGGTTTGGTTGCTTTGATAAGTATCAGAGTATGAAGTTCCAGCAGTGGTTTGGTTGCATTGATAAGTATCAGAGTAGGAGGTTCCAGCAGTGGTTTGGTTGCATTGATAAGTATCGGAGTAGGAGGTGCCAGCAGTGGTTTGGTTGCATTGATAAGTATCAGAGTAGGAGGTTCCAGCAGTGGTTTGGTTGCATTGATAAGTATCAGAGTAGGAGGTTCCAGCAGTGGTTTGGTTGCATTGATAAGTATCGGAGTAGGAGGTGCCAGCAGTGGTTTGGTTGCATTGATAAGTATCAGAGTAGGAGGTTCCAGCAGTGGTTTGGTTGCATTGATAAGTATCGGAGTAGGAGGTGCCAGCAGTGGTTTGGTTGCATTGATAAGTATCAGAGTAGGAGGTTCCAGCAGTGGTTTGGTTGCATTGATAAGTATCGGAGTAGGAGGTGCCAGCAGTGGTTTGGTTGCATTGATAAGTATCAGAGTAGGAGGTTCCAGCAGTGGTTTGGTTGCATTGATAAGTATCAGAGTAGGAGGTTCCAGCAGTGGTTTGGTTGCATTGATAAGTATCGGAGTAGGAGGTGCCAGCAGTGGTTTGGTTGCATTGATAAGTATCGGAGTAGGAGGTTCCAGCAGTGGTTTGGTTGCATTGATAAGTATCGGAGTAGGAGGTGCCAGCAGTGGTTTGGTTGCATTGATAAGTATCAGAGTAGGAGGTTCCAGCAGTGGTTTGGTTGCATTGATAAGATACCTTCGACGGGTCAATGCAAGCGTGCACGTTGATATCGTGCCAGGAAACGTGCACGTTGATATCGTGCCAGGAAACGTTTTAGACTCCATTTGAGAATATCGATAAAACTTTAATGCAATTACATATTGCGTTGATAAGTGAAAAAGTTACTGACAATACATTTCAATATTTTTTTGCGAGTAGATAAGATCATCGTTCTTTGCTGTTAAAAGTTTATAGTTCAAAAATAATACAGCCTTATTTACAAATGAGGTAATGGGCGTTTCGAGGAATATTATAGGTAGTTGTGCATCAGCGTCAATTAGTTCAATTTAAAAGTTAAAAAAAAAAAAACGAAATCTTCGAATATCTGGGTAGCTTCCTTTTGTAGTGTAGGGGTGCACTACGAGCTAAAAGATGTTTAAAATTCCCACTGGATGACAGGAACAAAATCCCGGGCGTTTCATTAATAAATCTGGGAATTCTTAACGATAAAAGATGGAGCCAATCGGAAGTCACCGCTTCAAATTAATCTCTCCCGCTTGTTGAATGTATTAGTTCCCATGTTCACAGGATGCTCCTCATTGAGTAATGGCTCCATCGGGACTCGAACCGGCACCTACTAATTACTAACCTGTTGATACATTGTATCCGATCGTGCTGGCTGAGAACACAAACGTATCTGTTTCTGTTTCTGAAATGTATCGTGTTTGGTGCGAGACTTAAAACTACATTATTTTTTAGAAAAGTCACAGTTAATTAACTCGGTGTGAAAACCTGTTTTGAAAAACATTTAGGTCCAGTTACGAGAGTAGGCCTCCTCGACACCAAAAATACGACCTGAGCCTCCTCCATTCTTAGACTCCCCGCGACCGCCACCAAAGTCATCGCTCCATTGAGTGGGGTCTTCCCACTCCGTTTCGCGTTTAATCGCGGTCGTTATGAGAGTACCATAGCTCAATACTCACAACTCAATAAATGTATTACTCTCTAGCGGTCATGGGTTCTGCGAGCTATGTGGAATGCCCATTGCCACTTTTGCTTGTCAATAACTTTGGTTCTTCTACTGATGTCTAAAATAATTATATTTATACTATTTACACACATTATTTACCAATTTACTACTTTATTAATTTATTATTATGTAACATATCCATTTTTTTAGCAAAAAATAAATTTGTACACACCTGCACTTTGACAGGTGTTCAATCGCTACATAGATATCGAAATCTAGTCAATTATTCGTAAAATAGAGAGGTGGTCGTTTGGTCGGCAGCACTAGTACTGCCGACTCCTCGCTTGTGAAGTAGATCGGAGGGATGTGGTAGACCCGAGGGTCGTGTGCGGCTTCATTTCTATTCAATACATCTGAGTTTCGATACATTTTAATTTATCAATAGATTCTTTACATAACATTTTTACATACATTGATTAGTAGTGTTTTAAGCCTATTTAAGGCTTGGTTTAATATTTGGTTACTCGGCTGCAAATAAGTTTTTAATTATGGTTAGAATTTTAATAATATTGCTATTTATAAATATAACAAATTAGGCTTACCATATAATTGAGAGCTTTCCGTAAAACCCAAGGTTTTTTTTGAATATTTTAACTAATAATTGTATGTTTCCAGTGGATAAACTGAGAGGAGACTGATAAATGCGTTATTTAGTAAAAGCTGACATAAAAATCCCGTTTAGCGAAGACAAATCCGCGAAGTTCAGCTGAGATTCATATCCTGCAGGCTGTTGGTAAGTAATTAGGATGAGCGGCGCTCCGCAGCCTTCGCCGGTACTGGAGCTCACAGAATAACTACTGATTGAAAATAATAAAAACAAGTAATCATTGATTCTGCTCTGACCTAGACCAAGACAAGCTTCAAGGCTGGCTTAGCTCTTGTGGAACTCAACATTGCACCCCCCACTCATGTCTTGAGTCAGGCGCTGACCCGACTGTTGGTATTGTTAGCTCGTTGAGTGCTGTAATATCTCGCAGCACCCAACGAGGTGAGGTTCAGGTTTATTTTTTTTTGGGAGTATTAAGAAATTGTCATTTTGATTGGTGGTAGGGCTTGTCTTAAGTCCGCACCACAAGCTTACGTCTAGAAAGAAAAGAAGGAAGAAAGAAAAGAGATTTATTTACCCAATCAAAAATAATTAAACTTTATTTAGCTTATCTAACTTATTCTAAGCTACACTGACGAACTTTTTTTATTATTGTGCGCCTAGGAAGCTCTTGGCCTTCATCTCACCTGGTAACAAGTTGAGATAAGGCCGAAGATGGAGGCACACTTCATCCGGAATCCTCAATTAACTGAGGAACTGGCTATCTTACCTCTGAATGCCGGAACACAACAATTTTTTACACAAGTAAATTTGTGAAAAAAGGTACTCTGACTCAGCTTTATTGCAGCATCGAGCATTGTGCATCGATGATGCGCTGGTTGTCAGCCAGGTACACACCTATGGTACGTCTATTACCATAGCAACAATATTTTTTTTTACTAATGTAATTAATAAAATAGTAGGTAATTATATATATTATGAACAATTACGTAACATTTTATTGACAATTATTAAAATGCCAGTCAACCGGAGCAATTGCAAACTGTGCGTATTATACGCACATTATTAAAAGATATACGGGGATCGGACAATAGTCTAGGTAGTTAGTTATAGTTTTATATATGTTGTGTTCTGGCATTTAGAGGTATGATTAGATATCTGGTTTCTCAATCTATTGAATATTAAACCCTAACATAACTTGACAGCCTGATATTAAGTACAAGCTCTTCCCTATCGTACAAAAAAATATAAATACCGAAGTGTTCAAATTAAAAAAAAAAATATTTTATTGTACTAGATACATTAATCTTGTGCAGTACCTTTGTAGATAATTTGAAAAATATTTTCCCTCATCAAAAGGTTTCTTAATTTATGTGAATATTTATTTAGAGTTATAATAATAATTCATCAAAATATTTGTTAGTGAATATAATTATTTTCATATTATCTTTAGGTTAGTCTAGTTTATGGTCGTGATTTATGCGACAAACGGTTTTCTCGTCACCTGTACTTGTCTGCACTAACAAAGCGGCTGGATTATCTCAGTTCACTTTTATAAAAGTTTATGAAAACAGGAAATGTATCACATGGACCTCTGCAAGATAATACTTGTTTGTGAGCCGACGTTCAGCAGACAAAAATATGTCGGAACACCATTTTGTCTTCTTGCATATTTTTTTTAATTTGAAATGGATACGCTGACCTTGGCTTGCCTGGGCATTTCCTGGGCATTTCCTGGGCGATGATGTGGTCTACGATGAAGCAACATTATCCAGATGCTGCCTATTGAAGGCACTCGTACAATATCTTAAAAAAGTCAAAGGCAATTCAAGTTAACGTGAGTCAATATCCTGTTACTGGTTTTACATGAGGCTGTAGGTACTATTATGGTAAATATGTTTAATATGAACCATCATTATCATTCTCCTGCCCTTATCCCACGCTAGGTGGGGTCGGCACAACATGTTCTCTTCTTCCACTCACTCCTATCAACCGTCAACTTTGCATCTACACCTTTCATACCCATGTCCTCTTTCACACAATCTATCCATCTCTTTTTCGGCCTTCCCGTGCTCGCATGTCCATCCACGCTCAAATTCATAAACCTTTTGGTCAAATGACTATTATCCCTTCTCATTACATGCCCATACCTTGCCAACCTAGCACTCCTCATCTTTTGTACAACTGGTGCCACTTTCAAACTTCCCTTCTTTATATACTCATTTCTGATCTTATCTAACCTTGTCACCCCACACATCCATCTTAACATTCGCATCTCAGTAGCATGCACTTTCCTCTCATCCGTCTTCTTCATAGCCCAACCCTCTGATCCATGCAATGCGACAGGTCTGATGACCGTCTTGTAAATTTTCCCCTTAAGTTTAAGAGGCATTTGTGGGTCACATGTTGTTCCCGAGACCTGTCGCCGAAGTTGCAGAACAGGTGTTCGGTTTTAGTGCGGCTGATTTTTAGGCCGACTCTCTCCAATTTCTCCTGCCATTTTCCCAGTCTGCTCTGTACCTCGGCTGCATCTTCGCCGACAAGAACAATGTCATCGGCGAACAGCATGCACCAGGGTGCCTCTTCCTGTATGTCTGATGTCAGAGCATCCATTACCAGGAGAAACAAATAAGGACTTAAAGCCGATCCCTGGTGCAAACCTACTGCCACGTTAAACTCGTCAGTGACGCCCGTTTCAGACCGTACGTTTAAATATGAACCATATCAAATGAATATAAGCAAACTATCGGTGTAAGCACATAAAACGTGGTTCTGGTGTCTTCTATTTGGAATTTTAAAACATGACAGGTAAACATTTTTTTAAGTTAGAAAATAATATCTGAAAAAAACATGTCTTTTAAGTGATGCGATATTTTTGAGTTGTTTGTAGTTTAAGAAGTAGCTTTAATGTGTAACTTGGTTCTGTTTTTATTATAGATACCTATTATAATTATGATATCAAAAACAGTTGACATAATAAAATTCCACTAAGTATTTTTTTTATAACTACAACATGGAGACGGCTTGCAGCCCACCTGATGTTAAGTGCAAATTTGGCCTGTACCATAAATAGGTGTGGTGGTAGACTTTCTCGGACGAGCCCTCTCACAAGGAACCCTACTACACTTGAATCCGTTTCACTCAGCTACGTGTTAGTTTGTATAGCGCCATCCTCTTCGTGTTGGGCCCTAGCGTAGCGTTCTGTAGTAAGTAGCAAGTAGTAACAGAATCAGTGGATGCTTACACTGAAATATTTACCTCGGAGCCATTGTGTTAGCGAATACATTTCCGAGACTCGCAAAATGTAAATTGCACACGTGGCATGACAGTTGCAAACATAAATAAAGGTAAGAGAGAACACACCATTATTTTTTAGGTGAATTGAATTTTCTGTTGCACATTAAAATATTGTCATCTATTATATAAAATCGATTTACCACTGACGTGATAGGTAGGTAGGTAGGACTTTTGCCAGAGTGTTTATTGTGACATGTAGGTGCTCACTAAGAACGGATTTTAGGGAATTCCTCCCCTAAGGGGGTGAAATAGTTTGTATGCAAAATCTTTATTTATGATCCGATTGAGTTGAAATTATGGGGAGGTTATTCTAATAGTAGATACCAAAAATGCTTTTAATTCGGTTGACGAGGCGCCTTGCCAAATCAAATCAAATCCAAATTTCCCGAAATTTATCCTTTTCTTTTTCAATGTTATGGTTCGCCATCTAAATTAATTTACAAGAACCAAACTATTTCGTCTGCAGTTGGCTGTCAGCAAGGTGACCCTCTAGGCCCGGCCATTTTTAGCCTTGCCATTCACCCAATTATTCAACGCCTGAAATCTAAATTGAATTTTTGGTATCTAGATGACGGACACTAGATGGCGATGTGAATGAGTCCACATTAGATCGCCAAATACTGAGGTATTTGGCGATCTAAAAATTATTATAGATGACTTTCGGCAGATTGGCTTAGAACTAAATTTTTCGAAATGTGAAATATACATTTCAGATACATGTTTTTATTCAAAAGTTTGAGACTTTGGCTTCCAATATTACTGTTGTAGATAAGAGCTCACCCCACCTACTAGGTTCACCAATTCTTGATGAATCTTTTCCGGGTTTCGTCGACGACAAAATTCAAAATTTTATGAAGGTTTCGGACAGACTTTCAAAAATTAACTAACATATGGCTTTCAGCATTATAAAATTTTGTCTTTTTGTCCCAAAATTTACTTATGCTTTGCGATGTTGTCAACTGCGGAAACACAGTGAGCTGGTGGAAGGCTTAGACGACATAATAAAGAACAACCTTTCCACCGTTTTGAATATTGAGTTGGATGACAGAGCATGGTCAAAGGCCTCATTGCCTGTTCGATTGGGCGGCTTAGGTATAAACAAAATTTCTAGTGTTGCTTTGCCAGCGTTTTTGTCTTCCGTCTATAGTTCACATTCTTTGGTTGAGAAAATCCTAACACCATCAATTGCGGCTGTTCCTGGCAATATGCTCTAAATTTCTTATCTTGACGCGGCTCGAAATGCTTGGCATAGTGCTTGTCCTAATACCGATCCCCAAAACACCTTTCGGCACAACGGCAGTGGGACGGGCCTCTGTGCATGTTGATACGGAATTATATATTACATACGTGCTCAACCTCCACAGATCATGCTCGTCTCTTAGCTGTTTCAAAAAGGGAATCAGGTATTTGGCTACAAGCACATCCATCTTACAATACCGGTACACTTATGGATCCTGTAACTTTCCGTATTGCCACTTGTCTTCGGTTGGGTGCAAGATGCTGCGCCTCTCAACAGTGCCGGTGCGGTGCGGCCGTAGATCAATTTGGTTTTCACGGACTTTCATGCACAAGGTCTGCCGGCAGGATTTCGCGCCACGCAAGTCTTAATGACATTATTCGTCGAGCTTTTACCAGTGTCAATGTGCCAGCCGTTCTTGAACCGAATGGTCTGTTACGTGACGATGGTAAGCGGCCCGACGGTATGACTCTTGTCCCTCGGGAAATGGGTAGGCCTTTGGTGTGGGACGCTACCTGCGTCGACACCCTAGCGCCATCTCATCTGACTGGGACATCAGTTAGGGCTGGTGCGGCGGCTTATTCGGCCGAGGATCACAAAAGGCGCAAATATAGTGGTCTCGACAGAGCTCACCTATTTGAGCCTTTTGGGGGTTAACCTTGGGTCCGTGAGGAGCCGGTGCCCTCCGGGTTTTCAAAAATCTTGCGGGGCTTTTGATTGAGGCGACACGTGACCCAAGGGCTGGCTCTTATTTAGGCCAGCGAATTAGCATAGCTATTCAGCGTGGCAATGCAGCCAGTGTCTTGGACACGCTACCGTCTGGTACTGGTCTGGAACAGTTGAGTTACCTATAGGCCGTTTGTAACGGTCCTTAGGTAATCTGACTGATTATTTTGTACATAGTTAGTTTAGTTGAAATTTAGTTCGTGTATTTGTATTCATTTATTCAATAATAAGTACAATTAAACTAACTATGTACAAAGGAATCAGTCAGATTTTGTAATTACTTAGAAATTCTTTCTCTAAAAGGGTGAAGAGGGGCAAAACTTTTAGTATTTTTATATTTGATCCGATCGAGTTGAAATTTTGTACGTGTGTTGATTATAGCTTACAAATGGGTATTTAGAAAAAAATATCTGAAAATCTAAAAGGGTTGAAGGGGGGGCAAAACAGTTTGTATGCAAAATCTGTATTTGTAATCCTACTGAGTTGAAAATTTGTATGCGTATTTCAAGTAACTTTTACATGCTTATTATAAAAAAAAAATTAAGATTCTTCCTCTTAATGGGTGAAACGGGGAAAAACTTTTTGTATGGAGATGTAATTTATATTTGATCCGATCAAGTTGAAATTTTGTCTAATAGCTTAAAATGCGAATTCGAAAAAAATATATAGAAAAATCTTACTAATAAAGGGTTAAATGGGGCAAAACAGTTTCTATGAAAAATCTTTATTTGTGATCCAATTGATTTGAAAATTGCAAAATGTATTTGTAATACCTTTGAAATACTAATAATAAAAAAAACTTCCACTAAAAGGTGAAATGGGAGAGTGAAATATTGTGCAGGACTTAAAGTCCTACCACCAACCAAACCAAGCACAATATTGTACTCCACTTGGGGATCAAACCCGGGACCTCTGGACCTCTGACACCGGTGGGCGGACTACTAGACCACAGAGGTGGGTAAAATAGCCCTGGTTATCCAAAACACTTTACGAGCCGCCACATGGCTCTTTGACGACCATTACCCATTGACTTTGACTTTGACTTTGACTTTGACTCTGACCAGTGGCAGTAGGTTCCCGGGACCGACAACGGCCCTCCAAAGCAATCTGGTAATTCTAGCCTGCAATGTCCGTACAAAACGGCCCGGCGACCAAACCTCGTAAAATGCCGCAACCGGGAATCGGACCTACGACTACTAGACAGTTACGAGTCTCTAAAGCGCTGAGATTTCCGAATATTAATTTCTACTGTGTTTTAGAAATTCAATTATACCTTTGCCTACTATAACAATCAAATAAGCACCAGGTTTTCTTTATGTCGTATATTTAGGATCTGGACATAAGATTTCAGAATTACCGGGACGAGCCGTGTAGAAACTAGGAACCCTGTCTTATTTCACCGTAGCGAAGCACGAGTACTTTCAGCTAGTCTAAATATATAAATACAGTCGTTTAGTTAACTGAATGACTGGCTGATTAACGTAAAGCCCAATCCAGAGGTCACAAAGAGACTTTACGACGTTACGCGAGGCATACAGATATTTTCAAACCCCGGGCGATTGTGTAACGTGTGCGTGTGTGTGTGTATTAACACTAGTGGAGCCTAGTGGTGCATCTTGTCGCATCGTATGTGAAGCGGCGAGATGGGGATGTCTCCATGACACGCAGCCATTCCGAGATCACAATATTATGTTCCGTGAAGCATTCATTGAACATAATATCGGCGTGCCTTTGCACAAGCTCGTTCATTTTAACTTTAAACATTATGTTGCAAGGTACATCATTATTTCTTGGTTTTATAAAAGACGAACAATGTAGCCTTGTTCTGTATAATGTTGCGAAAATTCTCTGTATCGGCCCCTTTTTTATTTTGTGTTGTTATAGCGACAATAAAAACACACTGTAAAAATATGAACTGTCTACCTAATACGGTTCGGTTGATGAGATACAGACGACTGACAGACAGACGATGGACGGTTTGACAGCCAAATTTTAGTGATAGGGTTCCGTTGGCCCCCTTTGTGTATGGAGCCATAATATAGAAAGATTGGAAGTTCATTTAAAATCAGGGTTAAAAGATAATTTAGATGTACATAAAAACACAACACACGTCATTATCGTAAATTTCTTTTAAAAACAGAAAAGGTCATCAGACAAACATGTTGTCCAAAAATACTAGATTCTTCCAAAAACACATCAAAGTTTGTAACAAAAATTAAGATCTAAATCCTTCTTGAAATAATAAACGGCTCCAAAGTGCTGTTTACGAAGGAAGTTATCAATAAAGCGGCAGATCAAAGAATTACCACAAGCGGTAAAAATAAAGTTATTGCCTTGTCTTGTAAATATCCGGGTGCTGTACCGGCTACGTGTTGCATCTAGAGAGAACTGAGCTATGCTCGAGGACGGCGGGAGGTAATGTTACTAAAATACTAATCATGTCAAGTTTTTGAGTAAAAAGTTGTACTATTTTGTTACCCAATTAATGACAAATTATAGTTAAGGCAATAATTTTGTACCAAACTGCTTTAACCAATTTGCATTTCAATTATCTGTATCGTGGGATTAATCCCCACTCAGGACATACATTTGGGGATGAAAATACAGATATTTGTTGTGTGTTAAGATGTTGTATTATGTAAGTATGTACCTATTTACAAAATTAGTAAACATGAATATTCTATCCGCAATCTAGTTCTCATATTACAATATTCGCTTAGTTTGGGGCTAGATGGCTCTGATGATTTATCATCTGTCTGATTATTATGTTACTGGGAAAAATGTTCCAAAAAATTTATGATAATAAGGTACATTTAAAAATGCTACAACTTTCGTCAAAAGTCGTCGTTCAAGAAAAGTACTGATATAAGTAGGGTATTTATACCAAACTAAAGGTTTTAATGTGTGGACCTCTTTGTAAAATGAATGTAAGACCTCATAACATCAAAAAATGAAATAGATAGGTACTCTGCCATAGTCTGCCATAATTTGACTCAACCTTATTCAATACATCAGGAGTCGTCAGACGCGCGGCGCTGGATCCAGCATCCTTCTCGGAAAGCGCCCTCGTTTACATTTGATCACGCACCGTTACAACGCGGGCAGATCAAAATACTTAATAGGTATCAAAAACTCGTGCTGTGGGACAGCAAGGTTTCATATGTTCGTGTTTAATTAAGTTGAGTGTAAGTTATTTGAAAATTACTAAAATCCTTACTTCCATACAATTCATACAGTATTGTGTAGGTACATATATGTATATGATAGTTATGTTATGACAAAAAGAACGTAAAAAAACGTAGCTTATAAAAAATCCAACGAAAATTTTCCTGTTTCTTTATATTTTGTTTGTTAACCATTCTAATAAAATTTGGCTCAGATACAGTGTACTTACCGTAGACAGGCACGAGTTCTTGTTCCTGCCCTGATTAGATACCATGTCTCTCAGCGCCCCCCCCCCCCTGATATCCCCTCGTGTCGTGTCAGTCCTGCTCCATCGATAAATCCCTAAAGCTGCACTCTGTACACAGAATATACAAGAACGCGCCTGCTTCTAATTGAATTTGCAGCATTTGATTCAAGCTGAGGATGAAGTCTATTGTACTAGATTTGTGAGATTGATATCAGTAAGAGTGAGAGGTACATTTTGGGAAATGTCGCTCTATCGTAGACCTCTTATTTTCTCTGGCCTCGAGCAGGACAAGTCTACAGGTTAACCCATCAGTAACGTGCTATTATTTCTAAAATAATTTAATAAGTGTTTGTACGGGATAAGTCTTCTAGGACATGTCATTTAGAAATGAATCTGAGCTCTTACTTAGTAATCTGTTATCTGTGCTGTTATACTAAGCACAGACCTGTATATAGGTACGTCAGTATAATAACTCTCGTTTCCAAGGACTCAAGTTGTGCCTAGGTCAGGGCACTTTCACAACAGAGTCTGCCTGCTAGAAATGGAAAGATATCTCGATAGGTGTTTATTCATAACGATAATAGCTATGAGCCATCTTGTAAAGCAGAAGCACCAATCCAATATCCATACACGATCAATTTCTCATCGCAGAACCGAGTGCAGCGCTTGAACTATCACCCTTAGACCAAGTTACACAATTCCATAAAAGTTCGAACCTTATTTCGATGAGTGAAGGTTCAAAATTCTGTGGAGAGGTGATGGATTAAGACATAAGTGAACAGAGACAGGAAACAGACCGGGCCTGACGGTACAGGGAAACCATATCAGGCGATATGGCGCATTTGTTGGGTATATTGGGTTGGGCTTTGATGTTCTGCATTTGAATGTTGACCGTCATGACCAGCTAGATCAACATTAATTCATTTAAAAAATGTATGTGTGAATGCAGAGTTGACAGCTGATAGGAGTAAGTTGATGGAAATAACATGTTGTTCTGACTCCACCGAGCGTAGGATGAGGACAGAAGATGATATGAATAAACTCAAGCAGAAGAGTTTATTCATATCATCTTCTGTCCTCATCCTACGCTCGCATATCATTCTACTAAAAAAAAGAATATTTTCGCGAGAATTTATGTGCATCCATTTCAATTGGCTAGTGTATGCGCCTTAATATCCTTACCATATAATATTGTACATGCATTTATTAATAGTTTAACTAAAATCGTTTAACTTGAGCTGTATAGGTTCTTTTCTTTTAGAGGAGGTAAACACAATACAGACCGTTTCATACTATGGCCCTTCCCATAACACGTGAACATAACGCTCAGGGGAATCTACTAGAAGTCAAGTTTACGAGCAGAAGCAATAGCGCACACACACACTCCGGGCTCGGAAGGACAATACAAACAAACAAACAAACCTACGCAGGGACCGCATTCCTCAAATATCTCTGACATAAACATGTCTACACAACACAACAGACATTCAACTAAAACAACATATATATTAATATTCTTTATTTATGTGTTACATATACAGAATAACATTAAGCAATGTATTTTATAAATTATAACTACTTCAGTAATTTGAGGAAAAAACATTTGTCTAGAACTCAAATCTTAAATCAAAAAACACTCATATTCAATGGACCAGTTATTACTCTCAACATTATTTGTTAAGTACCTAGCTAATCTCATTAAATACGCTAATGCGCTAGATAATATCATGATCATGGTTTCGAAGTTTGTAAAGTTCGCACTAATCTCGCTTCGAATAAACAAATGTAACATAATGGGAATAGAAATAACACGTCCAGCACGTGTATATTTGAGTTTAAAAATATATTAGGTAAGTGCCTATAGTAGAGTTGAGATAGAACAACGTTATTTTATGAATTGGAATTTAAATCAGATAACATTAAACTATTTTTATGGCGTTCTCAGTTCTATACTAAATGAAGACAAGAAAATTTTTTGCGATCCGCGTTCAGTAAAAGTAAATGATGAGATCAGCGACAGGCCCCGTGGGTCGAATGACAAATTTCAAGTCAAACTTGTTTTGACAATGCTCCGAACGCAAATATCGGAATATATTTGCGTTCATCATCGACGCAGTTTGTCCAGAATAAAATTAACTAGGCCGAGGTACTCTTATTTTGATTTTGACGCTAGGACGAAAATGATATGAGTTAAAAACGGACTGGGTACATCAGAAAGTATTATGTGTGTGTTTCAAATAAATATTAGATATCTGTTCAGTTTGTCTACTGACTGTCCACACTTTGTTTTTAATAGCAAATCTCTTACAAATAATTTTGAAGTGAATATTTTTTTGCACCGTTTTGTTTTGAAACACAATGAAACAAAAAAGCGAAATTAAAAAGGGACAAACACGTACAACTATGGGATTTGGCCAGCGAAAGAATAAATAAAATACAATGAGTTAACAGGAGTTTTTACACAATACCATTGGTGGCATTGTGGTTGAGTTAGTCGTTAGGTGTATTGGTCAATATTTTTGCATGTTGTTTATTTTTTCAGCCAGTGTCGCGCCACTCCATATATATTAGAGCTTTGCATATATACTGGAGAATGTAGTATTGTCAAAGGCTCCTTCTATATCTATGAAGGCGCCTAGGGTTGATTATTTTGTGGTTAATCCTCCTCCGATGCGCGATACAGGGAGTCAGACTTTTTGAGCCTTTTATTTAAACAGTTTTGAACCACCTGCTTGTCCGATGACAATCAAGTGGTTTAATATTGTAATATACGAACCAAACTAGAAAAAAAATATCACAAAGATGGACTCGACCCGGGTTTTTAAAACGTCCGAATCGAGAAACACGCGATCGGAGGTTATTCAAAATAGTGAATTGGATTTTTTTGTAGCAGAACAGTCGCATAGTGTGGCAGCCGACATTAGGTGCGGTGGCAAAAGCCAGCCTAAGATTCAGAGGCGTACAGTCACTAACTTCGACAACTAGTTGAATTTGTTGAAACTTTCCAACAAGTTAATGGTCTAGTGCACTGGTATGCTTGGTATACAATGGTATGCTTTGAAATGAAATTTTATTGGTATTTATCGCATGACCTTTAGTTGAATTCAACTCAAATTCAGTATCGCAAAACAAGTCGTTGTAGGCATCTAAAATTTGTATCATGGATAACTTTGACAAAATATTCAAATTGCCTTTCCCAGGTAATGGTCCAAATATCCGGTACCTCATATCAGTCATGGCGGGGTGTACCATGCGGGCCGCATATCTAATTAAGTAATTAAGATCAGCATCCGATCCCGGACTCACGTTCCCGGGGTCCCGCACTCCCGGGCTGTTTTTATCGAGCTGGAGTTATTTTAGGGGCTTGCTGATATTTACGAAACTCTATTATAATGTTGGACACAACACTTTGCTTAAGGCATTGAAAATCGTATTCAACAAAACTAGCGTCAGAAGAATCAAGATAATTATATATCATTATTGTACGACACTCCACTATCCTTCACCTAACTTGATGGCAGACTATGATAAGGATGAAGGTGGAAGCGCACTTCAACCGGAATCCTCCATAGACTGATGAACCGGTTTTCTTTTAATTTCGGAACAAATCACGGATCATTCTAATCGTTGTTATGGCGACAAACTTAGAACAACTTAAAACTTAGCACTGTAAGCTGGTAGTAGTCTAACCCGAACTAAGTACTAATTTGTAGCCTCCTGGGGATCGAACCCTGATACCAATGTGTGAACCACTAGATCACAGAGGCTATATTGTAAGTTCTGTCACGACTTTGTTAGATATATAAAGAAAGATGACCATCATATCCTAATGTAATGCGCATGGAAGGAGAAGTGTGTTCGTTCCACATTCCAAGGCCAATCTTCATTATCCGCCACAATCGCACCTCCCAATTACAGAATTACAGTTCCCCAAACCTCATTACAGGGACCTAGGAAGCGGCGGCGGCGCTTTAATGAAACGTACTTCCTTATTCCCGAAAAACATAAAATCCGGACGTGATCCCGCGAGAGCTTCGATTTAAAGTGCACGGTATTCGGGGCTTGCGGCTTTGATTAGGTCATAAGTCTGAGCTATGAACTTAATATTTACCTATTATCTAATTAAAAAAAAAACTCTGTTATCAATCAATCAATCAATCAATCAAATATTTATTTTCTATGAACTAGTGTTACAAGGTATTGTGTACTATTAATTTTGGGTCCAATTGATTCTACCATTAAGTCATACAAAATTGGAAAATATAGAAGCAATCGTTAATGCATAAATTTATCATCAATCAATCATCTTCAATCCTAATAATTATATAATAATGTAAAATTTCAGCAAGCATCATAAATTTCGTTATGGTCATCGTTTAAGGCGTGTTTTCTTTGGTGAGTGTAAGTGCGATATCTTTGACCTAATCCCTAGTTCTAGTGGAAGCCATCCCCTTTCCACCACCGGAGGACCAAGGGGACTAGCAGACGTCCGGCTGGCTACAACCCGTACCATGTAAATGTTCTATTGTGCCGAACACATCGTTTCGCCTCTACCTTTATCATTAATACTGGTAAGGAATTGAACTTTTTGCCCTCGTCTGTTTCTCCGCACGAGTGTAATCTTGGAGTATTTAAGTTCAGTGGATAGGTTCCTTTTAGAGAAGATCTTAAGTCACATTTTTTCTTGTTTTTAAAGTAATCTGGTGGTCAAACGCTTGGCTATCACCAATAAAAAAAAAACCTTTTCCATTTCCATATATTATGTAGAGCTACTACCGACTGAGCTGTGTGAAGCTCATTCACACAGCTCATTAGCTAACTTTATAGATCCCGCAGGCTTCCTTATTTCCGTGTACTAATCGCAAACAACCGATGTAACTGCTAATTGCTGAATTACAGCCATTTGCAAAGCGCTAACACCAGAATTAGCGATCGCACTGTTTCCGGTTGCGAGCTGAGCTTAGATAATCCGATGATTTCCTCTCGACGTGTTATTGGAATATTTGCAGACATTTGTCAAATTATGTGTTGATTTTGATCAAATATTATAGTGCTTGAAATTAATACATATAATATGCAGATATGTAGGTACATGATGCTTAATTCGGAAGCAAATCACATAATTTGAAATGGAGCTGATATCATAACAAATCTATGTGTAATTATCATTACACGAATTCTACCTTAGGCCTGAGCATAGCTTGACATCGGGTGAAATGAAAGCCTTACCCTTTCCCGAAGTAAAAAAGATTTCATAAGCCCGACGCCTGACGACGTATAAAACAAATAAATAACTAAAATACAATTTTAGACTTAGTACTTCCACCAGACTTCTAGAGAAGTCTAGTGACCCCGGGCAACAAAATCGCTGAGTTAATAGCGGTTTCAGCTGAGTGATCCCAACACTGGGGATAACCTGCGTGGAGTCCTTCCTGGCCAGCCACCACACTACTGCCGAAGTCCGTCCGGCGCCAAACGGTTCACCGCGTACACTGCGAGTGCGAGAGATCTAGTACTTTCCGGGAATGCTTGCCCAGGCAAGCATAGGAGTCCTTTTGAAAGCCCCGAGTGTTATGCGAATGTTTATGTGTTTGAGTTGGGACACGTACGTCGATATCATCAATGTTCCGGAAATGTATATAGCGATTGTTTCCGTTTAACGCGCGCTCAGCAACAGCTTTTAACTTGCAGTTATTTTTGTTCGTTGTTTATCTACTTTCACGTAGTCTCTATTGAGAAATTGATTCATTAAACAAAACATTTATTTAAATAATTGACAACCACGCTAGGCTGGAATAAAACGTAGATCAGGATGTACCAGTATATATTTAGGTTTATTTATTCCTGTATATATAAAATCGACGAGTATGATAGTGACTGACAATCAACCCCAAACCTTGGGAGTAGGTGTGCAGTACAAAAAATGATTGAGGCGGCGCGGCGTTGCACTCGTACTCAACTATTTAATTTATTATAAATCATTGCCATTGCGGGTAAAGTTAGCTTCCACGTTATGCCTTACTAACTTGACACATTGAGATGAAGGGATGGGAAACTCTTCCCCATTATTTCCACCACCATGTCCCATCACTCGCACGGGACGTGGCCGCCTGTCAGTGTCTCCACCACCATGTCCCATCCCTCGCACGGTACGTGGCCGCCTGTCACTCTCTCCACCACTATGTCCCATCCCTCGCACGGCACGTGGCCGCCTGTCACTCTCTCCACCACTATGTCCCATCCCTCGCACGGCACGTGACCGCCTGTCACTCTCTCCACCACCATGTCCCATCCCTCGCACGGTACGTGGCCGCCTGTCAGTCTCTCCACCACTATGTCCCATCCCTCGCACGGCACGTGGCCGCCTGTCACTCTCTCCACCACTATGTCCCATCCCTCGCACGGCACGTGACCGCCTGTCACTCTCTCCACCACCATGTCCCATATCTCGTACGGGACGTGGCCGCCTGTCATTCTCTCCACCACCATGTCTCATCCCTTGCACGGGACGTGGGCGCCTGTCACTCTCTCCACCACCATGTCCCATCCCTCGCAAGGGACGTTGGCGTATGTCACTCTCTCCACCACCATGTCCCATCCCTCGGACGGGACGTGGCCGCCTGTCATTCTCTCCACCACCATGTCTCATCCCTTGCACGGGACGTGGGCGCCTGTCACTCTCTCCACCACCATGTCCCATCCCTCGCAAGGGACGTTGGCGTATGTCACTCTCTCCACCACCATGTCCCATCCCTCGGACGGGACGTGGCCGCCTGTCATTCTCTCCACCACCATGTCTCATCCCTTGCACGGGACGTGGGCGCCTGTCACTCTCTCCACCACCATGTCCCATCCCTCGCAAGGGACGTTGGCGTATGTCACTCTCTCCACCACCATGTCCCATCCCTCGGACGGGACGTGGCCGCCTGTCATTCTCTCCACCACCATGTCTCATCCCTTGCACGGGACGTGGGCGCCTGTCACTCTCTCCACCACCATGTCCCATCCCTCGCAAGGGACGTTGGCGTATGTCACTCTCTCCACCACCATGTCCCATCCCTCGGAAGGGACGTGGCCGCCTGTCATTCTCTCCACCACCATGTCTCATCCCTTGCACGGGACGTGGGCGCCTGTCACTCTCTCCACCACCATGTCCCATCCCTCGCAAGGGACGTTGGCGTATGTCACTCTCTCCACCACCATGTCCCATCCCTCGGACGGGACGTGGGCACCTGTCATTCTCTCCACCACCATGTCCTATCCCTCGCACGGGAAGTGGGCGCCTATCACTCTATTCACCACCATGTCTCATCCCTTGCACGGGACGTGGGCGCCTGTCACTCTCTCCACCACCATGTCCCATCCCTCGGAAGGGACGTGGCCGCCTGTCATTCTCTCCACCACCATGTCTCATCCCTTGCACGGGACGTGGGCGCCTGTCACTCTCTCCACCACCATGTCCCATCCCTCGCAAGGGACGTTGGCGTATGTCACTCTCTCCACCACCATGTCCCATCCCTCGGACGGGACGTGGGCACCTGTCATTCTCTCCACCACCATGTCCTATCCCTCGCACGGGAAGTGGGCGCCTATCACTCTATTCACCACCATGTCTCATCCCTTGCACGGGACGTGGGCGCCTGTCACTCTCTCCACCACCATGTCCCATCCCTCGGACGGGACGTGGCCGCCTGTCATTCTCTCCACCACCATGTCTCATCCCTTGCACGGGACGTGGGCGCCTGTCACTCTCTCCACCACCATGTCCCATCCCTCGCAAGGGACGTTGGCGTATGTCACTCTCTCCACCACCATGTCCCATCCCTCGGAAGGGACGTGGCCGCCTGTCATTCTCTCCACCACCATGTCTCATCCCTTGCACGGGACGTGGGCGCCTGTCACTCTCTCCACCACCATGTCCCATCCCTCGCAAGGGACGTTGGCGTATGTCACTCTCTCCACCACCATGTCCCATCCCTCGGACGGGACGTGGGCACCTGTCATTCTCTCCACCACCATGTCCTATCCCTCGCACGGGAAGTGGGCGCCTATCACTCTATTCACCACCATGTCTCATCCCTTGCACGGGACGTGGGCGCCTGTCACTCTCTCCACCACCATGTCCCATCCCTCGGAAGGGACGTGGCCGCCTGTCATTCTCTCCACCACCATGTCTCATCCCTTGCACGGGACGTGGGCGCCTGTCACTCTCTCCACCACCATGTCCCATCCCTCGCAAGGGACGTTGGCGTATGTCACTCTCTCCACCACCATGTCCCATCCCTCGGACGGGACGTGGGCACCTGTCATTCTCTCCACCACCATGTCCTATCCCTCGCACGGGAAGTGGGCGCCTATCACTCTATTCACCACCATGTCTCATCCCTTGCACGGGACGTGGGCGCCTGTCACTCTCTCCACCACCATGTCCCATCCCTCGCACGGGACGCGGGTGCCTGTCGCCTGACGCTTGTCTTTCTCGCATATCACTCACACCCACAAATATCACAATTTTCACTTTTCCTTCAATCAACTTCACTTTTCCTTAATGCCTCTCAGTTTAAAGGCCATATTGGTTTGTTTCTGTATTCGGTGAAAGCAGTGCAAGGTTTGGTTGAATTGATAGGTTATACCAAATGTTTGATGTGGTATGAAGAGTCTCACGCATTTTGTCGTATTTGTGTCTGTTTGTTTTGTTTATATCGGTTGTTCAATTATTGTGTTTATTAGATACATTGACTGTATAATTATGTTTGAAAAGTTCTTCTGTAAAGTCGTGTCATATACCCAATAAAAAATATATGTTAAAAGTGCCAATAAATATATTTCTACTAACTAGATTTAACCGGCGTATTGCCCAAATAAAAATAAACTAGTTTCCGTGAGATGACAAAAAGATGTTGAACATCGCCAAAATCGCGCAAATACTGCTAAACGGATTGAGCTGAAACTTTGCGCAGAGGCTACTCTTTATCAGGATACCAAGCGGATGAAACCACGTGCAGAAGCTAGTATTACATACTTTTAGAGGAAAATATATAAAATTGAAGAGCGCCGAGTGATTTGTGGTGTACCTTGTTGCAGGCGGAGGAACTGAACGCGCTCGTAGGAGATGCTTTCCGGATGGCGTTCGCGTCGCAGCAGCAGCCCTCCGCGCCGCTCTGGGTGCGTACCTTCCTACCTACTACTGGAGTGAGCCTTTACAGCTGCCTGTTGGAGACACTGGCTCTCAGCGCATCGACGGTTCACGGCAAAGTGATTGGTGTCGGACTTCCGCAGAAGGCTAGTCTGGACCCATTCAGTCATATAGCAAAAGCCGTTGATCCGGTGTGGCATCAGGGGCAGTTCCCTTCCTTACAGCTGGACGATGACTATTTCTGACGATAATGTCTGCGTCACATAGGCCTCACATACACATAGGTATACCAACTTGGTCCTTTTGTCTTATTGTAAAGATAAGCTATAAGAAATGTTGATATATAATATGCATGAGCTTTGGGCCTCAGGAGAGACTTTTCTTCTCTATAAGTTCCAGCAACCACCGTTCGCCGTTGACAGAGGTTCCATTCTCAGTGAGGATATCTCACACTTTGGAGCCATTCCGTTCTCCCAGACGAGAAGTTTCCTGCCGGGAAAGCGATGGGAAATGGGAATGGTCGCCTGCCGGTGTATTCCTCCGAGAATAGTATTGGGTCTTTAAAAAAAGGGTTTTTTTAATTTGTAAAAGGGTCGGCAACGCGCGAGTGATGCCTCTGGTGTCAACGTCTGTAGGCTCTGCCGCTAGCCATCATCTGGCTGTATGCTTGTTTGCTATTTGTTTGTATAAAAAACGAGAAAGGCTCTTGCATAAACATAGGATGTACTTATAAAACAAAAGCGTGTTATATAAAAATTCTTATTTATTTGTAAATTCTTTTGTGACTAGAAGACAAACCTATACATATACATATACCTATTTATATTGTCTCCAAACAAATTACAAATAGAGACTATAACTCCAATGACACCACTTTTATGGATCGCAACACGTCGTCAGGTACATTTACTATAACATATCCATCCGTACTAATATTATAAATTCGAAAATGTCTGTCTGTTTGTTTCGTTTTCACCGCTGAACAGATCTTGATGAAATTTGGATGTAATTGCATTTGGGAAAAGAACATAGGCTACTTTTTACCTCAAAAACAACTTTTGATGGATTAGGAATTAGTTTTAATGGATTACCTTTTTGTAAATTGTATCTGTATGTTTCCCAAATAAAATAAAATAAATTAGTTAGGAATCTGAAAAAAATTTTTTTGGCTTTTGGTAGGACATAAAAAAAAATGTGTTTTAACGTTTTTGCAAAGTAATCCCCGAAGTAAATAGGGGATTAAACTTTTGAGATGTTATTTTAGCACCGAGGAAATTTTACTAAGATAATATTTGTGTTTTACTTCTTGCAATTCGGACGAATAGTTTTTGAAATAATTAACAATTATCATAAACATCAGAAATATTGGCGCGGGTTGCGGGGTCTGGGGTGTGGGGGGACACGCGGTCATGCGTTGAATGGCAGGAGTGTTATATATACATTTGAAAGTATTACGTTTTCACGGCTAAATGGCTGAACGGATCTTGATGGAATTTGAAAAACATGGAAATATATTGTATCCTGGGGAAGAACATAGACTACTTTTATCCGCTTAGTACTACGCAGGTGAAGCCGCAGGCAAAAGCAAATATAGTTATAATAAATAGCTATGTGCGTTCCCGCGCGTCATGTCATGCCTGCGCCCACATTAGGCGACGCATGATTTAGTGCTCGTAACGGCCGCGCGGTGGCGCCTCTAATGGCTAAAACTACGGCTAAGTGATGCTAAGTAACGTTAAGGTGCCGACTCGAAAGAGTGTAATTTACTACAATGGTAACAAGTATTTTTTATAATACCAGATATTATATTGTTGGAAGAACGGTCTCCTTCAAGATATTGGGGCGAACATGTTTTATACTTGTGTTTTGTTTTAATGATTTCCAATGTACAGTACATACAGTAGTTAGACATAGAAGAAGAAGGAAAATATGTGTTTCAGTTCCAGAGAATTAGTTGGAAGTGCAGTTAGTTCTACAACCGCCAGGTTATTTGTTGGGAGTGCAGTGAGTTCTACCACCACCAGATAATTAGTTGGGAGTGCTGTTAGTATGGGTGCAGTTTCATATAACCGAGACCGTCGTAGAGCATGTTATAATTACATCTATGTGTTTTGCAGTGAAATTACACCATAAATAATATGTTTCTAAATTTAGTAAGTTGATACAGAGTATGACTACATTATGCTTAAGTGGGTTGGTTACAGGTTTTTTATTTTATGATATTTTCAGTTTTGATCGTAAAGACGATATTACCTTTCTGTTGTTAGTTAATAGTAGGAGCTTGCGCCGTCAGTAGTTTATGAAACCATTCTAAGGTTAGAAGCGCGTTCTACAAAAAATAACAAAATGAAAGTGAAATCAATAAGCACAGCCATTACTCCCATACAAACTTAACGACATAATAACCTGCACGAAAATCGATGACTAAATATAAATAGCATCCTCGGTGGTACAGTAAGTAGTTAATAACCGTTATTATATGATAGAGGCAGAGCCCTTATTTCAATAAAGTCCGATTAGAGCCTGTTGGAACAGGCCGCGGCCGGTGGGTGGCCGGATGAACAGGTATGAGTGGACTCTTCTGACCTATTTTTTGGAGGATTCATGTTGGAACAAAAAGTGGTAATCTTTTTTTCTATGAAATCATATTCTGAAATCGAGGAGTTTTTTTTTCAAAGAATCTGTATAATATGTTTTATCTTGATAGAAGAAAAATACGACCAATATATTGAAACAAAGACGCTTTTACATTCTTAGGGTTCCGTACCCAAAAGGTCCCAACGAGACCCTATTACTAAGCAACCGCTGTCCTTCCGTCCTTGCATCTTTAAAAATAAGGTTCTTTATTATCGATATAATTATGTTTTTACCAAATGATATGAATTACTAGTCATAAATCACATCACAACACGACTGTATAAAGAAGGTGGTATATAACAATAATAATAATAATAAGTTACATGACATTAATTTGACATAGAGCCGTCTAGCCCCAAACTAAGCATAGTTTTAGTTTGTTGTTATGATAAATATAATGAACGAGTTACTAAGGTTTTTTTCATGAATCACTTGACATTAAGAAAGTACTTTTGAAAATACTGCATAAATGATGGATTGGAGTCTCACCACTAACTGGTCAACTAGTGAGTACATCAGAACTCATTACTTGACCAGCTCATCAACTAGTGAGTACATCAGAACTCATTACTTGACCAGCTCATCAACTAGTGAGTACATCAGAACTCATTACTTGACCAGCTCATCAACTAGTGAGTACATCAGAACTCATTACTTGACCAGCTCATCAACTAGTGAGTACATCAGAACTCATTACTTGACCAGCTCATCAACTAGTGAGTACATCAGAACTCATTACTTGACCAGCTCATCAACTAGTGAGTACATCAGAACTCATTACTTGACCAGCTCATCAACTAGTGATTACATCAGAACTCATTACTTGACCAGCTCGTCAACTAGTGAGTACATCAGAACTCATTACTTGACCAGCTCGTCAACTAGTGAGTACATCAGAACTCATTACTTGACCAGCTCATCAACTAGTGAGTACATCAGAACTCATTACTTGACCAGCTCATCAACTAGTGAGTACATCAGAACTCATTACTTGACCAGCTCATCAACTAGTGAGTACATCAGAACTCATTACTTGACCAGCTCATCAACTAGTGAGTACATCAGAACTCATTACTTGACCAGCTCGTCAACTAGTGAGTACATCAGAACTCATTACTTGACCAGCTCATCAACTAGTGAGTACATCAGAACTCATTACTTGACCAGCTCATCAACTAGTGAGTACATCAGAACTCATTACTTGACCAGCTCATCAACTAGTGAGTACATCAGAACTCATTACTTGACCAGCTCATCAACTAGTGAGTACATCAGAACTCATTAGTTGACCAGCTCGTCAAGTCCTATCCTATCCTACTAAAATATTATACTACAAAAGTCTCTAAAGAGCTTAGGTTTCGCCGTCAAAAAATCTAATTCAAAAAATACGTATCGGAGTTGAAATTTTGCACAAATATTGTTCTAGGCAAGGAATTATATAAAGGCTTCATTTTATTCAGGTTCTACGCAGACGAAGCCGCAATCCGAGGCTTGTAAGTAAATAAAGGCCAACATCCACCCCAGTGTTGCGCACTGCGTTACAATGTCTGCCTGTTTGCTCACGAGGTGATTTGTGGATTGTTGTCACTCCTCTTCTGGTTATGAACTTGTATGATCGCTGTGGGATCTGCATTACATTTATGACTGATATGAGAGTAGTACTGTACTACTCTCCACAAAAGCATTTCAATAACATCGCTTAGCTTAAAATGCGTAGGACGAAGATAGTATGCGTACCTACCTATACCCTAATTCAATTCAATTCGTTTATTCGTAAGTAGGTAAGTGTTTATAATAATATATTATAATCTCAATTTTTACAATGTCAATATTTTTAGATAATACAATGTCACAACAAAGAATTATAATAATAATAACAGTTCAATAATTTTCTAAATGTCAATCCTAAATGTCAAAATATTGGTCTAGTAATACCTGACCGTCCGTATTACTTTTAGACGTAATAATACATTTTAGACGTAAAACATAAAAATTGTGGCAACAATCTGTTACGCAAAATGCTTGTCTTATTTAATGTATCTATTAACTCGTCTACATTTTAATGTATGTTGCTGAGATACTTTCCAAAATTGGATTTTTTGTCCAGTCCCATATTTAAATATTTACTTATAGAAACGAGTTTCGTTTCTTCGTATCAGTTGAACTCACATATATTTCGATGTAGTTAGCTGCTTTTGTCTCCAGTGACACTTCTATCCACCGTGATTCCTCTAGTCCTCTAGTATTTATAATTAAATCCCGCCCTGCTATGCTTTAGTGCCTTCTTGCACGCCAATTCGTCTGACCTGTTCTTTTGTCCCGCTCTCGCCTATTCCTAACGGCCTCCTCTATCCTCCTCTATCCTCGTCTAAATGAAAGTGACTCTCGAATGGTATGCCCATTTACTGTTGAAATGGAAACGGGGCACGCTTGTTTTGCTATTCAGGGAGCTCTTTAGAGTTTTAATAAAGTGCGAAGGGCAAACAAGGGCATGGAAAAATATGTTGCCCAACGAAAATGGTCTCATTTTTTAAACTTTCACGATTAGAACACATAATTTTAATTCGAGAAATTGGTATTTATCGCGTATTTTACCTATATTTATCCCGACGTTTCGGCAGGGTTGCACCAGCCGTGGTTGCGGGCAGACTCTCCTTCCCAGTTTCCCTGTTGAGTTCTCTGCCGAATTAATTACGAAAATGGTCTCATTATTTAAATAAAAGGAATTAAAATGCAAGCAAAAAAAAGTTTAGGTATACTTTGGTATATTTTTTAGAAGTTTTTAGGTACAGTTGCTTACAATAATAATATACACTTCTTAATTTTTAGTGTGAATCCATTTTTTTTCTGGTAAATTTTGATATTACTTTTGTTTTCAATACCAAATTAATAACATATCTACCACATGTGGATATCAAGTATAGCAATACCTACATAATGAAATAAAATAAATAAACATAGATATTATGTAGTGCAGCCGATGATAGATGGCGAATGCAACTTATTATGATATTATAATATAATACATTCGTACAATATTACACCTCTTGAAATGTTGTGAGCACTTTTGCTTTTATAAGATATCCCATTGTGGCCAACACATCGATCTACCTTTATAATAATAATTATATACACAAGTTTATTTCAGGCAACGTAACATTAGTAGGTAGGTACAGGATGTCAAATACTTATTCTAAGATCCATATTAATATAGACTTATAAACTAAAATACAAACAAAATAGAAGTTAACGTTAGGCACACGTGATGTCGCCGACGTGTTGCGGTGCGGGGGATCTCGCGACAGGCAACCCTTGAATCGCCGGAACTTCACCCCTTTCGCCTAGAAAATAGGGCCCAGGAAGGTCGAGAGGCGTTCCGTAGATGTGCGTTATGAGATCTGTACTGGTAAGGAATGAAACTACTTGAACTCGTACGTTTTTCCGTACCAATACAATCCTTGGACTCTTCAAGTCTAAAGCCATTTTAGGCCACATCTTTACTTGATTACAAGTGGTAGGTAGTCAAATACTTAGCAATCACCAATAAAAAAATCTGCATTGAAAACCGAGGTAATATTACAAAAAAACAAAGCCCAAGTATAATAATATGTAAAGATCTGCTTCCCAGTGAACGTGTGTGTGTGCATGATAACACAAAGCTGTGATCCGAATATTCCACGTCGTGTTCACAAATGCGAAGAAATCACATGAATATGTCCTTCCAGTACAAAGTCACACTGTAAGGTCGATTTCTGCAAACATTCACATAAATGAAACAGTCGTCAGACGAACTGTATTCTTTGTGTTTCATGGCAGGCGGTGGGTGGTAAAGTGTTTCTAGATATCACTAAATCCAGCTTGTGCGACCCGATAGTGTACGGTCAATAACTAGTAGTTCGCCCCGAACGGAGATCTCGTGATGGTCTTAGGTATATAACGTTGTTCGAGGCTCTCTCTTGTTTGTAACTCTTATTATATACAAAGCCAGAATGAGAGCAATGCACCGACCGTATGTCATAGTAGGTGGGCAGAATATTATAAGTGAATACGTCACCCCTTATTAACATGAACACGGAAGACATCAACCTTTGATGTTTTTGTGAAATGTGCTCTCAAAAACGTTGCCTTAGAAGTCGTGGTTGAAATATCTGCCCCTCCAGCTCACGGATGTCGTTAAATCAACCAGAGGTCACCAAAAAGGCAGCATTTTTTTTCTGTATGTAAACAAAACTTTAACAGTGAGTACCAATTTTTATCGACACCCTAGGCTTGGCAACCCTATTAAGTGAATAACGAAAAAAAATTAGACCAGTTTTATTGAGATTCCGAATGTCTATTATCTTGACCGGATCAAGACTATGATATTTCACGTTTTCAGAATTTTTCAGGGCTTTGATTTTATTATTCCTTACTACCCCTTTTGCAACCCATAATGTCGATACAGGGGTGTTTTCAGCATATTTAAAAAAAGGTAATTGTAACGACAAACCCCTCTAACAGTATATACTACAAGACATATCAAGCGTTTTACCCTCTAAACGCACCCCTTTGTTACAAAAATCACTCATAATAAAAAGTCAAATATGTATTTTTTAATATACACCCGATATTCTTCCAAATGACACCCACAAGCTAAAAATCTTCTTGTCACATTTAACACCCCTATTTCTCAAAAACTACCCTAGTGTCAAAAATACCTCGTACTGATTGATGAGTATTAATATATTCTCTGCAATTTAAAAATTGTGAATAGATTGGATATAGACGAAAAATTGATTTTCTTTTCACCCCAATATCTCAAAAACTACCCCACTTATCAAAAATCCCCCGCGACAACCAATTTATATCTCTTTACAGTTTAAATTTCACTAAAAACGGATAAACCGTTCGACAGTGATGCCGTCACAAACATTGCCACATACATACATACATACATACAGTGCCGGATTTCCCAAATTAACTGAGAGGTCTCGTTCGCTTCGCTCACTCAATCAATTAGAATCCACCTTTGAATAGTAGATTTGCTTTGTATTGTCTATACATTATCAAGGCGAGCATTGTTTGGTTGTGCACTTTGTGCACTATGTGACGTTGGTTCTCCGCCATTCGATTTGTATTATTTGACCGTTCAATATCAACACGAAAGTAGGTAACGATAATATTCTACCCAATAATATTATTGGTCATACATTATCGGGCCGGGGTTTTATCTGGTAGTACATTTTCGTCTTCCAATCTTATTCGGGTGATGACAAACGTTTTGGTATTGTTTTCAATTTCGTTCTCGCTAGTTTTTCTTGAGAGTAGAGAAACACTTTTTTGGAAAATGAAAGAAGCGAAAATGTCTTGTATAAAGTTTTTAGAAGGTTAGAAGTTTATGGAATAATGTTCATAGTAGGTACATTTTGTGTAAATAGCAAACACCTGCTCCTAAGTGAAACTTACTTATGAGCACCTGGGACCATCAGCGTGTGATAGGCGTTTTACAGTTTGCCATTACGAACATTTGTTCCTTTTAAGCCTCATATTTGTTGTATCTTGATGGGACAAAATACAAATTTACTAAATTGAATGTGGGATAATATTATTCTTTAGGAGAATCTGTTTGCTTTTGCTCAATAAATTTATCGGTATCGCCTATGGTATGCTGGAGGAAAACTCTGCTTAAAGTTAAACATGCTTTTGGTGCATCAAGACGGATCAAACTTAAAATAATACTAAGACAACAAAGTAAGTTTTTAAGTATATCGATTTCCTTATATTTATTCAATTATTTACTAAATTCTTAAAAAAAACTTCTTAGGTTCAATTAGCCCAATAAGCCCAAAATGACATGAAAATGGCTTTCACATCCCGCATTCCCAAAACCTCATTTAGCCTCATTCGCAACCAAATAACATGTAATAGAGACAATCGAATCTTCCCTTATCGCCACAATGGGCCATCGCCGAACGACCCTCCGGCAACACCTCACGACCCACGACCCACGACCCACGACCCACGACCCACAGCCCATCCCTTTCCATCCGCTGAAGCAATCGGTCGCGGGCACGTAGCCTATCGCCGCAAATGAGCCGACAATCTATTTGGGGTTTTGACATTATACGAAAAGCATCTAAACGCTAGATTTCAGTAGGTTGGTAACCATTTGTTGGTTAAGCCTCAGTTTTAAAATATTGTGAAGTGATATAGTGACCAAGGCATGGCTTGAGATTCATTGTTTATTATTAAACTAGAATAAAAACGTTATAAAAGTAGGCTTCAATGGGACCCGCCGATGTTTTTTGTAAAGCCTCACAACTTTATAAAATATATAGTTTTTATTACAATTTATTGGCCCTTTTAGGGTTTGACAGGCAAACTGACACACAGCTTAGGGTAATTATAGGGTCCAACCGGCACCGTCTGCGTACGGATCTCTAAGAGTATTGATTGAGAAAAGTGCACTTATAGGTGATCTTTATGGTTTGTAGTCAAACATAGTAGCGCGCACGCAATTTCATCGGCAACCAAACCTTTCAAACCGAGCACAGCAATGCTGCTTGGCGGCTGAAATATGGTGGTAGTACTTCCCCGGACGAGCCCTTTCTCAAGGGGCTCTTCTACTCTTCTATCTCGATTGTTGAAAACTATATCAATATAATAACATTCTAAATATTCTGTTTGCAATAAACCGTCTATGAATCGGTGCGATATTTCAGTAGAATTTAACCAAAGTGTCTTATTCTGGGTTTCTTAACTTGTGATAAATTTTGTAGTTATCACGTTATTAACAAAAACTGTGTTTTTTTTTTATAATACCATGTAACACCGTCCCTTACACCGCGCACCTAGGGTAGCGTATAGCTACGTAATAACAACCTCCCCGTCCGGTTGAGATTGCATCCGATAGATTGAGCTCGGTGTGTCGTCCGCCGAGACCGCAGCCGAGTGGAAGCTTGCCTGGAACTTACGCGACACATCTCTCTTGTAAGGGGAACATTACATCGGCCGAGGCATCATTTCTATAAACTGTCTGGGTCTAGTTTCATTACAATCCCTATTTTCCAACATACATAGGTACCTTTAGGTTAAACAATTTAGATTGAAATACAATATTCATAAATAAATACAATATAACTATAATTACGTTTTAAAAACAAAAAAGAAAACCGACTTCAATTAAGAACATGATACAATTTCGTTTATGTACCTGGGTGACGTATTTTTTCCGATTATTTTGATGACAGATGGACAAACAAACTTTTTTAGATTATCAGATCCTGACCTGATTACGATGCGATCACCTGGGAAATATACCCCTAAAATACCTAAATCACTTCAAGTGTGCTTATTATATTTGAAGAGATCGAAAAAAAGATCGATTTCTCCAAGATTCCACATCCCACATCCATTAGATCCTAACCTGATGACAATGGGAACACCTGTGAAGTATAATACACTTAAAAACAAAAAACTATTTTTTTAAATTTAGACACGCGTCTTCGAGTAATCGGGGAATACACATTTAAAAAAAAAATCTACACAGATCTTTTAATTCTGAGGGACAGGCAGAATTAAAATCTTGACTACTTGACTAAGCGGGGTGACTAGCGCACTCCTCCCGTCACTCATCATCCACTCCTCTCGCATGCATGTCGTCTCGTCACTCACACAATCCACCCACCTCTGCCTTGTAATAACGGTCCTTAGGTAATCTGACTGATTTCTTTATACATAGTTAGTTAGTTTAAGTACATTTTATTGAATAAAGATTGTTATCTAGCTTAAAAAAAAAGCTGTATTAAATGAGTTAATTAAAAAAAGTCATAGTCATGATAATGTTTGATATCGATCAATTTGTAGCCGACAAATAATGAAACCATTTAAATAAATTACCCTAAACGTACATAAACGCACAAATCACCGAGTAAATTCCATTATAATTTCAATTACTAGCCCACGCAGAGCAATGCGTGAGAATCGCTAATTATTTCACTGAAAGTTACCATTTGTACAATAAGTTCGGCTGTTGTTGAACCACTGAATGTAGATTTACTCAGGAAACGGGCAAACAATAATCAGATGAACATAGTTTAGAATGTAAGGACGCCCAGTAGAACTTTTCTAAATACAAACGTAGTTTATCGTACATTTCGGAATAGCACGTCTGATTCAAATTACATTTTGTCGGTAGATACTCGTATAATAAAATAATCATAAAATGCAACCGGCCGGCGCCGGCCGCCTGGTTTCTGCGCCAGCAGATGCTAGGCCTCGAAACGAAAGCGTAATGCGTCGATCTATTATTGCTCTAAATCACGCGAGCATAAATTGAATAATATCGGCTGGGATCTATGTTTATGTGTCTGGATTCTAGGATTCAAGGCAATGCTTGAACAATTAAACAATTTTGAACAAACATTTTTATGCTGTTTTATTCAATCAATTTATTTATTTTTGTCAGCCCTCCTAGTATGTCTGCGCTACTGGGGGTAGTTTCTGGGGTTCATCCACGGCCTCTTTTCCCGACATGTGGTCATCCTCGCGTCTAACGACACGACCATACCAGCGCAGACTCCGTCACATGCATTTTCTTCGTCTTTTCTTGTTTCCCAGCATTCAGAGCCATAGAGATCCTCCAATTATTTAATAAACTCGCAACAAATTGTTGAGTATACTTTTATAATAGGTATATATAACTTCGCGGGTGTCTGTTCGTCGCCGATCACGCACATTTTCAATCGGGAAATTTACGTGTGCATTATTGATAATGCTCCTCGATGTCGAAAAATATCGTAAAAGCCCGCATTTTCTAGACCATAAGATCAAAGAGGAGTGTGGTGAATAACAACATTTTGTTTTTACGCTAACACGGGGAGCGCTTGGCCTTCATCTCACCTGGTGTCAAGCTATAAGGCAGAAAGGTGAGCTCATTCATTGAAAACATAAGGTTTGAAACCATAACAATAAGCATCGTAAAATAATCGTGCAAATAAATCTTACAAGTCTTGGACCTAGTTAAGTACGAGTAAGAAAGTAAACCTATAGGAGCTAAAGCTTGAATCGAATAACTCTTTGTTTATAACCATCGAAGACCAATTTAATATGCAAATACCGGTAAATATTCCAAGGGACTATATCTACAATCTGCCTACAATTACAAAGGAGATAGCGATAGAACCACCGGAACTAAGTTGTATTGTGTAAAGATAATATTGAAAAGAATAAAACGTGGTAAATAAAATTCTTTAAATACACTTTACTTGCTCCGGTACTCCATTAGTGCTCTCACAAAAAACGAACGGCCTAAAACCGTAAAATATTGTGCATTTTTTACATTATGAAGAGAGACTATGAATCCTTTTACAAATATAATGATTATTTTATAATTAATTAAAATAGCTATTAATTAATTATAAGCTATCATAAAATATTTGAATTAATATTTTTGTAACTCATAATGTAATCACCACCCCGTGGGCACAACCCTGGCGGAATCACCACGTTGGATGGCAATACTCACCAGGTGAAGGCCTTCAGTAGTTTGTTATTTTTCCGGGATCTTTACTTGATATGATTCAAAATCAATATCTAGGCATTACTTTCGATTCATGCTTGAGCATATTATGTAACTGTAGGTTATCCTCTAAAAACCTGACACGTTAATCTTCATCTACTTGCCACGACGCTCAATAATGTTAAAATACATAAAAACAATCCGAACAATCTTTATTTTACACTTAAGTTATTTAAAATGAACCGTCAAGTGCATACCCACAATCCAAGGCAAACAATCACGTTTCTTGTGTGTGTTCCATACAAAAAACAAAAATAACGTGCAATAATGATACACACTAAAATGTTGTCAACTGTCTTCCTTTTATAATTAATAAGATACAGACCGCTGATACACGGACAGACGGACAGTGTAGGCTTAGTGATGATGGTCCCGTTGGCATTGTTCATACGATTAGAAGATTTGTACAAAAACAAACTTGATACTGAAAAGAGTTATCTGCAAGCAAACCTTTTCAGAGAGCGAGAGAAAGAAAGCGGCGATGCACGGAAACGGTACTTATTTGAATTAAAATATACATGACATCACGTTTGTTAGCACCAGAGCACTCGCTACTTTCACCCGTTGACCTGAAAGCGTCCGTAAAACCTTCGAAGCTGCGACGCTGAATATTTCATATCGCGAGCTTCGTGTTCGTACGCCGAGGCTGGGGACTTGTATGTGATGGCGTTGCAAGTTCTCATGTGGGCCAGCATTGGTGACAGATATTCCTTTTGTTGTGGTTGTGTGCTTGTGATTAAATACTAACTGTGTGTTCATTTGTTTGATTTAAAAATTATACGGAAAAGTCGCTGCCGAACCAAGTTCCATTGACCAATGACCAATGCCACCCTTTGCATCTATTACCAACACAGTTACAAACACACAGGAAACTCGGTTGGTTGCGCCTAAAGGCTCATTGTGTTTGGACTTGACGTACTCGATGGAAGTATCAAAGGAGTTTCAGCCGATACATATAATAGTCGATCCGCCTTCAGCCAGCCGCGAGATCGGTGCGGGATCTGCATTGCCGACGCTGGGGACTTCACGCCGAGACATGTACAGTTGCTCGCCTGAGAAATTTGACGTCAAGTTTATTACTGAACTCGACTTTACAAAGACTAAGAATTTAGCTTATAAAAAGCTGTATTTACATCCACTACTAAATGGTATACTTGGCAATTGCACTTGTGTGAAACTTGATGTGATATTACGTCGATTTACTAAAACACTTTCAGGGAGGGGACAAGCTCGGCCTCGTATTTTACCATCCTAAGCCATCCTACCTAAATAAAAATAATTTCGTGCTCAGAAAGGCATTTGTTCTCTTATAAGAAGGATTATTTAACCAGCAGTTAATAAGTTACCAAAACAAAACCGAAACAAGATTTGTGTTCGTCACATTGTCGACACGCTATGTTTACTCAGATCGCTCAACACACTTTCTCCCTTATTGCATACTACGTAAAGGTCAAATTGACGTGCAAAGTGAAATTTAAGTAATGTAGCATTTTGTCACAGAGCATTGATTTCCTATTACCTATAGTTAACAGCTAGCTCCCTTGCCGGTTCCATATACAAGTTATGCCATGTAGTATCTTAGTAATATAAGCAAACATATTTTTATAAAATTGTGGAAGCCTAAACCCGTCGCTGGGATCCATTAAAACTTTAATAAAACAGAAGAATATGCTATAATACGATACCTATTATAAACTTTTTACTTAAATATTTACCTACCCAATAAGCTGAAAGATGTGTGGCCAAGTGGGTATGAGTTCGCCTTACGATCCCGAGATTGTGAGTTCAATCCAGTTGTGCACCCTGTCATGTATTGAATAACAGTAACTACTTAACCTACCTAATCTACTTGCGAACCGTGGGCATGTACCAAACGTAAGTTTGGAACTTATCTATCGTGACATGATGATAGATCTTGATGAATATAAATAAAATCGTGTTTTTTTCTGTTAAATAACTTAAAACAGGAAACAACATCACCTGTCAATTATAATAAGATCACAACCTCAAATAAGTATCATTCATTTTCCAAATTAAGATCTTCCTCTTTTCAACTAACTTCAAAAAAAGGCGTAAGTTCTCGATTCGATATTTTTATGTTTGTTACCTCAGAACTCTATCACTTCTCAACCGATTTGTTTGAAAGGATATGATTTCCGATTGGTCTCATTGAAATTTTATCAAAATCTGTCTAGTAGTTTGGCATTAAAAACAATAACAAACATAATGCAGTGGCACCACATTAGGAACCGATTCTTAACATTTGTTTTGGTCATCTGTATTTATCTTCGTTCCCATCAGTGCGTAAATATTTATCAGAATCCCGTATTATTGCACCATTACACGACTCTTAAATAGGATATCGTAGGTTTTTGCAACAAAAAAAGCAAATACCAAGTTATTAAAAAAAAATTAACCGACTTCACCACTAAACACTTAAAAATAACTCTAAGGCAACATGTTATTTTGCTTGGCAATTCGGCACTTAGAGTTATTTTAAAATTTGAGTCGGTTTCATTTTTGTTTCAAAAATAACTTATTTGAGGAGTCAGTACAAAAAAAAACAAAGAAATTGTCAACATTGCGCAGCTCCGATAACAGTTCTGATTGTATCACAATGAGGCAATAAACGGTAAAGATCGTGCTGATGGACCCGGCTAGGGACAGCTTCCCCTCCGATAGTACGAAAGGCCGCATTCCGCCGACGGAATGCGGATTGATTTATGAAACGCTTTGTTATTGGACTCGAGCGAACAGGATCGGGAATAGGAGCGATTCCTGTTTCGTAACCCGCTCTGTCGGTCACCTTTCGATTGATAGGTACGTATCTATTACATACGAGACATTTAATTTTACACAGCGCCATCTAGCCCCAGACTTAGCGTAGCTTGTAATATGGTAACTGAATTACGGATAGCATATTTATCTACTTTTTTTATTGTAACTACATAATTATGATTCAAGCAGTACCAGGAAGTACCATGCCTCGCTGATTAGCAATGCTGATTTTCTTGCCTATGAAAGACCCAAATGGGTCACGTGGCTAACTAATTATCGATCTTAGAACGTCATTTTAATAAATTTGTCCACCGCTGCACTGGCAGAGGTCCCGGGTTTGATTCTCAGAAGAGTACAAGTACAATACTGTGCTTGGTTTGGTTGGTGGTAGGACTTTGTTGAACCGTTTCCGTCTGGCGACTAGCTACCACCATCTTACCTAAGTCTGTCGCCAAAACAACATTTGTGTGTGGCTGCTTCCCACATTCCTATCTAGAGGTATACACTCGTATTGCTAGTTTATAACCCCGCGAATATAATTGTATCGGTTGTTACAGTTTGTAAATAACTTAAGCAACCTACATGCATGTTTTGTCAGCTGAAATGTTTACAAGCAGTCTGTACAACACGTATACACTTTGAAGAAACTTTTTGCAAATAGATCAAACCTGCAAAGGTTTTGTAGTTTTGTATGTTTTATTTTTAAGTAGGTAAGAAATAGGTGTATTAAGAAATTATGATGAAAAATAATACAAGAATTATAATAAAAGAAAAGAGAAGCTTAATTAAGGTTTAAAGAGTGCTTTCCGATTAGTTTTCTGGTATCACTCGTGCTTAACTAATATAACTATTCAAAATAAATAATCTGAAAACAGAATGATATTTAGTAACAAATTCGCTAAATTCTATATGATTGATTTGTTACTAAAAATATCTTTCTGTTTTCAGGTTATATATTTTGAACTATGGATTTCCGAAAAATAATGCCCGAATCAATTAGTTAATATAACTATATCTTTAATTTTAGTGCAAAGAGCTGAGCGGTAGTGAGTGCGGCAGCATGGGCGTGCGCGCGCCTGACTCCCTGCCCGGCCTCACGCACCACTACCCTCGCTGCGGAGACAGGTAATCATCATTCCAGTAGTCTAGAGAGTAGATAACTCACTCTAAAAGTAAACGACCCTTCACAGCGATCACGTTCACATGCAAATGAAGGTGTATAAACACACTACATTATGCTTTGTCATTGGTTGTTCAGTCACCGGCCAGACGGCCGGAAAGTCCTTGGCATCGATGTTTTTCACTATCGGTGATTAGAGGTTCCTAAATGACTATAAACATCAAATTTCTGCTTTATATAATATAATTAATCTTACCTACATAGCTTCCTACGCATAAAAACAATATATTATTTTTATCCTAATTAATCTGAAAAAAAATATTTGAATGAAACGAGCTTTTTTGAAATAAAAGAAAAACTACGCTTGTGCCATAGATACATATCCTTGTCCAAGATATAGGATATTTAGACAAAACTTAAAAACTTTTTTACCGTTTCCAGGTCTCCAGTGAAATGCTCCAGCATGGGAGCGTCCCGGCTGGTGAGCGAGCCGAGCCCGAGCAGTTCCGAAGATTCACACTCCCCCACCGAGCTGCACTGCTACCGGCGCCTCGGACTCGGCGACCGACAGCCCCTCATGAAGCGGCTTGCCATGGGGCTCAGCGGGGCGCTGCTGCAGCCTTCCGACGACGACTCCACACCTCTAGTCACCGACACGCCGACCACGTAAGACTACCTTTCTGAATCGATTAGTGATACTGATAAGCCCGCTTCGTTTTGTTAACCTGTCTATCTAAACTAACACCCCCTCCTTCCAGGCCCACGAATCTCCCCCTGTGCCTCAACGGCGGCTACATCAACGAAGCCTCGGAGGCGGAGAGCCGCACGCGTGACTCCAATCGGGAGACGAACTGGGAGTCCAACTGGGAGTCCAACCGAGATCCCACGTGGGAGTCCAACCGGGAGTCAGCGCCGCACACGCCGCGGAGGCACGACACGCTGCATCAAACTGACCACGAGTCGGATTTTAGGAAATGTGGAATCAACATTGTTCAAAATAGGTGTGTGCAGGGTACCAGTATGTACCGTCTCATATTCCTTGTTGATGTTTCGCATTTATATTACTTATTTCGCCGACACGCTTCCTCGTCGTACAATAACTAAAAAGGAAGCTGACAAATGGTGTATTTCAGTATGATTTTTTAATGATCATATTTATAAGCGAGGCGCACGGTACGTGTCGGTGGCTATACCACTGTATAGCGACCTCCGCGGCAGCTAGCCTTGTTACTGATGAGCGCGTCAACTATGACGTATTTTGGTCGGATCACTCTCCCTCTTGTGATTCAATGTAATTTTAACGGCATTAGACCAAAATACTGTGATAAAATACATGAAAGTAATATAAAACATTTATGGGGTCATAGAGAAAAATGCCAGATAGATACATACTCAATGTGATATAATGTTATGAACGTTAATTAATAATCAAGATTACGTTTTTAATAATAGCGGTATGGACGCAAATCCGTTGTTGGAAGAGTAAACATTAAAAATATATTGACAAACTTTATAGTAATTTCGTTGCAATTGGCTGCTATACGGAGTTTTGATAAGAAATAAAAACGTAAACACAAAATTATAGGCTGGATTTTTCACATCAAAAGCCTACATAGCGAGATTTCTCATAATATATCCTTAATAGTAACCCATGCTCGGATACTACTATGAAAGGATGACGGCCTCACGGAGAGAATTTAAAGCCGCGCTTATGTGTGTGCAAAATCTAAAAAGCACATCAAAAAGCACATGTGCTAGCCCGACATCATAATTATGGTAAATTTACTGATTTTTGAAAAGAAAAAAAAAAGCTGGAAAATAGTTTACCAGTTAAGGTTGAAGGTATAAATGTAATACTTTTCTTAACATTCTCCATGTCAAGAAAAGTTATAGTGTAGTTAAATGGTCATATTTTTATATATGTAGCATACTGTTCTGCGGGTGTCACTGAACATCAGACAGACTCTGTTAATATTTTCCCTGACTTACAGCTACCATTTTTCGTATGTAGTTAAGCACAGTATATATATTTTAAGAGTAGTAGAGCCCCTTGTGAAAGGGCTCGTCCGGGGAAGTACTACCACCATACCTATTCTAGCCGCTAAGCAGCATTGCTGTGTTCCGGTTTGAAGGGTATGGTTGCCGGTGAAATAACGGGCACGCGAGGCTTAACACCTTTATGCCTCTAGTTGACGGGCGCAATGCAGTGCAGTAGGCTATGTTCTTCGTGGATTTGACCAACGCAGTAAGGCACTGTTATAGGCAAGAGATACACTTAACTTCAGGCGGGCTACTTGCTTGTTCCGTCTCCTAGTTGTTTCAATAAGAGGGCATCCTCCCCCGTACCTTCCAGCAGTCCATCAGCGAACTGCAGCCGCACTGCGTCGTCGTCGTCGGGGGCTTCGTCGTGCGGAGCGACGCCGGCCTCCTGCGGCTCCGGAAACAACAACGTGCCGCGCGCGGAGCCCGAGCTCAGGCAGGCGCCCTGGTTCCAACACGGGATCCCCAGAGAGGTACCGTCCGGATATGTGGCTGGAATTACTCTAGCGATTCATATTATCTGCGACTACAGATATTATATCGCATACTACACAAACATTTAACTAAATGTAAATCATTTTGCGTGAGTTTTTGATTTTATGGTGTATTACTATTTATATAAACAATAAGCGTGTCTTACATGCAATGTGCAGTCCAAGTGAAAGGGACAGATTAATGATACGAGTAAGGGAGGAATGGAAAATGGCCACAACTTTGCAACGATGAAAAACGAGGAGAATTAAACGAACAATTATATTTAAATAAATAAATATTACAGGACATCAATTTTTACACAGCGCCATCTAGCCCCAAACTAAGCATAGCTTGTAATATGTGAACTAGATTACGGATATATAATACTTAAATACTGTTTGTAAATACAAACATACTATATGATACAATACCCAAACACAGAACAAAAATCTACATTCATCACAGAAATGTTTGTCCTGGGTGGGAATCGAACCCACAGCCTACAGCGCAGATGGCAGATATATATGTATAAATATATCTGCCTTCTGCGTAAAAACATGAATCTTTACTAGGCGGCGACAGTTTCCCTCGCGCTTCAAATATTTAGTAAGAAACCGTACATAAAGAGGATGTTTGTTTGATGTCGTGGTTCCAACGTCCAGATAGCTCTGGAGGTGCTGAGCGGACAGCCGGTGGGGGCGTTCCTGGTGCGCGGCAGCACGACGCAAGCCGGCTGCTTCGCGCTGTCGGTGCGGGTGCCACGTGACTTCCAGCCAACCGGCATCGCGCACTACCTCGTGCTGCGCACCACCAAGGGGTACAAGATCAAGGTACGACGGTCTTACTTTTGGGAGACATTGGGTGGCTTGACTAACAAAAGCCCCACCCGTCTCGCAAAAAGGGCCCACGAGAGACGAGACCTATACAGTTGTGGAAACCAGTCCGCTCACCAAGTTCCAAGTACCATGTTACCTCTCAGTGGTCTGCCCCGGGCAACGGTTGAATGATCACAACACTAATTGCAGGACCTGAAGCCGTACCTTTATAGACCTTACCACCTGCAATAGTATCGGTCAGCCGTAACCGTTGACTTGGGATCAACGTTTCCGACAACTAACAAGACGATTGTCTTGTTACCACCCACCCCAAAGTGTTTATGTAGATTGCAGTACAAATAGTCTAGAAAAAATCTACTCTAAAGTACAAAAGTAATACAGAATATTACAAATGTGAATAATATAAACGAGTAAGCCAGGATACGATGATGAACATTTTTGTTGCTATCCCTTCTAAGAAATTGAAAAGATTCGTTAATCTCAGTGATTCAATCGTATGACGTGTTTTATCTAATAATTGGTAAATAACCTTTAGAAATGCTTAGTCGCGACCCTTCAATTTTCCCGTGCCTTTACTAACCATTTGTAATAGAATCGTGTAACATGAGTTGCCTCAAGATCTCTTCCTGCTGAGGCACATATATATGACGGACTTTACCACCTGGCTCTTGCTAGTGAATCCTGGTTGAACTCCGGAACATTCTAGATTTACCGTTTCTAGTATAGAACTAAGCTCTTGAGCAAACCCGTTCACGCTTTGTCTTCGGTATTGGGATACAGAAGTATTAACAAAATCTCCATATTATCTCATTCCAGGGCTTCACAAAGGAGTTCACGTCTCTGTCCGCGCTGGTGACGCACCACAGCGTGATGCCCGAGCTGCTGCCCGTGCCGCTTCTGCTGGCAAGACCCGCGGCCGGTGGGGGGGCCGGGGGGGCGACGGGGGCAGGGGGTGGCGGGGGGAGGGCGGTGCGCCGCGAGCACGCCGACATCGACGCGGTGGCGCCCCCCCCGCCGCGCCGCGCGCCATCCCACCACGTGGCCACTTTCCTCGCACAACTCGACGTGTAGGTGACGTCACGTCACGGTGACGAGACAAGGAACTAACGTCCCTACGTAACCAAGCCATGAACTATCACTTTTGCTGTTTGACGAAAACGGGCAAGTGCGACAAGGAGAAGACAGGCGGCTAACGAAGGAACTAGCGAGAACAAGACTTGTACTGTCATTTTGTTGGAGACCACCTTACGTTGGTTATGGTCGTGTGTGAACTGGAGGGAATGGACACGTCCACGACGACGATGTATATAATGTGCACTTGAGAGAAAGAGTAGGAAACCCTTACTATTTATATAAGAACTACCTTTCAAATTTATAAATAGATATCCCAAATGAAACACGTTTAGAGTCTCTGTGAGTTTCACCAAACTATTATGAATCTAAATACAAAGTGTTAAAAAAAATGGTAGATGCAGTTTCCACTTTTTAGTTAGACACATTAAATAAATAAATAGCATCTCTAAGAGAGCTCTTTAAATTCTTGCTAAATGGATAACAAAAATCAATCAGATTAATTGAATGTTATAATGTAAGAAAAACACGAATTATTCATTAAAATATATATTACTTTTTCACACTAGGCTTCGTTACCAAAGCTACTAACATGGTGATGTAACTACAAATAAGCAAAACACCAAATGTTTACCTACTTGCATATATTATCTATACTTAATTTGAAACAGGTACATTATACACGTGAATATACCGTAGATAAACTTTTACCAATACAACGTAAAAACATCAGAATGAGGGTATAAGGATAAGCTAGCAATCAAAGGTTAACAAACACAGATGTATGGGGTATAATCAAAAAAGACACAAAGAATATAGGTAATTACTTACATTGTATATTAACTTCACTAGGTATATTCACGGACCCACAAAAGTAGGTAGACTAAAGTAGGTACAAGGCACAAAGACAACTAGGCAGGTACTTATCTTATGTTTAAGATCCGTCGATATGATATGACTGTCCTCTTTGACCATTATTAGCCCTTTTTATACTCTAAAATAAAACAGATAAGCTGACAAAATTTAAACCAATCACAATTGAGTAAATATAAACTCAAATTATCTTACTCTAGCATTGTTACAAATAGCAAGTGATATCGTAAAATCTTGTTGAAACCTAATTCGAGAAGTTTGGAAGTATTTTTAATTATCAAATTGTATTGTATCTACTTATATTTCTATGATTTGTGTTCAGCCAATCATATACGAGAAAATATTATCTTTTCCTAGCATTGTCAAAAACAATAAGTGGTATAGTAATATCGTGTTGAAACCTAACTGAAGAAGATTGAATGTATTTTTTATCATCAAATTGTATTGCTTATACGAATATTTCTAATATTAGTGTTCAACCAATCGTAGAGATTTAAAATATCTCTGCAATTTGATAAATATTACAAAGTCTTACTAATTCAATCTTTCTTAAAAACTAATTTATGAGTTTTACAATTTTAGCTGTCATTAAATGATGTTCTTATTATTACACAGTAAATCAATGGAATATCAAGGCATCAAACAATTATTCATTACATAAACTTATATTCTGAACTTTGAAATAAAAGTATATAATCAAAGTTTAATCTATTAGTAAAACACATCAACAGTTTACAAAAATGTTGTGTGCTGTGTTTACTGTTTAAGAGGTAGTTTTTACTAAATAAGACGTCAACAATTTTCCCGGAAACAACATTTGAATTTCACAATGGCATTGTTCTAAAACTAACTTCATGCTTATGATTATTGAAGTTTGACACTAAAAGTTGACATTGACATTTGTTGTGACGATGACAATTGGCAATTGAACACATAAACAAAAAGGAATGGTGACTAGTTCGATGTATTTTATCTAATTTAAATAATAATCTATCACACTCGCGTGTCTGGGGATCGTATGTCAGGAAGTGTTGGTGACGGGAAGACGATGTATATATGTGGACTCGCGTGTCTGGGGATCGTTTGTCAGGAAGTGTTGGTGACGGGAAGACGATGTATATATGTGTACTCGCATGTCTGGGGATCGTATGTCAGGAAGTGTTGGTGACGGGAAGACGATGTATATATGTGGACTCGCATGTCTGGGGATCGTATGTCAGGAAGTGTTGGTGACGGGAAGACGATGTATATATGTGGACTCGCATGTCTGGGGATCGTATGTCAGGAAGTGTTGGTGACGGGAAGACGATGTATATATGTGGACTCGCATGTCTGGGGATCGTATGTCAGGAAGTGTTGGTGACGGGAAGACGATGTATATATGTGGACTCGCGTGTCTGGGGATCGTATGTCAGGAAGTGTTGGTGACGGGAAGACGATGTATATATGTGGACTCGCATGTCTGGGGATCGTATGTCAGGAAGTGTTGGTGACGGGAAGACGATGTATATATGTGGACTCGCGTGTCTGGGGATCGTATGTCAGGAAGTGTTGGTGACGGGAAGACGATGTATATATGTGGACTCGCATGTCTGGGGATCGTATGTCAGGAAGTGTTGGTGATGGGAAGACGATTTATATATGTGGACTCGCATGTCTGGGGATCGTATGTCAGGAAGTGTTGGTGACGGGAAGACGATGTATATATGTGGACTCGCATGTCTGGGGATCGTATGTCAGGAAGTGTTGGTGACGGGAAGACGATGTATATATGTGGACTCGCATGTCTGGGGATCGTATGTCAGGAAGTGTTGGTGACGGGAAGACGATGTATATATGTGGACTCGCATGTCTGGGGATCGTATGTCAGGAAGTGTTGGTGACGGGAAGACGATGTATATATGTGGACTCGCATGTCTGGGGATCGTATGTCAGGAAGTGTTGGTGACGGGAAGACGATGTATATATGTGGACTCGCATGTCTGGGGATCGTATGTCAGGAAGTGTTGGTGACGGGAAGATATTGGAAAGTTGTATGCCGTGTGGACATTCGGTCGAATGATAGTTATGAGGAGAGGACGATCTGGCTACGTGTGTGAGTTACGTGTGGGGACAGTCGTCACGTGTGGACGTACGTTAATCATTGAAGCTGGCCGTAGGCGACAGCATTACCTTATCATTGAAATATCACGTGACCGATCATATCTCGCACATAACATTACCTACATTATCGTCATTTCATTCTAGATCGTATTATATAATTTCTTAATAATGGTGAATGGGGAAACCAGAATGGCCAGCTTTAATGATTTATGCGTTGTGATAGTGATTAAAACAAAATGTGTGGGTCCTTTACACAAAATCTAGAAAAAAAGGTTTTCTGGTAAAATACAATTTTGAATATAATAAATATAAAAGCTTGCCAACAAAACCCTGAATTCTGTGTCCATCATAAAATACAACCATATATCCTCAAGGATAGTTGTGAATTGTCCCACCAGTTTCTCAGTAGTACTAATATTTTTGTACAAAGATTTTTTTCATTTATTATAGATTAACAAATCTAGCATATACTCGTATACGTATATATAAATACGTATGAAAGTAATTAAAAATATCTTTACATGGTCATTCTTTAATTACTTTCCCAGGAAGAAAGTACAAAAAAATAAATGTTGACTGCAAAATCTCAAACTTCATGCTTTTACGAGAAAACAAAACGGCCTTAAATAGTTATTACAATCTTTATTTATTTAGATGGCATTTTATTGTTTTATTACCTTTTATATAATTTGATATCCATAATAATGTTTTGTTTAAGTATGTGCCTACATAGAAAAAAAAAACTTCGGTACTTACCAAAACTTAATCAGTTTTTTTACTACATGATTCTGTATTGCTATGAAATTATCCATAGATAATTCTATCACAGAGGTTTTTAAACCTCTCTGATAGAATCTATGAATTATATCTATGGAATCTATGGAATTAGGGCGGATAGAAAGTTGTATAAAGAGTAGCTATATGTATAGTCAATGTTGAGTCATTAAATTGTTGTTATCAGTATGAAACTGCTAAAGATTTCATCTAAAATAGTAATTAGAAAAATTATAAAATAATGTGATACGATATGACTTAGGAAGTACGTGTCAAATATGTATGACATAATAACCTAATTTAATCTGTTTAATCTATCATAAGCATGATTAAATTTGTAAGAAGCTAGAAACATTTGACTGTATGATGTAATGTTTACTGTTCGATAATATATAGAATGTTTCCTTCTAGTCTACGATGAATAACTTGAATATTATGCCTAATATTTAATCTGTATTTACATAGTTTTATGAGTTATTCTTTATTCATTTAAATCAGTTTACTGTATTTTCAGTGGCTTAAAACTTAACCACCTCCCATTGCGAAAGATTATCTACTTATTATATGCATCAAATATGCATGCAAAGATAGGTAATCTTTGCATGCAAATACGATTATATATCCGATATATTTTTATAATTGTGTTTTTTTTTTGCATACGTCTTTAAAATAGTTGAATGTGAATGGTTCTTATTTTGTATAATAAATAGCATTTAGGAACGAACATTATGTAAGAAAAAAAGAGTTATGTGAAAAACAAGTTGCCTTGTAGCAAATATTAGGTAGGTACCTACACGTTGCTTCGCTGTTATTAAATAGAAAATGGATTCCCTGGTTCAATATCTATATGTTTATGATTAATGCAATGTAAGAATCACGGAGATTCGTCAACTATTAAATGAGAAACTACTCGTATTATACATATATCTGTGCCTGCGTTAAATGAGAAACTACTCGTATTATATATATATCTGTGCCTGCGTTAAACATTTTAGGTGACGTCAATATATCTGACGATATGTCAAGTTTCCTCAGCAACAAGTGAGTTTAGTTTAGTTTTGTATCAACTCCACGTATTCTTTCCGATAAATTGGGCACACAATAGTCATGATCATCATCGAGAGATGTGGCAGTGTAAACGCGTGTTGATGTGTGTGTGACATACATACACACTTGGCTGACTTTGGCCGCTATGTAGGTAGGTTGCTACGTGTATCAGAGAGTTGGAGATATAGCTAATAACGAAATGATTTGATAGTCATAATGATAGTCATACTATATCCAGGTAGAACTCATAGCCGATGGTGGACTCGATCTGCGTTCTGAAAAGCAAAAACAGGGTGGTTTTCTTCTAAGCAGATATCCATTATCTGCAATATATGAGTGTAAATGAACACTGCCTTAGAGCAAAGCGTTATAATATCGGTAGAGTGCAAAATAAAACGTTAAAATATCGGTAGAGTTTAGTCAGCTGTTGCCATTGTGAGAAATATTTATCATAAATATAAGAGTTTCAGCTTTGGTTTTATAATATTTGTTTCCGATCCGCTGGAGTCATTTTGTAATACTTATAGGTTTATCCTATTCATACAAACATATTCAAGTATTGCCATAAATATCTTTTGTAAGAAGATCATCACGATAAAGTATAGATTTTTTATAACGTAAAAAAATCAAAATCCATTCTCAATTAATTGTAAGCACTTAATCACTTGACTACTTGTACTATGTAGGTAAAACATATTTCTAAGATTATAAACACACACAATATTTATGACAAATAATATTATTACAAAATCTATACCGGCTTTATTTTATCCCGATTTTCAGTTGATACATTTGTATCCACTTATTTAGTGCCGCACTACTTTTTCTTCTTTTAGGATTTACCTCTCGTCACTACTCAGAGCGTGGATCTTATGAGGATCACGTAATAGGGGATCGTCCAAACGTTTCCGTTTGACACATACTCACGGTTTGCCAGTTGCTAGTATACAATGCGTGACAGGTTGCAAGCCCATGCTATTGGCACATGTCATTCAGACTTTTGGTCCTTAGTCGTCAGAGCACGTGCATGGGTCAAATGCGCACGTAATCTTCCGAAAACTGGAAAGTCCATTGGTTATTGGAATTATTGAAATCCTTGTTATCATACCCTAAGAATTAATGTATTACTAAGCGTAAGTACAACTAGCAAATTGTGTAGGAACAAATTAGTTTTACAACATTGTCAAGAAAGAAAGAATCGGGTCATCATTAAACTCGACCACAGAAGCAACACGTTATGAGTACCTAGCCATTGTATTCTCTCTCCTTGTGTCGAGCTATCTAATATACCTACTGCGATGGGAGCGAAGTACTTAGCTACCGATTTACAAATAAATGCAGTGCAGGATAATATTCCTACAGTACTTTTCTGTTTCTATTCCTAATACTGCTTACTATTACATGATTACATTATTGATCTGTGCTGTGAAGTGTGAAGTGAAATGTAGATAAGGAACGGTGAGAATCTGTAATTGACACGTGGCGTACAGGCAGACTGGTTCTAACGGAAAATAAATTGTGAAATTGCGTACCTGCAATAGGACGGCGACGCATACAGAGGGTACCTATCAAAGGGAAATGTTATTGTAAGTACACGAACAGACTATAAATAAAGAGGGTATCTTGCCGAGTGACATAATACCATGACAATAAGTAGGCACGCGACATGACAATTGTCAATACGTAGGAAAGCTGGATTTTATAATGTCATAGAGAGCATCGTTTAACGTACACAAAAGGTTCTCCGTTAAAAGAATAAGGTCCAGTCAGACAATTTATTATGTGTTCTAACTGAATGTAAAGTAAATCGTACTTACATTTGAATAAACTCACAATGTTGTAACATCTAACCAGGCTGTACGCCATCTCCGCGATTGGGCTGGTATCTTGTTTCAAGTATATTTTCATGATGAAGATGATATAAGAGATTAGCTTTACTTGCAAGCTTCACAACCTTTTAGCTCACATGCGTCTCACAGTAGTTTAGCTACCACTAAACAGATGGCGCTAGCAGTAAATCACCGACTTTAAATATTACCTATCTAATGCAAAGTTTCTAGTTCGTGGCGGCAGCAGCGCGGTAAAGACTATACATAAGTCCCTAACAGAGGGACTCATTGACCCGCCCGTAGATATCATTAGATTCGACTAAGGGATATTAGCAGGATATGGGTGAGCAGCTGCTTCCATCTAAGAACTTACCTGACACTAATACTGTGATCACCAACTCACCTGTCAAGCGTGGGGATAATGGCAAATTCCCCCCCCCCGCCCCTTACTCTTGTTGGGAGATGGGCAACATACTCTTTAGTACTAAACACAAATACTGCCATCATCAACTCGCCGTTCAAGCGTAGCGGTTATGGCAGATCCCCCAGTCACACTCGTTGAGACTTGAGAGTTGAGAGATACGTAGCAGCATACACTCAAATAGGTAGATTATCAGGGTGGGTTCACTCCATCGTAGACATTATCCTTATCTGTGCATATCTAAAGGTCAGCTTTCATCTATCTTAGTACCCATCTACCTAATACCGACACTGTGATTACCTGCCAAGGGTTTTTTTTTTATTGTATGACTGGGAAGCACTTGGCTTTCATCTCACCTGGTTACAAGTTGAGATAAGGCCGAAAGTGGAGGCGCACTTCTTTTAAGAATTGTTATTATGGCGACAGAATTAGGTAAGATGGTGGTAGCTAGCCAGGCGGACTTAAACAAAATCCTACCACCAACCAAACCAAGCACAATATTGCTCCCCATGGGGATCGAACCCGGGACCTCTGGATCTTAAATCGGTGGGTTGAACCACTAGACCACAGTGGCGGGTAGTGGAAATGAATCCCCTATTACTCTACAAATACATAGAATCACTTTTTCCTTCGAGGATTCACCTATGATCACTACTCAGAGCGTGGATCTTATGAGGATCACCTACTATATAATATACCAACACTGCTATTACCTAATCGCTTGCCAAGCGTAGCCCATGTCATGCAGTGGTAATTTTTTGGTCTATGATGATGACACGAAACCTAAAAAGGACACCAGATAAAAAATTGCTCATACTATCTCCAGTACCTACGTTTACGTATCGTAGTGGCAATGACTGTCGTTCCGTTCAGAGCAAGGCCACAGAATGGTCTAGTAAAAATAATAGTTTTACATGCCATGCAATGGCAGGAGTATGGGATATGCAATCTTTAATGTTGTGAAAGGCGACCAGGAGATGAAGAATAGTATCTTATCTAGGAACTTAACGACATCAGTAAGACTAACCACCCGCCTGCCCAGCATGGTGATTATGAAAACTTTTTTCGGTTACGCCGATGATGATGATGATGACGACACTGACCCACCTATATTATGAGGGATACGGGCAGGAGAATAACTGTTGATTGACAATAATGATGATGATAAACTAACATTTATGGACTGCAAAGGTAAAAATTTCCTTTTGAAAAATGTACCGTGATGTTCCGTAGCCACAACAATACATGTATACACAACAATACATAGCAACTCTGAATTTTTAATGTTGGATATTACCTACCTTTTACGATTTTGCCTACCTTTGACAACTACAAATAATAAAATCTAAGTTAAAATTATAATCTCCAAAGAGTATTTAACTTATCACTTCACCATTACATCACCTTTCGATTATGCATGGAAGTTAAAAGTGTGTTTACTTTACACGCGTCACGCCGAAAACGTTTCTTTGACCACGCTAATCTTTGAAAGTACTGAACCGATTTCAATGAGGTTTTCAATGGTAGATTGTCATCAAAATCCAATCATGAATTAAAAAGATATGCATGCATTAAAAAAAATGCTACAAAATATCATAAAAGTCAAAAGAACTTTTTTATGTATATATATTTTTTTTTAAATCGATCGTCTGTCAGAAACTGTGTTTTTGTGCTCAACTGCATGTTTTAAGTAGGTAGCATTATTTTTTATTTTAAATATTAAATGTACAGACACAGCTTTTCTAAGATTTTATTATAAGTATAGATAGATAGATTTGAAAACCACTATTTGTAAAGCATGCTCAGTAAAGTGTGCTGCCTACGTGTAGTTCCCGTTACTCCGTGGGACCAGCCGTAAGCGTCTGGAGTCTCATTCTCAGATTCACTCGACACACGTTTAATTCGACAAGATTTCAATGTCGAGTACGACATGGACTGATAGAAATATTGTCGAATGACTAATATAAAGTATACGAATAATTCACCATTCACACCGACCGATAAACTGATACTAGATTTTAAATATATATTTTTTTATTTGTTTAAGTAGATTTTTTTTTTAACTATTTTGTCCCACTGCAAGGCAAAGGTCTCCCCGATATCCTTCCACGATTTGCGGTCATCCGCCGTTTCCCAGCAGTCCGGGTAAAATGCAGTCAGCTCGTCTCGACAACTTTTTCTTGGCCTGCTTCTACTTCGCTGTCCATATGCAGGCACCCATCGCCAGACAGTCTTTGACCATCCATCAGCAGGCATTCGACTGACGTGAACCGCCCATTACCATTTCAGCCTGGCAGTCTTACCATCGAAAATATTTCCTAATTAAATTAAATTATACAAACTGTCTACGATGTCCGAACCAAATCAGATAAAAAAAATGCGATTGGTCTTGCTTTTCTGGAGTCAGATGAGGAGTTAAGGGAGGGTTCTCCTCCACTTTTATATGAGCGAAGGCCCTTGGCAGATGGAGCTAAAAAGCTGTAAAGTTAAACTCGATTCTGGGCTTTCAAAAATCTTTGACTTCATGAAGGAAAGTGAGTATGTAAACTTATTTCCAGGTACGGCCACACAGTGAAACTAAAGCCCAACCTACCTACTTACAATACAAAGTCAAAGTCAAAGTCAAAGTCAAGAATACTGTTTAACATTTCGATAGGCATGACATTTTCGACATTTCTCTATTCGACAGTACATCGAGTGGACCTGAGAATTGGCCCTCTCGCTCGTTTGACGGTGACTGCTTCTTGTTGAAAGTCTTCCGAGAGTAGATAGGTAGGTACCTAACTCTTTATATAAGGTACTTATTCCTTTTTGTTTTCCTTGGTTCTTTTAACTTTCTCTGAAATAAAATTTTTGCTATCTTTATTTGGTCTGTTTTATCTTTGAACCTGTAATTTGTTAACCCTTCTTCTTTTTTTGTATTTTTTTAGTATTGATTAATTGCCAAGGTAAGTTTAACCACTTTTGTGGTCGAGTGGTTCACCCACCGGTGTCATATCCCGAGGTCCCAGGTTCGATCCCCAGGGGAGTACAACGTTGTGCTTGGTCTGGTTGGTGGTAGGGCTTTTTAGAAGTCCCCCTGGTTAGTTACCACCATCTGAAGTCTGTCGCCATAACAACAATTATATAATGTGGGTGATTTGGCTTTTAGAAGTAAGATGGCCAGTTCCTCAGACTGTTGAGGATTCCGGGTGAAGTGCGCTTCCACCTTCGACCTAATCATTACTTGTAAGCCAGGTGAGCCAAGAATCTCCGTCAATCAATATGAATAAAGTAAATCTTTTCATATATTTTTATATCGGTGAAGTATTTTTTCTGCCCACCCACTTGAACGGTCAGCGTTTACTCTTATTCTGGCTTGGCTTAGAATGAGATTTAGACGTTTCTAAGCCTCGAGAGTCTCTTTATTCACCTGAAATGTTTCAGACTCTCTGTTCGAGGCTGTCGAACACTCAGGTGAATAAAAAGACATTTAGAAAAAGTGTGTCCTGATAATGATGTAATGAAATACTAAATATAAATTACTAAATATTTTTTCTGTTTTCAGATTTTATTTTGAAATATGGATTTCCGCAAAATAACGCCTGAATCAATTAGCTATGATGTAATGAAATTAACAAAAAACTTAAAAAACTAATGCTTTCTTTTTGTGTGATAATCTCTGTGAAAATATAGCAAGCCCAAACCACACATTGCGAGATCAGTTCAGGGTAAACTAATAGCTTGTAAAAAAAAATGTGGTTGAGTGATATCAAAACATATTCCTTAAAATGTTTGTACCTATACTACTTTTATACCTACTTAGGTTTACAGAAACAAAAGCCATTTACAGTTATAAAACTTCCAAGTCAATTTCTTTTCTAAAACTGGGTGCCTATTGTAATCCAAACGAAGATCGCTTACGGACTAACTATCGTCTCTTCAACTGAGAAACTCGGCCCGAAGATTGAGCTAAACTAAAATAATAACCGTACATCCGCGGGCGAAGGAAATAATGGGGTATTGCCAACCACAGGGTAAGGGATCACAGCAGGAAACATTTCATCCTTATCATCATCACTACAGCCCCAAAAATACTTCTGCAGACAGGACCTCTCAAAGCACCCCAAAGTAAATAATACCATATTCATCGCGATGGGCAGATGGGTCGTTATTGTAGTTCTCATATGGATGCTGCTGCCATCCCCTGGTGAAAACTCTTTGCCACCTTGTACCACTCCAAGAGCCGATACTACTACGGAAATTATTGTCATATTCATCAATCATTTTAATAATTATCAATTAATTTAATCAAAAAAAACTTTACAACTTGTATATTTTATTTTCTATAGGCTTCTTGATAATCAGTGAATAATAGTGGCATACAGCAAGCTACTTTAACTACGTCATCGACGACAGAATCACGTTTCTTACAAATGTAGCATAGACGCGAAACATAAGGCGTCTAATCTTCTTATTTCGGGGTCTATGATATACTTACATCTGATCAAAATAAAACGGTGGTTCTCTTTATGACAAACAAACGAATGTATAACAAAGTATAGGTTGATACTTCAGTACTAACTTAAACGTGAGTCAACCTTCTGAATCAGTTCTCGCCCGTTCTCTGGAGCAAATGAGAGCACCGCAAATGTAGGTAGTTCCGGCGGTAATGACGTCATACGGCACCTGCAATAAATACCACTAATGTGCTCTTTACGCCAAAGGCCCGCCTAATTCTATTAGTTGTGTAATTGTGTAGTTTCAGTGTTCGGTTCTAACGGGGTAGCCAATTGTTTTGTGTCTATTGTTCCTTGGTTTTTTGTTGAAATCATTTCTCAAGTTGCGAAAGAAAAATGGGTAAGTACGTACGTCCCAAGTCATACACGTTTTGATAACAAACGAACTGTTTGTAGACCCCCAACAAACTAGGCTTCTTGTGTGAAGGTTTTTACTAACTTGAACTAAATAGAAACCAGCCATTTGGTCACGTACCGCCTCAATCAAAAGGCAGAAATATTTGAAAACCTGCCCCCCTCAGCACGGAGCGGGGATAAAAATTTTGTCCTCTGTTTTTATCCACCATCGGAAGTCAAAATTCTCTCGAAGGTGGATAAAAACATAGGACAACATTTTTACCCCCGCCCCGTGCTGAGGCGGCTAGAGGGCGCCGGCTCCTAACGGACACAAAGTCTCGAACACAAAAGGCTCAAATAGTAAGCTCTGTTGAGACCTGTCTGTGCTGGCAAAGCAACACAAGACATTTTGCGTGGTGATATTATTTTTTGTTAAAATTAAAAATTATACTCTGATTTTATTTGAAGTATCTAACGCTTAAAAAGGCTCTTAATATCATTTGTAACGACTCTCCCAACTACTGCATGAAAAATGACGTCCTTATCAAATTTCCCCGAGTCGTAACTTCTCAGGAAGATTTTAATTTGCTTCTCAAGGTAATTTCTCCTTTACTGTCGGGAATTTTCGCCATAAACCACGTAATAATACGCGTTTCACAATTTGATGCTTAATTTATGATAATGAAGTGGAAATTAGATAATATCCCTAAAAGTTTAGGTGTTTATGCGCCACGTGAGTAACAAAGGAGCTGAGACTGTTAAGTAAATAATTTTAAGTAGGTACCTAGGTACCATAAGGCTTCATAAGGAGCAACTAGGTTCCATAAGGTTAATAAATCGTCCATAGGGCAAACTGTACGCTTTTATAATAAATTGCCAAGTGATGTGCTAAGCTTGTCAAATAATAAATTCAAAAATTTTGTAAAACAAAAGCTATCCAGGAAATCTTATTAAAAAATTTCAAATTAACTAGAAGATAAGAAAGCCTGGCATTAAAAAAATGAATTTTCTCCAGTGAATAAATTGTAATTAGTATTAGATATTTTTAAGCTATTGTAATGGATCAATAAAAAAAAAACTAGTCCGAGGTTCTTGCCTTTCTTCTTGTGAGCTGGTCGCGATTCCGAACAGGCGGTAGATTTGACGTTTCAAAGTGATCCTAAAAAATCTTACTGAATAAATATATTTGACTTTGACTTTGACTTTGACCTAGGTAGGTTCCAATTATTTGTTAAATTAGGAGCACGAATCATTTGATATGTGGTAATCTTAGAATTAAAATTATTTATATGTAAAAATTTTGTCTAATGCAAAATATACGTTTAACAGCGCACCAGTGTGCCTCAAATTAAGAATAGCTTACAATATTGGAACTCGTTTGAACATAAAATATTTATATACTTCTTTTTTGTAAGTAGTTACTTTTGATAATGTTAATATTACGTTCTTATATTACATTATTATAATGCTACTGAAAATGCGATGGTTTTTATAACTGAAACACATAACTATAATACGTTACGATGTTTCGTTGCGTCCTTCATAAATGACCTGCCGAAGTTTACAAACGTACCTCAGATTAGCAACTCAACACAACTTTATTCTAGTTTCGAATATAGTAATAATAAATGTGACATTGCTGTGCGCTCAACTACGGCGCTTATGACCACCAGATGACAGAAATAAGCGCGTATTTCTACGTTTTGTTTTTTTACGGTAAAATGTGAATTTTGAAAATCGAAAACACTGACCGGCTGTTGTGTACTGTGTTTATTTACTGTACAAAGTTTAAAGCCCTAATTGGGCGTATTTATTTTAAATTAGCGTCAACGTTGGATTTTTTTTCTATCACGTAATTTTTATAATTTTTATGTAATCGTGTTTTTGAAACACAAGCGTTCTAGAATCTATCCTGAACTATAACGTATATTAATTTCAAAGTAAATGCTACAGTATTGTGGAAGATATGATCTGCTGATATGATGAGCTAAGCCATTTCACATATCATAGACTCTTAAGAGCTAGCTTAGTGAACTCATCATTCTGCTGCCTCTAGCACACTTTGAGAGGATCGCCATATCATTCATCTTCTTCTCTCAAACACTCCTTGCTTATGTTTGCATTTTTCACACAATAATTACAATAAAAGTAGCTTTAAAATCTTTAAATTTAAAATTTCAGGTAAAGCAGAATGACTATTGGTTGTATCGCTATAATATAAGTTGTGTCACAAGTTTATAATATTAATAATTCGTGTTTTTGTTTATGATTACTCGAACTAATAATATAATAGCTTAACATCTTGGGATAATATAAATGTTAAAAATGAGTTTTTGTTTTTGGACAACTAGAAAACTGCACACTGACGAAAAAAAGTATGAAATTGCTAATAATTAATTACTTTTTGTTTTGTTTTGTCTAGCTATTGTTAGACGTATGAAAATAAAATACAACGTGAGACAAGGTGGTTGAAAAACCTTAGCTTTATTTTAATGGATAAAAAAAAGTGTATGGATTATTTGTTTGAGTGTTTTAGTTATTTAAGTATCTTTTCATAATTGCTATTTATAATAGTTTGAGATACGCGACTCTTAAGTACTTTTTTTTTGTGGAATAGAAACTCAGTTGGTAATGGGAGAGTAGTGAGATGGACTCCGATAAACATTATGTGAATATTAACGTATTTCATGAACAAATTGCTGGGATACACGGAGAATTATCATCAAATTGTTGATTATATTTAAAAGTCCTATTATTGAATTTAAAATTAGGCTATATATTTCATTATGACACAACCAGCTTGAGAGCGATTCCACAGTCACTTGGGCAATCTCTTTTATCACAAATATTTACTCGATTAACTAACTCTTCATTCATCTGATAACAATTACGTGCTAACTATGACAATGTCGATAATTAGTTGTGGATGTGTTAAATTTTATTTGACCTAATTATGGTATAAGCCAGAGCTTTCTTTATGAGCTGACATTTCTGCAAATACTTTTTTATAAACACGTGTCTACGTCTGTGGCCCTGCTTTCCTCATACCTTCTCTTCGGTGGAAGTCTTTGTCTTCACTTTTTTATCTCGTGGACTCCAGTTTTTGGTGTTCATTAATGAAAATAAATATAGATATACATATCTACCTGAATAACGAGTGAACACACAAAGCACCACTAACAAAGAGTTTCTTCTATAGAAGCTTACATATTCTAGTTTCTATCTCGACAATGAAAGTGAAATACAACATTCGCTGTATTTCAGGAACCATATTTTTGCAGTAAAATGCTACGATAAAATTCCTTTGCAGAAGACAAAAGGTATTTAAGGTGAACAATATCGGTCACCGGAGCTGACAAAAAGACGAAAGACGAGTGGTTCCGCCGCCGCGTTGCGGGAACCGACGTGATTTCATCGCGAGCCTTTTGTTTTTAGTTTGGTTCCTCTGTTCTTACGGCGGACGTGAAGAGATTTAACTCGTTTATATTGTTTCAGTTTCTAAATTTCATTTTAAATGTTTTCTGAATTGTTTGTTACATCATTGTTCCACTTGATGTATTCACATCGAAATCGTATTTGTTTATTACATGTCACATAATATATCGTGACCAGTGAACTTATAATCTTTGGTATTCATGGACCTGTCTGTATCCTAACATAATACATAAACATTTTGAATTTTAATACCACGTAAAAAGCAACAGGTAGTAGTGTCATATTATCAAACGTACTAATTTACATTTCAGGCGGACGTTGGTATATCGTATTTAGACAAACGATCGTAGAGTCACAAGACAATCAGCAACATTAATGTATTTAGTGATAATGATATAGAAGAAAACATAGTGATGTTATCACAAAGGGTTGGTGGTGACCAACCCTTTTTGATTTCATTATTGATATCTTGAATAATTTAAATCAAACTTGAATGAAACCAAGTTCTCATTAGCAGCATTCAGGTGCCAAACGCCGCAACACTTCCATTGTTCTCAAGTAAATGATTCGGAAAGCTATTACGGCTGAGCACTTCTCGGTCTCGAGTGAGACCTTCACCGGCTCTATTAATCAGAGACGGCAAAACCTCGTCTCGCCACCGTAGTGACCAGTGGCCGGTGACCAGTGACCGGTGACCGGTGACCAGAGATCGAGGGCTGAAGGTACCTCCAGTTTATTGGATTACTGGATATTTTTTTCGTTATATTCATCGTGATATTCATTTCTTTAGTCGTTTTTTAAAGGTTTGCACTAAACGGATGTCAATGGGACACAATTATTTTACACGTATCTGAACTTCTCTTGTTAATAGATAGATTAAATATTAATATTGTTTGAATAAATACATAACATAAACAATACTATACATAATATTTACTAAATTGCATAATAATAATGTGCTTAGAATTCCTGCTGTTAAGTTGTGGTTATATTATGAACACAACACGGATTGAGTGATGAGTGTCTGATCGTGTAGCGAGTCGCGAGGGTTCCGTCAGCCGCCGGCTTAGTTCTGTTATAGGACGGTTAGCAGTTGATAGTGTCACCTACGGGATTTGGGAAACTAGGTTGAGCTGCATTATTTATTTTTATTATTATGATTTGACTTACATACATTTACTTTAAATTTACACAATCTTCCAACACTATTAGGTAAATAATTTTTCAACACACGACAGACACTTCTCGTTTATCTTAATAAGAATAGTCTTATATGTTTGTAAACCACAGCGAGGACGTAGTGGTGTACGAACTGTCACACAAATGGAAGATTAATAGCGCCTTCATGTTAGGTCGCAAGCAACGCGACATCAGCGCGGCAGCAGCGCGGCAGCAGCGCGACTGCAGCGGATGCCTTCACATTACAAATACAGTCGTGCGACTTGTTTAGATTAGGGTGGCCAGTTCATTTAAATCCAATTCCAATGAGGAAAAATCATTGTTGCTCCTGCTTTGGGGTAGTTTTTGAAATTTTGGGGTGATATTATATACAATTTTGTGCCCATATCTTTTGAATGTCTGATCCGATCAATTCAAAATTATGAACATGCAGAGATTATATTAATACTCATCAATCGGTACGAGGGTTTTTTGACACTAGGGTTGTTTTTGAGAAATAGGGGTGTTAAGTGAGACGAGAAGATTTTTGCCTTGTTCGGTGTCATTTGAAAGAGTATATCAGCTGCAACTTACCTAAGGACCTTCAAAGGACGCGTTAAGAGGTTTTTAACCCCTTGCTTGGTATGTCTTGTAGGATATATTGTAAAGGGGGTTGACTTCACAAATAACTTTCTTTTGGTTTGCTAAAACCACCCGTGTATTTAAATTAAGGGTTGCAAAAGGGGAAATAAGATTGAAGTCTTGAAAATGTGTGAAAACATGAATCATCATATGTAATTGGGGTTGAGACTGCAGATTTCAAAACAAGTTTATTTTTGCCCTTATTAGGGGTGGTTTTTAAGATGAAGGGGGCAAAGGATGATTATCAGGTCTTCGTAGATAAAAAAGGGTACTCAGAATTTCATTAAAACTGGTCTATTTATGTATCTCCTGTTATTCACTCAATGGGGAAGTGAGTCTATAAAATCCAAGAATTACTTTTGGGGTGTCATGCATGTGTTTTGACTGCGCATATTCCATATCAACAGTACATAATTGAAAGAACTTACTGTATAACTGTGATGTACGGCCACGCTAAGCAGACATATTGGTGCTCACAGTTAAAGTATTGTTGACACAAAGAAAACAGCTGCTGCCTTGGTTGACTTTACGACATCCGTAGGCTGGAAGGGTAGATTTTTAAATCACGACTACTAAGGCAACGGTTTTGTGAGCACTTTTCAAAACGTGATAAATATTTGTTTCATATTCGTTAGGATATTATAATAAGTTAGCAACAAAGAGAGAGCCTCGAACACTTAAGGTGAGTAAGGTGTATTGAAAACACACTTTTATCGTTTGTTAATTACCTTCTAATTGAGAAATAATCTCCGTCACAAACCAGACATCACGAGATCTCAGTTCGGGCGAACTACTAGTGTAGTTTGTTGTAGTAAATAATTAAACTAATAGTGGACTGACTGACTGACAAGCAACGCATAGATTAACCCATTAATCGCTAGAATTTGAAATTTAGAGGGTGTACTTCTTACACGGTGGTTCCAACATGGGGTGTTATAAGAAAGGATTATTCCCACAAAAACGAAGTCAAAATCAAAATACGTTTATTTACTAAGATTTTATTCTTTAATAAATTTTAATTTCATTGGATCACCGACAGGGATCATTTTAAAACGTCAAATCTACCGCCCGTTCGGAATTGCGACCAGCACACAAGGAGAAAGGCCAGAACCTCGGTTTAGTAAATTTGTCGATGAACCATTATATTTCAAAGCTCCGTGCGTTCTACATTCTTTACAAGTACCTTAAATACAAAAGTCCCAAGCTAGGTTGGCTGAACGCATCTATTCATCATCTAGCTCTGAAGAAGTCGACCGTTCCCCTAAATCAAACAAACAATACGGCGACACAAGCTGTACTCACGAGTCATCCGCTGGCGCAACGCCAACCGACCACCTCCGGGAGTGTTACAACATACATACATACAGGGTACAAAAACCCTCCGAACTGATATATCTGTTTTCATGATCTCTTGATGAATGATGTTAAACGATGTAAGTAAAATCATAAATGTAATGACAAAAATCTCAACTTGGGAAGCCCAAATGAGTCAACTGTTTAGATTTTTGAGAAGAAAAAGGTCACTCTGGCCGTGATCTGAACTTGGTTAGCGGAATGTTGCGTGTTGCAAAATGTTTAAATATACAAGGTTTCAGTTATGTGTTCTAAAAACCATTTAATATTGAATGTATGAAGCGCAAACGTATGTTAATACAGAACTATTCAGCAAACAGCGGAACTTTAGACAAAGGCAATTAAGGGATGTGTCTGATAACCGATTGTATACTCCGAGATACAAACTCACTGTGACATAAAACCAGGCTTATTATATGTGCATTCAAATTTATAATAAATTGCCAGAAGAGGTTAAAAACTCTTTCTGGTGATATTTTTAAAACAAAGCTTAAGAGATGGCTAATGAGTATGTGTTACTACTCTTTACATGACTATTTTAATTATAGGGACATTCTATTATAGCCTATGACATTTGTTATTATTATTATATTGACAAGATTTAGTACCTAAGAAATTGTTAATTCTCACTCCGATTGTTTATTTTCATCTCAAGGAAATATTATGTAAAACATTTGCATGCCTGATCGGTAGGACACAATGGACATATTGTAATTACTTACCAACTTATCACATGTTCTGGCAAATAAACGATCTTATCTTATCTTATATTTTCTTAATCACGTGACTAGTGGCCAACTTACCTTATTTACGAAATGTTATTTTTTTCTTGATACCAGGTTAGACGTAGGCAAAACCTTTCCCTGTCGAACAATCAAAAGGGAAAAAAATGTACTTCAATATAAATACCAACAATATAATATAATAACCAACAAACGTGTCAACCCCGTTGATAAAAGTGTTTCTAGATGTGAAGAGTATGTTATAATTACTAATAGTACTAGTAGTACTAGTAGTACTAGTAGTACTAGTAGTTCGCCCCGGACTGAGATCTCTGGATGTCTGGTTCGTGTATAAACCACATCATACGTCTTAGCCACGCACTACGTGTGCTTTAATTCCTCCATACTCTTGCCCACTTTTGCTCGATCTCCCTTTTGTTCGCCTTAGTGTTTGAGGCTATCTGTCAGTGCTAACTTTCATACTACGCAGCGCCGGAATGAGAATATAGCACTGACAGTACGTGTGCACATTATAATAAGTCTATAAGACACCCCTTCCAAATATGATAAGGCTCATGGTTTCCTCACCATGTGTTGATGTAGTTGTGGTTAAAAAATCTACCCCTCCAGCCCACGTAAGACGTAAAAGTAAACCAAGGGGGTTTCCCTTGGTTTACTTTTATGTCCATAACTACCATAAAGGGAGTAGCTTCCTTTTGCGTAAAAACAAAACATTTACTGTGAACACCAAACTCTCTGCCAAGCATGTGATGTTTGCCAAGCCTTACAGTTTTGGAGGAAGCTTATTATATATTGTGGTGGACAATAATGGGCTGTTCATGTGGTATGTGGGAATTCTAACAGCTTGCATGAACAAACAAAACATTCCAATTGTTTTTTTGGATTTAATTGATACCTTTGACTCAGCAACCTAATCGAGAAAAAAATATGAATAAACAGACCATTTTCAATTTAAATTAGAAGCTAAATACCCTAAATATCTTGGAAGAACTGAATCAATATTTTTAATCTACATCTCGCCCACGGATGTTGTAAAGTCAACCAAGGGGAAGAAGGCAGCAGCTTTTTTCTGTGTGTAAACGAAACATTAACAGTGAACACCAATCTGTCTGCCAAGCATGGTGATTATGGCCAAACCTTAAGAGGATTTTTTTTTCACATTGAGGTAGACAACAATATGCTGTTAATGTGGAATATACGAAGACAAACCTATTGCTTGACAACTCAAGAGTAATTCTTGTATTTTAACGACGGTTTTCCAACCCTATACAGTGAATAACAAAATTAAATAGACCAGTTTTAATCAGATTCCGAACACTCTCTCTGATTTTGCAAGACCTGAGGATCATCCTTTGCCCCTTCATCTTAAAAAATACCACTAATAACGTCAAAAAATAAACTAATTTTGAAATCAGCTGTCTTAATAAAAAAAAAAGGAGGAGGGTTCTCAATTCGTCGGAATCTTCTTTTTTTATGTCTGTTCCCCGATTTCTCGAAAACACCGGGACCGATTTGGTAAATTCTTTTTTTGTGTTAAAGGTGGTCATATCATCATCATGATGATGAGTCATAGGATCTGATGATGGGATGGGATGACGGAGATATCGCGGGAACTCTTCAAATATTATAGGCACACTTGAAGTGATATGGATATTTTAAGTAAGGATAAAACGGACCCCTTGTCTTCAAGTAAGGATCTGATGATGAGATGCTGAAGAAATCGAGGGAACTCTTCAAATTATAGGCACACTGACCACCTGGAAGTATTACCCTTTCAAACAAAAAAAATATTTTCCATATCGGTCACGGCGTCTTTGAGTAATCGAGGAAAATTCATAAAAAAAGATACTGACGAATTAAGAACCTCCTCCTTTTTTTAAATCGGTTAATAATGTTGTGCTAATCCCACATAATGTAGGATAAAAAGCAGGAAGATGATAATGATTAATGGTTAATTAAATAATTTAATAAAATAAAATAAATTAATTTAATAACAACAAATGATCCACATTTTGTTAGTAAAGTATTTTACTTAAAAATATTTGGTATAATGTTTATGGGTGATTTATTTGAATTGAATGTAGAGACACAAAATTGACATAACATAAAATGAAATTTATTATGAGTGCGATATCAATAGGCGACGGTTCAGCTCATCAAATAATGATGTATGAGTAGGTACAGTGAACGAGAATGGTACACTGACATTGTGTTAGCATTCCCGTATGCCACCGTTACTTTACGACGGATATGAAATTCTAGTGGCGTATGTCGAAGGCATAGTAGAGAGGTATCAGATCTTCCAGGTTATAAATTCCAAGTATTTGAGTGATCTTCGCAATAACTTATCTCGTGCATTGCTAGTCTTAGTGCATGGAAGCTATTCCAGTCATTCGTTGGATGGTCATCTTATGATTTCAGATTTTTTACTGGCCACATTATAACAAAGATTGCTATACAAGGCAACTCACAATTTTTACATTAAATTGAGGTATTTATATAATGTTGCCCCATTCTTTTTGTGCGTGTGGTAAAGTGGCATTCTAACGATAAGTCATTAGTGTCAGCTTACCAATGTTTACAATTATATAATACCAGCTTGTAATTTTTTCATGGAGTCAACTGGCACTAGTGTGATATTTGAAATGTTAGTCAATACCTACGTTATCTTCCCCGTACTTACTTAACGCATGTTCCAAGCTAACATCGCACTAAGTGCATGTAACAAAATACAACCTTGCAGCACTTTATCATTGAATTAGGTCCTACCCGGCTCCAGGTCCCGACTCCGTGGCGGATAGCGTAAGTGTCAAGTTAGATTGTGTCCGTCTAACTTAGATGACGAGCTCTCGAGATATGAAAGCTAGTTTACGATCGACGGTGACGCGCTGAAGCGAGCGATTTATGGCTTATTAAATCAATCCTTCATAAAATCTAGTATCTATTCAATTCACTTTAGAATATTTTCAATCTATTTTAAATTTATGACTGTAGCTTTATCTATCTAAATATATATAAATCAAAGGTGACTGACTGACTGACATAGTGATCTATCAACGCACAGCCCAAACTACTGGACGGATCGGGCTGAAATTTGGCATGCAGGTAGATGTTATGACGTAGGCATCCGTTAAGAAAGGATTTTGATTAATTCTACCCCCAAGGGGATAAAATAGGAGATGAAAGTTTGTATGAAACTTTGTCAATTTTAAACCGATCGGGCTGAGACTTTGCATGCATAAAGCTACTATGACGTAGACACCTCCTAAGAAAGGATTTTGAGATTTTGCATTTGTTTTGTTTTGGTTATAGACTCTGCTTTGTATTTGGCATTTGTTTTGTTTTCGTTTGGTTTAAGTATAGGTTTTGTCGGTTAGACTTTTTTAAAATGGCTAAAGAAAATCTGAACGTTAATGGAGAAGTTGAAGAATGTACTGTCGTTTTTAAGTTTTGTAGGCCCTATTTTTTTACACACGCTAAACAAAAGTAAAGCTGCAAAAACGATACCTAATTAATAATAATACTTCTAAACGCGAGCGAAGCCGCGAGCAAAAGCTAGTTAGTTAATAAATTTCTATCCTATTATATTACCGAATACAAGAAACTTACGTACTTTACTTAGCTCAGATACCGTTTGATGTATCATTTTTGAAATGACCTAGTTATCTAGTTTTAGGTCTAAGTATACAATCACAGTGCCCTTAGCCTAATATCCTAGAAATGTGTTGGATTTAAAGTTAGAAGCCACAGAGCCGAGTCCGCGCTGTGGCCACGCCTTTACGTAGTCGGACCTGTGAGTACTCCGCAGTCCACGGTGCAACCGTTGCCGAATAACGGTTTTTGTGCTGTTCCCACACAAAGCCATAACCTTACTATTCTGCCTTGCACTCTGTAGGTTGTTGGTTCGATGTTGTCTGATGTTTGTTCTGTGTTTGGGTCACTGCGATGCTTAGTTTGACGGTGTCCGGGTTTCCGAATATTTCATTATGCAAGTTCTAACATTGTACACATTATTATGATGTTTCCGATATCTGACGTGATGACTTTCCTGATCTTTTATCAGTATTAAATGTTACAAATAATATTGCATCGCCAAGCTCGAGCTGATATTTATATTTTGAATCATTTTTGAATGTTATTTTGTAACTTGTGTTTCTGTTTGGGGAAATGGTTCTGATTGAGTGCACACTGCTCTAGGCGACATGACAGTAGTAAGCTCGTGGAATCGGGACTCGCATACAACTTTCATTAAACATGACTGAACTTAAAACAATCAAATGTCTCGCACATAGTGCGTTCAAATCGTACCTCTATATATACAACAAGAAATAAGAACGAAGAAATACACTTTATACTGAGTAACTTGTGCTAGTTGCTTTGTCCGCGTGGTATACTGGGATAAGAAGTTTACTTACTGTATAATGTTTTCCTGGTCCAGAACAAAATTTAAGTATACAGTGTCTCAGCTCAATTTGATTAGTAGTTTTTACGTGAAGGGGCAACAAAGGCCAAATCCGTTTTGTTATAATTATATGTCATCTCATTCCCATCCCAATGGAACTTAGTTTTGTAAAATATTGCCTATTTTTTTATATTGTTATTGAATGCGAAAATTATACAAATTTCATTTAAATTCGTTAGATAGTTTGAGCGTGACTGACAAACATTGAAGCTTTGGTCACTCCACGCAAACACTGCACCGGGATAACGGTAGCGTCAATGTGTCAATGTAAGGTCCAAGCTCTACTGATACCAAATTGCATCCAGATTCTTTAAGCCGTACTAACGTAATTGAGTAACAATTAAGTAACTAACGTATTTTAACTATTTTGCCATCCCACTGCACTTTTTTAAAATGTTTAAAAATTAACTAATCAATTAATTAATTTATTTAGTAGGCACACAAAACAGAATATAATAAATACATAACAAGTTTGAAGATATTTACAATTGTGATCTAGATTATATTCCAAAACATGTGTGCAAACAACACAATACGGTTAAAAATAAGGGCAGTATTTGCGTATACCGTAGATATTACATAAAATTAAACGGATTGCTTTGTGAATAGCCAAGTTAAGCACAAGCGGACCGAGTGGGCCTCCTTGATGAGCTTCCACTTTTATTTTTCTCGAAGAAAAGGTTGGAAGGAAGTCTCTAGACTTGATAAAGGGAAAGGGTGTGATGTGGTTTTATCCTAGTAGTATCAAGTTTACGCAAAATTGAGTCTTCGTTTTCCGGATTCATGATGGCGTGGATGGCAGCCTCGCTGTCCAGGCGTGAGCCAAATCCCAGTTGGTGCAGCTGCAAGTAACTGGTCATTTTCTCATTGACGTAGCAGCAACCCAGTTTGGCAGTCAAGCGGCGAAAAACGCTGCCCACCTCTATCGGTCGTAAACCACCATATTTTTTGTTAAGCACAGATGCTTTGAACAAAAAAGATTCTATATCTACCCCGTACCGATGCGGGCACACAACGGGGTTCAACTGTTCACTAAGTAGAACGTTCGCTAGTCTAATTAAGCACCCCATGAGGTGCCTCCCGTTCTCTCCCGCTGACAACTGACTGGAGGTCAACTCCTTAAGATGAGCTGGCCGGAGTCCGTCCAGGCCCGCTGATCCTGTGTTAAAATAACCCAGCGCTAAAATGACGTCTTCCATCGTAACTGTTACCGCAGAAACCGTTGAGCCCAGATCATGAGGAAAACTGAGTGGATGCGAATGGCCCGGGTGCTTCAATTCTAACACAACCAGCGTGTCAGGATCCCGCCGTAAGAAGGAGTCGTCCGACATAACTTATAAACATATTTTGTAAAATGTCATATATCGACACTGTTACATTCAAATCTTCTTATAACAAGTCACAGCTATTAAGACCCACTTAAATAAGTATCACTGCGTACTAACATATAAATATATTCAGACTTTTTTAGGAAGGATTAAATTTATAACCCGGTAAATTTAAAAGTGTTTAAATATTAACTAATTAATTAATTAATTTATTTAGTAGGCACACAAAACAGAATATAATAAATACATGACAAGTTTGTAGATATTTACTATTGTGATCTAGATCATATTCCAAAACATTATGTGCAAACAACACAACACGGTTAAAAACAAGGGCAGTATTTGCGTATACTGTAGATATTAAATAAAATTTATATAAATACTCATCTGAAAGAACACACAAACATTTACAATATATATGTTTATCACAAATATATTAAAGATACTTAAAAAAAAAAATAGAAAATATTATCTCACGCGCACTTTAATACAAAAGTCGCAAGAGCGGTCTTTTTAAATGTTGGTAGACTACTTGTGAAAATATCTTGAGTTGCGATGTTCAATAGACAAATCACTAAATGAGCGACGCATCCTGACCACGGGATTGTAATAACATGGATTAATAAAGAAGCCAATATGCTTATTTTGTGCTTACTTTCAGGGTATAATCTTCATACTAAATTTCATCAAAATCTGTTTAGCCGCTTAGGCGTGAATGAGTAACAATCATTTATTCAAACACACAAACTTATGATTTAAAAAAAATGTGTAATTTGATAGAATAAAGCTGTAACTGAACAAGGGAAACAATCAATGTGTGTGTGTGTGTGTGTGTGTGTGTGTGTGTTTGACACTGACGCAATAATTGTTTAGGAACCGAACGCGCGCAGACCGAGCGATCCGACCTAACTTCAAGTTAAATTGAAAATTTCAACTTGTACCAACTTCCGTGACGTCAGTGTCTTACACGACCTGATAGCGAAGAGAGACTAAACTATACCGTGCTACTTGATGGGGGCTGTGTAACAACCTTAACTAGACAATTCAATATTAATCTGGGTGCCTAACATGAGCGTTTATGAAGGGTGGGTCAAAACAAGTACTCCTCCCCACACTTGGCACAGCTGGTATCGTGGCAACCAACAAACAATCGCCGCTTGAAGAGCCTCCTCGTGGACAGTCAACGGTACACCCACGTCTCGTGGCTGTCAGATACAGACAGCCAAGATACGTTTTGAGGAGTTTTATAGTTTATTTGTTTAATTACATGTCCCAAGTCTAATATATCAATACATCACTTCACACATCACACAAAAACAGTCTACTAATGGGCTGTTTATCGGCCATTCTCCGATTCACTGGTTTTTATATGTCCGTGCTTATAACATCAGTAATATTATCAAATTCAAGAAAGGTGGGTCTGCAGCTTTCCTGGCGCCAGCCCACGGGTTTGCCAACCTAGTCACCGTTTTACTTCTGTCTAATGGTGACGGGGGAAGCATACCTTTTGTGTCGGATGCTGTGTCAGCTTGGTCGGCTCTTAACTCAGGTGCCTGATGCCTGAATCAACGCATGTTCAACGAGCATGGGATGACGTAGGGGTAAAGCGGGTTCAAGAACAATTGTAAGAGTGCGTTGGGAGTCGATAAGGCCAGATTGCGAGCTGTGTCACAACCTGAGGCTTGGTGACAAGCGGTTCGTTCACCTCACCTGGGCACTCTTCTCGACGATGACTCTGCGTGTGGCAAAGAATTGATCGCTATTCTGCGTGGCAATGCTGCAAGCATTATGGGCACTTTTGCACCGGGAATGGTCTGGGGTGGGTTATTTAATGTTTTTTTTTAATGTAGTTTTTTGGATTTGAAAGTTAAGTACTATTTACCTATTTAACTATTTATTGAATTTCGTTTCAGCAAAATGTAAAAAAATAACCTATTAAGGTGCTTTTTTGATTTGTTTGTATTACTGTTTTTAGATAATTTTCAATGAAAGTGACTCATTATAAAAAACAAATGACAATGAATTTTATTTTTTCACAACAGTTTATTTAGAGTCAGTGTTAGCTTTGAAGATACTATAATTATAATATACTTGTGTACAAATTATTGATGCGTGATATTGTATCGACTTATTGATATTTTCTATTTACATTCATTCTTAGATATACCTAATTACTCTTAATACTCTTAAAATGTTTAAGTCTCAATAAGTAAAAAATCACTTGTAATAGTCAAATGCCTCATTAATTGTTAAATTCGTATATTGTATGTGTTTAATATTTAATGAGTTTAAGACAAATAAGGCCAAAAACAAAACAGGGTACGGTAATTATGCGGAGAACGCCTAATGTCTAGAATGACCGTTATGTCCACTGCTAGATAGAGCCTCTTCCAAAGCTGGAGCGTTTTGCTATAATCACTAAGCTTGTCAGTCAGATTGGTGATCCCAATAAAGGTGCAGATAATACACAGAAGGTAGCTGCCGCCATACTTCTGGTGAGATCTCTTAGTCGGCTTTTACGATATCCATGGGCTGAGTTGGAGGGGTTAAATCTTAAGTCGCGACCTACGGCAGTTTATTAACAAATATTGAATGGGACAACAGGAACATGTTCCTATTTGCAGTAACACGTTGCATTAAATAATTTAATTCGGCTACATTTCAAGCAACTGTTATTGGTTGCCGATTGTTTCAATGACCAGTTATTGATGAGTTGGCTTAGATGTGGTTACGAACGTCAAGGTTGGTGTAATAGTGTTTCAGTAGAAAGGCCCCTTGCAGTATTATAACTCCGCGTTCGCAACTTGTTTGCAATCAGAGCGTGGAAACTACACGATCATAAGTTACTGTAAAATGAGAGACTGAAGAGATTCGCGGGAACTTGCTGTAAGTTGGGGAATACTTTGTAATTCAATAATTATTTAACGTTATGGCTCTTTTGTTCAACACAGTAATGTATTAATGAAACCAAGGAAAGTCATACGACATGTTATGAATATCCACGATTTGCGTAAGTAAGAACTTCGTTTTCTGCCTCACATACTCCACTATATCTTCAGCCTTCATGGAGGGCTTCCGTTTCTTACGAACCACAGTGGAGCCACAACAGGTGCAGCGCTGGGAAAAGCTCCTAATCTCTGTTTCTATTCCCTTGTAACCATTTTACGATGCCTAACTTCAGCATAATGTCGTGTAGCCGACGGCTACACTGCGCTCAGCATAAACCAATACAACATTTTAGTTTCCTTCTGTAACATAAGAGTACACTAAAATAAGATTTTACTCTTTTTTACTCTCTAATCTTACCAGATCATAAATTGGGAAAGAGATATTGACGTCCGTGTCACGTACCTAAGTAGATGCGTGTAATAAGATGACTTTGAAATCTCTAAGATATATTCATATGCAAAGAGGTTTAAGTAAAACCATTATTATCGGAAACAGCGCGCGGCGGCGGGTCGCATGTGCGCTATTCACGGATCTCCAACAAAACAGATAAAACTTATAAAATATGAATCGGGGGACACTTTCCCCCGTTTGCGGTTTCAGACGCATTACTGACACCACGTTATAGAACCTCGTGTCGTCATCACATTCTCGAGAGTGAGGGCAGCAGATATACGGAGGCGATGAGACCGAAGTATCCATCGATAAGGCGGTACATAAACATCGCGGATGCTTCGCCGTGGCTCGACCTTGCCAAACAATATGGCTGCGCTCTATTCACATGGATGGGCAGCAGCACTAACTGAATACCTAATCCAATCATTATTATTTATACAAATATTTTGATCACTGACCCGTCTGCCAAGTTTATTGATTATGGCCAATCATCATTGCACCCTAGGCACTATGGGATTATTTTAAAGAGTATATTGTATATTCGATTTCTGTAACGTAAAATATGATATATATAACAAAAAACTAGTCGTCCGCATGTATTTCACAAGGTATATACATACCATACTTATTGCATACCACGATACAACAACTCCCATAGTGCCAACAATTGTCTATAAGAAGCTGATACGTAAAATATTATCAAGGCTTTGTATATATTTCACAAACAGATTTACAAAAAGCAAACCTTTTTATAAAATCTCATAGAAACATGGAAACTTACATTGTGCTTATGAAATAATAGCTAAAGTGACCGTTTCATTTTGAGCCACTGCATTGAAACAACTTACGCTTTACTTTACAATATTTCAAGAGGATGGAAAAGCAAGAGGTCTCTGTAAGCTGGCGAGTTGGTGCTATGAAAGGACCAGACTTTACGAGTTTCTAGTGGATTTTAAATTCGTTCGAATACTCGTCGCGGCGCCAAAGTATTGTAAGTTTGTAACATTGTGACGACTTGCTACAATGCATTGTATGGAAACTCATGTTCATGTAAAATGTATGTCCGGCGCATGCTATGTCCAAAGCTGTAAATAACTTATCTGAAATCTGTTGATACAAACTCCAACCCAACAACATGTCGCTCGTTTGTTGGTGGTTATTTATGTTTGTCATTACTACAAAGCCTAAAGTTGTGAATCTGATTATGACATGACATTATGGATAAAAAAACATTGAAACGAATTGTTTGATAAAACATAATGTACCTGTCAAGTGTTCGCGGCATCGTCAAGAAATAATAGTCGTGTACATAAAATACCTATTCCAAGGATGTACGGGTAACTTGGTAACTAATAAACGATATTATTCATTAAATAAGTGAGAAAACTACATAAAAATGCAGAAGGCACTGGGTGCGCCAAGTCTTACCTAAGGAGTCGACAGAATTTGCAAATCCAGGTATCCAATATAACTTTATTAAATTCTCACCTCGCCAATCAGATATGCAGATCGTGAAACGAGCTACATTTCCGTGTTAGAAGTTATAAACTTGAGTTGAGATTCGATTGGCAATCGATGGCGCTACTGGGAAGTTTCTTGTAGAAAAATTACTCTACTATTACTAGTGTGCTAGTATCTTTTCTGCCAATCTAAATTGTATATTATTGAATTACTTACCATTTGTTAGCAAAATGTTCCTTAACGAATCTTTTCATATTCTTCTTATACACTTATAATATGAGTGTAACGGTTCAATATCAGTACATTCAATAAATTTTGAAAGTGTAAAGTGGAAGAAACACTATTACCGATACTGAAGCGAAAACAATAGTTTTTTTTTTCATTTTGAACCATGTCTGTCTGTCTGTCTGTTTCGTGAACTGCGAATTCATACCTGCTGCAACACCGGATGGGTGTTAATGCAATGTGTGTCAGGTGTGTGATAAAGCTAGGACAATAAAATGTAACATGGATTTTGAAGTATAATTTTATATTTGTTAGGGCAAGGGCTTGGACTTCTAATCGGTTTTGTAACGTCGCACTATATTCTCCTCATTCAATTATTTCCCCAATTGTAGGAAGAAGTTTCCCATAACTGAGCTGGGCATTTTGATATTCATAAACTTCGAAAACTTTGCGCAAGTAAAACTGCGCGGGGTTAGCTAGTAGTAATATTTTAAATGCTGCATGGTATAACTTACTTCGGCGATAAAAGACGTTTATTTACTTTTACCTTCTATAATAATGTTTTAACTAATTATTAGTAGTTTAGTGCCTCTCCCTTGTGATGAAACCGAGAGTCTATCGATCCTGACGTAAATCCCAATAACTTTGCTCTTTGTTTCCCATCTATGTCATCCTTACTCCTACTTATCCAAATTACGCATGCACACGCACATATACACACACACCCTCTCTCTCACAAACACACACAATACACACACACTCAGTTCAGTTCAGTAATTCTGTTACTAAATTAGATTTTGCTCTGTTAGTAGTGCAAGTCTTTTGGTAATTCATTAAATGTAATTCGGTGGCAAAGGCTAGCCCTAGTGTGGGGTCATCTAGTAATTGTATATCTAATTTAAACTTATTGGAAATAAATAAATTTGAATTCTAATATAAATAATAAATATTTTTCACCTAAACCTCTCCAAATGCGTATCTCGAATAGACTTGATAACATAAAGATCACTTTCATTATGATGGAAAGAAACAAAATCTATTGCGTCAGAGAAATAGTTGGAAGTACTTAGATTGATAATCACAATGATAACTCGTTTATTATGTTTCATTTTGTGCTTTATTTTTGTAGATTGAAAACAGACCTTGCAACTCAGTTGGCAGTATCTCTGTTTTCTGCGCTGTGGGTTGGATTTCCACTCAGCACAAACATTTGGTTGTTTCACATGACGAATTGACTTGAAATATGTTAAGTTTGAAGTATGTATGCCCGGATCGATAGCGCCCTCCACTCCCGTTTGATGTCATGTCTACCCTAAATTACTTGGGTATTTGTAATTGAATGCCATAGCCATGGTGACGCAATCGATATATTTAATGGTGGTCATATGCATAAGTTTAAAAAACTAGCTTATGTCGCTTTGCTTAATCATTAATTTTCTTCTTGTTATGCTTGTATCTAAATTTGTTTAATCGTGATGTGTACACATGCTTTGGAATACCACCTAGTTTAAAATTTATATGTTTCCTTTTATTTATCTGATTGTTTGGTTGTATTCTGTTTTGTGTGCCATATGTAATAAAATAATAAAAATAATAATAAAGAATGTATGAAGAACCGTCTAGCTGAGACCATTCGTGCGAAGTATAAGGTTGGCTTCTTATAAAACCTGAAACGATGATTATTATGAACTCGTTGGGCAACAATGAGGTCTATTACAATGGAGCCAGCCGTCCCAAAAATAGTTTTGTTTAGCAGTGGGCTCATATGGGATGAAATGAAACATAGAACCATGGTGCGAGTGTAACTATGCGGAGTAAGCTAGTATAAATATTGATTATCTAATTATTAAAAAAAAAAAATACTTATTTAACAGCTCGTTCGAAAATCTTAATGTTTAGTTGCGTTTAACTGAATAAACTTTATTTAAAGATATTATATGAATGAATAAATAGCTCAGTACCTACTTTAATTTATTTTTCATTTATTTAATGCATATGTATGCATAAAATAAATGAAAAATCAATGACTTTTTGCTTAAAATACTCTATTCTATAAATTGAATACCTATATTTTTCACTGATAATGTCAAATAGAATACTGAGGTGAGATAGCATGATTGTCATAATTATGGTCACAACTTTATAATATTATGTTAGCAATAAACGACCATCTCATTCTTTTCATGAATATACTTCATCATACATATACCGAATTAATTAACCCTAATATACTTGCACCCAATTACAGTGACTAGGTAAATCTAAGATACCACGGTCTAGACTAGACCGAAGTCTGGAATAGTCTAGACTTAATTAAATTATTCAGTGCACTAGAAATTTCATCTCACGTTGAAGTTAACGGCCAATATTGAGTCTCGTTATACAGATTGGGTAAGTTTCATAGGGTAGGTTGCCTAGGTTACCGAGCGTTACCTTTTAATGTTTTAGTGGGTGCAATATCACCTTCTAACTCTGCCACATTACAACCAAAAACTTTTATTTACTTACTAATATGAAACAGAAAATGGAACCTTCATCTAATTAAACATTATGTTGAGGTACAGATTCATTAGTTTTATTTTATACAACTAGGAGACGGTAACTAGGCCGAGCCTTTCTACTTGTGTGCTGGTCGCGATCCCGAACAGGCGGTAGATTTGACGTTTCAAAATGTTACTACAGTACTCAACGTTACCTACATACGATAGACGGAAGTCCGTGTGCAAACCTATAATTGGCGAGTAAACACATTCGGATGGGAAGCCTAGTGCTTTTACGTCGGATACATAACGTAACCTACCTATTTCTAGGTATACTCATCGACTTAATACTGTATTCTAGAACCACTATACTATAGAACAGTGGTAAAGTTTGCTGTGGTGGCTTTAAGGAACTGTTTTGACCAAAGTCAGTTCAGTGATCAAGTATTCGTAATGAAAAACAGAAAAGGCACGGTTTTAGTAAAAGTTTAATAAAATAATAAGGTGAAGATGAAAACTAGTATTATCGTAGTATTATTATTCAACCCAGATTAATTCACTTCGTATGGCATCACTGCATCCGCGAACCGAACGATTGCATTAACTTGAAACTTGGAGAAACCAAGGAGCTGAAAACTTATGTAACATTCATATTTGACTGTCTTCATTTTATCATTCAAGCTAGTTTTAAGCAATCTAGATTTATATAGGAGTTACTAAACGATGAAACCTATTTCCTAATAAAATAATGAATGCTAAAGTTTGTTTATTTGTTTGTGAATCGTTCTGGCAAAAACTACTAAGCGGATTGAGCTGAACGAAAACTTTCCTCACAATGACATGTGCGCGAGCAGAATGTATTGTTTAAAAATAATTTCTGAACTATTTTCAAACCCTCGCCGTGTTTAACTATACATTTCTAGAGTCAGTTATTTATTTACTAAGCAATGCTCATTCAGAAGATCAGTGACTGATTCTAGATTCCCCGCTATAATATGAATAACTAAATACAAGCTGTCATACGAGAATTTAAAATATAATCTGCTCGACGAAAGTTTAGTTACAAAGTAACTGTACATATAGTTTAGTTGACGAGGGCTAAAAGAGAAAAAGTCGTTTAACTTATCACTTCCCAATCTGAAAACAAATATTGTATTTTTATTGTTCGGTGGCGAAGCGCATGGCCTTTATCTAGTTGAATCTGGAATCCTCAACAGTCTGAGGAGCTGCCTATTTTACTCTAAATACTGGAACACATCAATTTATAAATGTTGTAATGGCGAAAAACTTAGATAGGATAGCTATATAGCTATCCTATCTAAGTTTTTCGCTATCTATATAGATAGGGTAGCTAGCCAGATAGACTTTAAGAACCTTTTTTTTCGAAGAGTCGGTACAAATAAGTAGTCTTGTGCATATCTTGCCTATAACATACCAACCTTACTAGGTAATATAACATTTATAGGGAATAATTATAGGCGTAGGTCACATCCACAAAGAACATAGCCTACACGGCACTGCATTGCGCCCGTCAACTTGAAGCATAAAGGTGTTAGGTCTCGCGTGCCCGTAATTTCACCGGCAACCATACCCTTCAAACCGAAACACAGCAATGCTGCTTGGTGGTAGTACTTCTCCGGACGAGTCCTCTCACAAGGGTCACTACTACTGTTAGAAGACTCTGCATTTGTGATAGGATGCTAAATTTCTGAACGAGAACTGTACCGCTCGACTCATTTTGACCGTTTCATGTATGTATTGTATGAGCGACAGGCCAGGAAGCCTCCACCGCCCCCCCCCACCCCTGGCTAGTCGCTGGCTACTGGCACATGCAGGTCACGTCCTCTCGCCGCGCACTACGCAGCTACCTCCTACCTCCTGTATTATCGCCGAGCGCTAATTATATTTTAACGTTGGTTATGTTTAATTCGTGATGCGTTTGTGTTTGTTGGGAATTTCATGTAATTAAATAATGCGCTGACATTTGCTCGTATCGTATTTCACAATGATTATTACATTTTAGTAACTGTTTAAATTACTGTGTACTGTATGTTTGTTTCACTCGTAACACTTACACAGGTATATACATACGCTATACGAGTAAGTAAATGTTATATCGAAATCGAATAAATTATGAATGATTTGTTATTTTTTTTATAGTTATTTTCCCTATGTCAGCACATTTACTATTGCACACAATATTTCGGTAGGATACATTACATACTGACATTATTAACACCTTTCTACACATATTTCTAGCAGTAAATATTCACTATACTTTATTCTGTATTTCAGTAGTAAAATTACAAGTTAACATAACTCGATAAATAATAATTAGTGTTAATTAATAATTAGTCTGTTATAGTAGTGTAAATAATAATATTTAAGTAAAATAATTGTGTGTAGAAAGTTTATACAATTTAATTGAATGTTGCATATTACCGAAGCTGATCATGGATATAGCCAACGTCATGTGATACGTACGTTAACTCATGTTCGCAATCATTGATTATTACAAGAAAGTTGTAAATGTTTATCTGCATTCATATCAGGGTGGTCTCCGGATCTTTAGGCAGGTTTTTAATGTATTGGTGGTTCTAGCGCCTGTCTTTCCGAACGAATGTTATTATCGAACTTTGTGAATTTGAACAAAGGATTTTTGCCTCAGTGATTTATTTTACCATATTAAACTTAGACATGCATAAAGCTAATTAAGTAATGTGGGGCTTTATAATATAACAAATGTGCTCGCAATTCGTTTTTATTGTCAGTGTGAAGTCCAGAAGCCACCCCCACCTAAGAATCGAAAGAAATTGTAAATGTTGCAAAATGAATGTCACAAGCTAATAGACATTCTCTCCGGGAGTCGGTTCCAAGTAGATACGCTACTCTGCAGACGTAAGGTGCTGCGCGTGACGCTCGCGGCACGCACGCGGCACGCACGCGGCACGGACCCGGGGGAAATTACACGGTAACGAGCTGCGTCCGCTTATACATTATAATTACATTTTTTGTATGAATTATTTAGTTTTCATCACATTTTTGTAATTCAAAACATGGCCCGGAAGCAAATAATGTATGATGTTTTTTTCCATCAAGGTTTTTTAAAGATATAACCTTATAATCACCTTAGTGAGGAGTAAAATCCATTATGGGATCATATACCTATAGGACGAAGGTGTCTTTCATCATCATCGTCATCGCAGCCCTAAAGCTTCTGTTGCAGTACATGGAACTCCCCCCAACTTTACATACCCGGTGAGTGGTATGTAAAGGTGATCGAAGAGGCACTTGGTGTCTAAATATTCAATGAGCGCTTAAACAGATACATATATAAAAGGATACATGATTACTTCATATAAGTCATTATTACCCGATAGACCTATATGCTGTACCATTGCTGTACCTATATTGAATACTTACTGAACTACACATTGGTGTAGTTTTATGTATTATGATTTTTGACGTGTTATGATAATTTATGAATAAACGTGTACGAGCCTACGATAAAAGATGTTGTATTTGCAATAACACAAGTATATTGTTTGACTTATTTATAATGATGTGGTCGACGCGATGGTGTAATGCGGACTGATGGTACGGCGGCGGTGGCGCGACGCTACCCGAAACCTGCCACGATAGAGTAAAACGCTAACGTAGCATTATTGTACGGTTTGTGCATCGTTCAAAACGAATAAACTATAAATGACAATATAAACGTAAGGTGTGTTAATGTTTCATTATAAATGAAACGATACGTTTCGATAAGCTCCAAGTGAAAAAGTTTAGATCCAATCAAGTGTTCCCCAGAAGTGAGTAGCATGCGTCTCACGGGCGCCGACAATCGGTCACGTACGTACGTCGGCGCGGCGCGACTCCTCCCGATGAAAAGCGAAAATCATACCGGCTATGGAAGTTATCATTGAATTTTATGGTCATTCATTTTATGTAGGTACATGGCCCATCCAATCAAGATATCACTAGAAGAAGCTTTTCAGTTACAATAAGTTAAATAACCCTCTCCAGCATGCTTAGGTTCACTCTCCACTTCTTCGTACTTTAATTAAAAAAACTAGCGGAAAACTAAAGGAACTTTGTAACGAGCAACTAATCTAGAAGTTTCCACCTCTCATAACACCAACTCGGCGCTCACAGATGAAATTAAAAAGTTCCTCCAACCTGGATTTCGGATGTTCACGTGGAGTTCTGGTTTTAACTGGCTTTCTGGGAAGCAAAATGAAAATGAATTGTTGAATATTTGAAACTGGACTCCCTTCGTCTTGTTCGTGTGGGCTTTGTCTCAGACATTACGAGATCAGATAGCATGGGTATGTAACGAGCTCAGTACCCGGAAGAGAAGTGATATCATCATACATATCGGATGATTAGGGGATTCCCGCAACCTCCTCACTGAACTGGAAGCAAAACGCACCCGGTGTGTCTACCACAGGATAACACTTATTTTCTATCATATACGTGGCGTAAAGATAGTTTACTTTAATGATTTTATTTGCCAGATTTATTACCTCTGCTATTTGCTAGAGGCGCTGTATAAGTTTTTTATCATTTTCCCTACTGTTCTCGATCGCGATTGCAGTTGGTTTAGACCGATGGTAGAGGTTTGTATTCAATATATATAATAAATATATATAATATATATAATAGTTATTTATTCATGCAAACCATCAGTAATACATCATACGACATCAACAACGTTTTCCACAACATACGCTATATTGCTGAAACTATATGTCAAAACGTCCGGACGGATCGGTCACGGATGTCTTCAAGTGAACCGCTGCGTTTATCCCAGGTCATACCGTCGCATACGGGTCGACCCCAGCTAACAGAGTATAGTAAACAAAATAGGTCCCCGGCAGCTTTGAGCGAGGTGTCCCCGGCACGCTTCCGGGACCGGCCCGCGTCCGGGGACCAATGTGTTTGTTTCCGTTACGTGCCGTTCCCGGGTCGGATGCAGGCGAACCTTTTGTCTATTTATTACGGCTTTTGTTAATGTGCCGAAATGAGTAGAACTAAAGAGTGAGTGCTGCTATAGTTTGTTTAACTAATGAAACCAATACAGGATAGAATTCGGTGCTCTATAGTGATCCCAATAACTATTGCCTCACAAAAAAGGTCTTACGAGGTAGTCAAGTACTTTTTGTTTACATAATAAAAAAATACGTATCTGTGGCGAGCGTGTGATAACTTCAATGAGCTATGTAGGCGAATAGATCTTGACGTATTCTGTACAAGCATCAGTTCAGCAAGGCAACCGCTGAATAGAGATTTTTTGGTGTAAATCAGGTTAAGTGATAAGTAAACTTAGGTTATTCTTTATAATTACATTGTATCAACTGCATGAAACCTAAAACTTACAGAGGTACTATCTGAGTCGATCACTTATTCATATTTTTGTTTCCATTCTGTAATCTAGACGTGAAAACCTGTAATTAGCTTTCTGATTCTATTGCTTTTGTTATTTGAAATTTAAGAGCGGTTTTCCAATAAATATATAACTAATATATTTTGTACTGCGACTATTTTATGAGGATTTTTATTTTTTTATTGATAATAGTCAAGCGTTTGATCACCAGCTCACATGTAAAACAAGTAAAGATGTAGCCTAAGACGCTTGCCTAAAAGGAACCTATTTACTCTGGACTTGAAGACTCCAAGCTTGTACTCGTGCGGAAAAACAGACGCAGGCAAGGAATTCCATTCTTTACTTAATGATAAAGGTAGAGGCGAAACGATGTGTTCGGGACAATGGAACATTTACATGGTACGGGTTGTAGCCAGCCGTACGTCTGCTAGTCCGGTGGTGAAAAGGGGATGGATTAGGTCAAAGATATCGTGCGCACACTCACTGAAGTGGAATTTATAGAACAAAAACAGCCTGGCAACCCGTCGTCTATGTTCTAGGCTCAAATAATTGCAATTTATTATCTGTTGGTTTAATTTTATTATGTTTATTCTCCATACAAAATCATTAAAGCTAACAGATTTTCCTACGTAGGTACAGGTATAGGGGGAAGGTTTGGAATGTGTAAAAAGTTTTTGATTGCAAAAATATATTTTAGAACGAAGCGGCGTTAGCGGCCACATCAGTTTCGAAGTTCAGGTTTTTTATTAAATTACTCAATAAATTGTAAAAGCAATATAATACAAATTATATTACTTGTAAATTACTGGTTCTCATAATGTTCTTGCACCTTGCTCCTTGCACTTACCTTGCCATGTTATATTTACGTGTACAATCTGTAACGTAACGTGTAAACGACAATAAATATTGTTATACAAGATTGATTGCAATCTGTCTTATCAACAAACAATATTATATATATAGGTGGTAATATAATATATATATAACCGCCTCTGTGGTGTAGTGGTTTGCCCACCGATATCAGATCCAGAGGTCTCGTGTTCGATGCCAACAGGGGTACAATAATTTTGTGCTTGGTTTGGTTGGTGGTAGGATTTTATTATTGTCCGACTAGCTACCACCATCTTACCTAAGTCTGTCACCATGACAATAATTCTAAATTGTTTTTATCCGCCATTTAAAAGTAAGATAGCCCTCAGAAGGTGAAGTGCGCCTGCACCTTCAGCCTTACCTCAACTTGTAAGTGAGATGAAAGCCAAGCGCTTCCCGTCGTACAATCAAAATAACGCTCTGCCTAAACTTTATTTAAAAACATGTTATTGCAGAATTAGATTACACTAAGCCGAAGAACTAAATATAAGTTTTTAGGTTTTCGTGGTTATTCACTACATTTAAATTGTCAAACATTTCGGGTTTATTACCACGGTAATATGTAATTTTACCTCGATATTTCGAAGCGGTTTCACGCTCCATGGTCACGAGTAGACTGGTTCGGCGATTGTTTGCAGCTCCTAAGGACAGACATATCTGTCTACCCTCTTTCGGATCCGACGACTACCCTCACTTCGAATTCTTGAACCACTACCATTGTCACTCACTTGTTTGTTACGGCACACAAAACTCACTGTGTCCACACGCGAACTCGTAGTCGACCACTTTTTACGATTGTAGGCCCTTAATACTGGGTTCCAAGTACTGGACAGTCTAAAGCCATCTTCACGATTGAAATTTTTATATTTCGTGATTTCGATTGCTTCTCGCACCAACCGTGGTATGTAGTGGCGTTCCGTCGACAGTACTTGGGGGTTATGTAGTTCTATCCAGTGATTAATCTCCGTTTGCGTAAGATGTTGTGCTATGGCCGATTTCTGTGCGTCGTTGTTTTTCACAGCACGGATGTGTTCTTTCATGCGGTCGACAATGGTACGTTTGGTCTGACCGATGTATGAACTTCCACAACTGCAATTAACTTTGTAGACACCAGGCGTTTGAAAAGGTAGTGGGTCCTTGGGCGAACGAAGTAGCTTTCCTATTTTGTTAAAAGGAGTAAAGACAGTCTTTATCGAGAATTTCCCTAACAATCTGCCTATTTTATCTGTTACTCCTTTCACATAAGGTAAAAACGCGGACTGTCGTTGCACTTCTTCTTTCCTTTTCTTCGGTGTGCGTTTTGATTGGCATGCTTTCACGCGGTACCCGTTTCGCCGTAGAACAGTTTTGACGTGATCTAGCTCATGTGGCAGATGGCTTGCATCGCATATGTCATAAGCTCTTTTCGTCAACGCTTTGACTACCGAGTCCAGGTGACGTGGATGATGATGTGAAGTAGCATGCAAATATTTGTCCGTGTGAGTTACTTTTCTATATACCGAGTGACCTATAGTTCCATCATCTCCAACTATTACCAGCACATCTAGAAAAGCAAGTCTCCGTTGTTCTTCAATCTCATAAGTGAACTTCATTTTGGAATGGATGTTGTTCAGATATACCAAGCACTCTTGTATCTGTTGCTCCTTCCCCCTTAATATACAAAAAACGTCATCTACGTACCTCTTCCATAATTTGACAGTTGATGGGGCTGACTGAATTGCAGTGTTTTCAAAATGCTCCATCCAGATATTTGCTACGATTGGAGCAACAGGACTGCCCATAGCCGAAGAACTAAGCTTACCTTAATGGAGTTTCTAACTCGACTCACGTTGCTACGAAAAATTAATAAAATAGTTGTAAATCCCCCACGTGTGGCAAGTTGCCGCCTTGCTGCCGCCGACCACAGCGCCACGCATCCACAGCGCGACGCATCCACAGCGCGACGCATCCACAGCGCGATGCATCCACAGCGCGATGCATCCACAGCGCGACGCATCCACAGCGCCACGCTGCAGCGGGACGTTCCCCTGACATACTGCTGCTGACAAACTCTTACTCTTACCGTGTGTCAGCTCAGAAGCTAAATTACTATTATCGGAATCCTGCCCGTGTCGTGACCCTGTTACCTATTTACATTCTAAGTAATCGTCTACTGCCTCACTTGGTGTGCTGAAGTGAAGTTCGGTACACTGCGGCAGCTGCCTCGCCGGGATTTGCCGATAGATTTTAATTAATATATAGTTCCCGGAGTCATTCGAGTTCGGAACTAGATCACGTTGTTGTGTAATTAGAATGAATGTCACTGGCGCCGGCGGCGAGTGGCTGGCTTGTGTACAAAGTTACGACGCGTTACACATTTTTAACCGACATCAGAATAGTTCAATTCCCCTCGGCTGGAGGTAGAGGTAGTCCCTCGCTATTTAACTAAATAAAGTATATGAAGTATGCTAGTAATGTGTTACAAATGTGATACATTACCAAAATAGTTATGATTTAAGTTGAATTTTATTTGCATCAGAACAAAAATCTTAGAATCTTAGAAGCATTTTTATATAACTTTTTTCATTTAAAGTCTGCGATGAGGGGAACGTAGGTATCTAGGAGGCGTTAAATGTTTAATGAGCGGAAGTCTTTATTGCTGTAGACGGAAGGGACAAGCTTGATTTCCAAGTTACACTGTTTTATTGTTTAGATGACGGTTGTGAAATTTAACTTGTTTTCCTTGAAAATCTATGTTTTAACTTAGGTTTTAGGTTGTGTTTTATACTTAGTAATGACTTAGTTTTTAGAAGAGAGAAAATTTAGTTTCTACGTGGAAAATATGTATATTTTTAACTCAAAACACCATGGCAGCCCGAAAATGTTTATTACAGTACATGCCATGCACACCAAACTTGGCACGCAGATCGGTGATCGCATGTACTGGTAGGTAAATGCGTTTTTATTGACAACTGGTGTTCCATTTTATAACAGCTTTTTCTATCTGGTTTTAATTTGAAACTTTTCTGAATTGAGTTCCGTGATTTTCGCGTAAGAAACAGATGTAAAGTAGGCGGCCTACTTTTCTACTCTGTTTTAAAATTGTAGAGCCTGCCAAATGTGGCGCGGATCAAAAATGGGGTCGCGAGCTTTGTTAAGCTTTTTTCTAGTTGGTTTTATAAGGTCGTGTCTGTTGGAGGGTATCTAGGATTGACATCAAGCCAAATGTAATGCTAGGCCAATTGTTTGCTCTGCAGAAGGCACGTGCCCTACTGTCTGGAACGACTTTGAATAGTTGAAGTGCTATTTAGAAAAAGAAAAAGAGTTTTTTTTCTCAGACGCAGACGTTTTAGGCTTTTGTTTGATATAGCCGTAGGACATGGTTTGAGTCGTCTTTTTGTTCAGGATGACGACAAAAGTCTATTTGTCTTCATAATCTTGTATTTTGATGTGCGGGATCTTTTTCTAGAGCACGCCACAACATACCCTAGATAGGCCGGTAATACCAACGATAAAAGGAGCCTCGCGGTGTACAGAGCTCAAGACGAGCTGAGAAGCTTTTTCATCGATTTCATATTCATAATTATTTAAGAGATGTCACATAATAATCTAGATATGTTCCTTGATTCATGTGAGTATCTTAGTCTTTCGCAAAATTAAACTTTCATCTATTTGATTTCAGGGTGTAATGGTCTTGAGAACCATTTTACACGAATCAAGAAATCTCTTATTTTTATGCCATTTTTGCACATTTTGTCTTAACATGAGTTGTTTATTTATTTTGCTAGAAAGATCATAATCTTTTTTTAGAAGTTGGTGCAATTTTTTTTTCTATTTCTCTAATTTTTTTAGAGTAAATTTTCATTTCATTTATGCCAGGCTTGTGACGGTTGGAGCTTAGTCTCTTCCAAGTTATTTCTAAAGTCCAACGATAAAGAGTGCCGCCTTTAGTCCTTTTTCAACCAAGACAGTTCGTGACGCCCAAATCCCGAGGGACGCATGTTTATTTGATAAATAGTGCGTGGTTTGCGAAACTAGTTTGGGTTTTTGATATTCTTGTTCCAAAGTAAATAAAGAAAGAGACTTAATTTTCATCCGAACGTTCCGAATATGGTATTAACCGCCTTTGTGGTTTAACCTGCCGATTTCAGGTCCAGAGGTCCCGGGTTCGATCCCCAGGGGGAGTACAATATTGTGCTCGGTTTGGTTGGTGGTAGGACTTTGTTGAAGTCCGCCTGGCTAGCTACCACTATTTCCAGCCGTTCCGGCATTCGGAGGTAAGATAGCCAGTTCCTCAGTTTGTTGAGGATTCCGGTTGAAGTGCGCCTCCACCTTCGATCTTATCTTAACTTGTTACCAGGTGAGATGAAAGGCAAGCGCTTCCCCGTCGTTCACCTGGAATCCTCAACAAACTGAGGAACTGGCTTTCTTACCTCACCTCTAAATGCCGGAACACATCAATTTTAGGATTGTTGTTATGGCGACAGAATTAGGTAAGATGGTGGTAGCTAGCCAGGCGGACTTAAACAAAGTCCTACCACCAACCAAACCAAGCACAATATATTGTACTCCCCATGGGAATCGAACCCGGGACCTCTGGATCTGAAATCGGTGGGTTGAACCACTAGACCACAGTGGCGGTTAAAAGCGCTACTTCGTTTCATTGCCTTGCGATCGATGCTCAATATTTCTGTATTAATGCATGAATATGCCTTCCAACTCCTAGCTGTAGTTTCAAACCTCCATGGTGATTTATTTATATGATGAATATAAATAATATATGGACACTTTTTGGTGCACCTTGAATGAGAATAGGATCAGTAGAGAAATGAATTTTTGTGCATATTTTTTTGCAGTGTTTTTTCAACTAGAACAGATTATAGATTTCCATGTAGGCAAACAGGCAAGCATCCAATTTAGGTATGCAATTAGGTATATGTCTAGGTATAGTAGTTGAAAGAAAAAGATTTGATGAATTGTTGAGTTTGAACCCCTTCACCGTTCTGAAAGGTGCTGGTAAGAAACGAGCATTGCAACTTGTTTTATTCCGTAATGGCTTTTTATGAATCTTCTAACGTACACTGACTAATCTCAAAATTACTGATATAAAATTCCAGATTCTATTACAAAAAAAGATGTATAGGCTTGCTTCTTTATTTATAGGTTTCTGTAAGCAGTACCAGCCTGAAAACATCTGCTTCAACCATAGGCCTGCTGAAAAGCACTTACAGAAGTGAGCCTTGTCATAATCACCACGCTTGGCAGCCGGATTGATTCGCAGTATTATTGTTTAGTACTAAGATTATATAAGCTATATAATACCTTCTTTTATCGCCTCACAACTACAGAAGGATCATTATCATTCTCCTGCCCTTATCCCACGCTAGGTGGGGTCGGCACAACATGTTCTCTTCTTCCACTCACTCCTATCAACCGTCAACTTTGCATCTACACCTTTCATACCCATGCCCTCTTTCACACAATCCATCCATCTCTTTTTCGGCCTTCCCGTGCTCGCATGTCCATCCACGCTCAAATTCATAACCCTTTTGGTCAAATGACTATTATCCCTCCTCATTACATGCCCATACCTTGCCAACCTAGCACTCCTCAACTTTTCTACAATCGGTGCCACTTTCTAACTTCCCTTTACAAACTCATTTCTGATCTTATCTAACCTTGTCACCCCACACATCCATCTTAACATTCACAACTACAGAAGGATATGGATACAAATATTGTGATCTAGAAAAACTCTATACACTACTACATACTACATACTACATGTGTATAATTATAATGTTCCTAAAATATATTTTTCAGATATTTTGATAGATGTGCTGATGGACAACGTATTATTCTTGTTAAGTGCTAAATGCTTAAAAAATTTCATGACGATCGCGATTTTTGATCGGGGGGGATAAGTTTGCTGCAGGATTTCAATTTTTGATTTTTTTTCGGAAAAAATGTATCTACGTTTACTAATCAGACTAAGCAGTCCTCTGCTCTTGCAGGGTTAATGCAACAGCCGAGCAGATAAATATTAATAAAATGGTAATGGTAAGAGCTCGCGAGGTCTACTGTTCTTACAGAACCATTACTAATTAGTTATTTCTGACTTGAATATACTTTTTACAACTCGGTAAACAAACAATATAAGACATATTTTCATCATAAAAGCCAAGTGCTCAAGTCTAACTCTTATAGAGTGCGAGAGTAGACTATCCTGATTATTGTGTCGACTTGCTTGCAACGGCTTTTATAGCCATCATTCGCTATCTTTGTCTGCGCTTTTACAGTCCTAGCTAATCCGTGCTGTATTTTGCCGTAATACCAACCTACCAAAAGTATATAACTAAATGTTAGGTTGCTCCCGTTGTATTTTCCAGAAAGATTTAAAATTTACCATCAAAAAACGAAGTTTTAACGCAAACCTAAAATCAGCAAGTTCAAAATAGTTTTAAATTGAAACGAATATTTATATTCATTAGATACTTAGATACTACTTAATCATATAAATTATTATAACATTATTTTAGACAATTTAAATAACGTAAGGGAACCCATATATAAACTGGTATTAACAATAACAATAATAATTAATATTTACATGTGGCAATACATTAATAGAGTATTGGGTGTAACCCCGTAAGCCCGGTACGTAAACATTCATACAATATACATCTATAAATATAAATTTCTTGACTGACTGACTGACTGACTGACTGACTGATCGATTGCCTAAACCGCTGGTCCTAGAGACATACAATTTGCAGGGTGTGTTTTTTGTGATCTTTATGTATACACTAAAAAAAGGGTTTTACAAAATACCAGTTAACAGTTTGGAGTGAAATGTTGCAAATCTCCGAAACCGTAAATGGTAGACGTTTGAAAAACATTTAAAGTGCTATATCTTTTGAACTGTAACAGGTAGCAGGTTAAAATTTTCAGATGACATTTATCATCACACCTAATAACCTGAAAAATAATAAAAACATTACAAAACATTAATAAAAGGGAAAATAACATAAACAAAGGGAATTAAAGGGAACCCCCCTTACAAGAAACGTTTTTAAAATAACCTGTATTTTTTTGCCAGGAAATGTGGGACAAAAACCTTCGGTGTGATTACAATAGCGGGAAAAGGAGATAGCGGGCTCAAAGACGTAGCGGGAAATGGATGTAGCGGGAAAAGGAAGTAAAACTGAATTCTTGACTGAATGGCTGCTAGTCCTAGAGACGTGCAATTTGGAGGGTGTGTTCTTTGTGATGTGTAGGTATCCATTAAAAAATAGATTTTAAAAGTTCCACACCTAACGGAGTGAAAAAGGGGGTTGAGTTTTCTATGAAACTTTTTATTCTCTGGGTCGATTGATCAAAAAATTTCTTCAATTCAAATTATGATACACGTGTAGGTATCACAATTTTTAAAAATCATGCTGAAAGCGTTTATAATCCTGACTGACTGACTGATATTCCAATGCAAAGCCTAAACCGTTAGTCCTAGAGACATTAAATTTTGAGGGTGTGTTCTTTGTAATGTGAAGTTATCCGCTAAGAAAGTTTTTAACAAAATTCCACCCCACCAAGGGAATGAAATTTCGGGGTTGAATTTCTTATGATACTTTTTATTCTCTGGGGCAATTGGTTCAAAAATTGGTAGACATTCCATTCGGTATACAGTCATCTTGAACGGGTTATTCAATTTTACAAAATTCAAATATACATAGATAGCCTAAATGATTGAGGGGCATTTTTGATAACTGAGGTAGTTTTGAAGACTGTCTCAGAGTCTACTTTCAAGAGAGTACATTCAGTAAACATTAAGACAGACTCCAGTAAACATTAAGACAGAACACAATGTTGGTACATAAAAAGAGATTGAAAAAAAGTGTGATTAAAGAAAGGTGTAATGAAAGCAACTTTTGATAGAGTATTGAAAACAAATATTTGGGATCAAACAATATCTAACATTATTCATTAATATTATAAATTTTAAGGCCTAATTTTTTACAAATTTGTTGACATGCAATGTCTACACTAAGTATTAACTTGTGTCGCAGACACCGCATTACCTTCAAGATGTATTATAATTTAATAATTTAAAACAATCACACAATTCAATTAAAATTTCCACTCTACTACTCGTATAACTAAATCTAATAAAACCTATGAAATTAAATTAGATTATAATATACATTTTAATCGGTATCTTTTCATTATAGTCGATTGTTTTACAAGGGACTAAACCATCCTATTATATACGAGGTTGTTATACTCCCGAGCGTAGCGAGGGAGGATGACAAGACCGAGTTATCATGGGTGGTTTTGGCCCGAGTAAAACACTCTACTTTTCACTTCGATTGCGAGAATATAAAAAAAATCAAAATTAAACAATTTTCAGTAACATTATTAAAAATTTAATGTGCAGTTAGAGCAATTTTTAATGTTTAGTGATATGTTTTTCCCGGAAAATTTTATTTCGGTTCTCTGTGATTGGGATGTGATAATATTTTGAGTTGATTGTTGTGGAGTAAAAGTTGGAGATACTCGACTCATACTTGAGTTTCCTGCATTATTAAGATCTGAGTGCGGCTTCAGCTGAGTTGACATATTCATCCAATCCCGCGATGTAGATGCTTGGGGTTCTGTAATGTTTGGTAGAATATTGATTCCTTCCGTAATCCGCTGCGTGACGTGATACTTGTTTTGTATAGAGTCCTCTATATAACCTTCAGCCACTTGATCAGACCTCCATCCACCGTGCCGTTTTAATGTCGTTATATTCGCACCGCCAACAGAGTCGCGGATGTTCTGCGTAAACAATGGCCCGTGTAGAGTTCCAGATTTGGTAAATTTAGATAAGTGGCAATATCTTTAGGCATGTTACCAAATTTATTTTTGCCTTGTGCATTTACCATTTTGATAATTTAGAAAAATCTTCTCGTTGAAACATTATTGGGACGTAACTCCTGATAGGCTTTAACTATATTAAGGTATTCTCCACTGATGACAAATTTACGTTCTTTGTTTGTTTTCGTGTTCGGCAGACTCACAATTTGTAGGTTTGTATCCGTTTCTACGTCTTCTAGCGTTATATTAGCAAGCTCTATTCCTCTGCATGCACCGCTGATTCCATCAATTAAAGCAACCTGTTGAACAAAAAAATAAGCGTGTTAATAATCGTAATAACCTAGGTACCTATTTTAGATATGTAGGTAGATATCTATTTATTTCGTTTGAGTAGAGTAGATAAGAAGGTTACCTTTGTTGCCAAGTATTGTTTATTTGGAGCGTTATTTTAAAATGTTTCGATTTCTTGTGTCGTCAAGACTTTAGATTTTTTTGCCTTGTATCCAGTGGACAATTTCTTCAGTAAAGCCGTCAAATTTACATTTTTTTTAATATCGACGTCGTGTCTCGTTTGTAAGGTCATTCTTAACATTGAATATGTGCTCCAAAGAGTCAACGATTTGATTTTTTTCGATAATTCATCAAAATAAGTGAGAAAAACCCCTTCAGTAAAAGAATCCACACGTTTCTCATCTCTCCATTTTATAAAATTTTCATAACTCTTTAAATATATTCCACGTGATTTTGTCGGCAACAGATTCATAATTATTTCTTTGCCCTTTTCTTCCATTTGCATATTAGCATCTTCACTATCACTTGATGACATTATAACGTTCACAATTTGGAAGTAAAAGTTGGGAAGTTCAAACTGACAAGAAAGAAGTTGAAACCAATATGTTGCGGCTGCAGGCTGGTGTTGAGGTCAGGAATGAACAACTCCGAAGATTTTAGATATTTTCGTATATTGAAGTTAAACATGTAGGTACGTTACGAGGACAATGAATCATATAATTTTGAATTTTCGCCATCTTGAAATTTTGACACTTTTGAGTGAACAAAGTTCGTTCGGAAACGCGACATGCCCCCGGCCTTGGAAGCTCCAGCTCCAATGGTAGAAAGCTGCAGATGAGGATGATGTTGCTACACCGATGGATCCTCTTCCTTAAACAGGGGACAGATTTTTGAATAGCTGCGCCTCACCGTGCCCGACGCAGTACGAATGTCAGCAACCCGGGATACGCCGTCCTTGCCGCTGATGGTGCTGACTATTCTCCCAAGAGACCACTTCAATGGCCTGTCATCCTTGATGAGCACGAGTGTGTTTGGCTCAAGGGTATCGACGTTTTCTCTCAATTTACATCTCGTTTGAAGCTTGTAAAAGTTTGTGATTTGGAATGAAAAAAATTCTAGAGATTTAGCGCCAATTCCATCTTTTTTTTTAATCTCTATCTAACCCGCAACGAAACAGTTCGCATTCTACCGTGAAGGAAAGAATCAACCTTCATAAAACATCACCAAGAAGGTTCTATTTAAAAAAAAAAGATTGACGGAGCACCAAGAAGTCAAGTTTTTATGTAAGAGACCGAATGCTTTGTTCGGGCTGATGATTTCAGACAAAAATTAAAAAGAAAAAATACTTTTTAGCCCTAGGTATTAAACTCGAGTTTTCGACCCGCTACACTATTATGATACACTTTTTGAGCAAGAGAAGTGAAAATTTAATTATATAACAAGAGCATAACAAAATAAATACAAATACAAATATAAATATTCTCAATCAATTTAGCTAATTTCAATTATCATTATAAAATATAAAATGGTCGAATTAAATTAATCCAATTGTATAAATGATCATATTACAAAAACTTAACAACATCTATATAAATTAATTACATATAATTATGGATGTTTGTGTATGTATTCAAACAACTACTTAAGTAGTTGCTCGGTCTCCTCATAGATGAAGGCTTGTAGCCACTCCTTTAGAGCTCGTCTGACCTTCACCTGGTTTGTGAACACAAGACCCGATACAGCCCCATTAGCTCTTGTACAAAAACGGGCTCAGAAATGAGCGATGCCGTTGAGCAAATGCAGTTTTAACAGTAGGCTTTTCCGATATCCTGTCTTTTCACCGCCTACCAGTTGACAAGATTGAACCTATATATACTGTCTTATGATGGGACAGTATGTAGCTACTTTTAAAACTGCTCTCTGCGCGCGCTCTAACACAAACATGTATGTCATACAGGCACCACCCCAGGAGGAGTACAGTAGGTTAGGATGGATTGCACAAAGAGTCGTATAAGTCCATTAGCAGCAGTCGACCTGCAACCTCTCTCAGATGTTTAAAAATGAAAAATAATTTTCGCAAACGGCCCGACAGTACACTGATATGGGTTTTCCAGGTTAGTTTTTCGTCAATTATTACGCCAAGATATTTAATTTGATGGACTTGTTCTAGTATTATGGGGCAGTTACAGTGACCATGTGCGCAATTTTTGTGTACTTTGATACTGAGTATGGGTCTAGGAGTTCTACATAGTGTATTTGTAATGGTCATACACTTTGTTTTCGTAATGTTCAGTGACAACAGATTATTTTGAAGCCAAGTAACCACCACCCTGAGCCCACTTTCTGCACGAGCCCTAGTCTCCTCCCAGTTTTTGCCTTCAAATACAAGAGCAGGGTCGTCCGCGTACGAGTATATTTTTCCAGTTGTAAGTTACATAGGTAATTTACGTATATCAGGAAGAGACTGGGTTCCAGGACACTTCCCTGGGGGACACCGTGGCTTATTTCTTGTTCGACACTGAATACGTCGCCAATTTTGGTTTTTTGTTTCCTATCTGAAAGATAGCTGGACAGCAGGCTATGGGTTTTACCACGGACACCAATTAGTACTAGTTTTTTGAGAAGTATGGGAATGGAGACAGTGTCAAAGGCTTTCGCTATACGTGACATATAACACAAAGTGTTTAGGAAATTTATAAAAATAATCTTGAAGAACACTCGAACGTACTGAAGCCATCACTTACTTCATTGTATTTATCATTATTTACTTCATTCCATAACGGGTACTTACAAATTAAAGAAAATGCTACTGTATCATCGTAGTACATTTGTAATACATTCATAGTAAGCTTGTAGCATTACATATATATGTAATGAAATAAATCATAGTATCCAAGCAGTAGCAACAAGGCATGAAGCAACTAGGAAGAATCAGTTTCGGTGCCTCCACACGTCACCAGGTGGCGCCCCACCTTCGCGGCAGTCACCGTCCCGCCGAGGTGCGGCATTAAGGCACGGCATCTCGCAGCTCTCATTAAAACACCGAAACAAAGGAAAAAACTGTCAACTCGCTCCAAGTTTAATTGCCTTAATAAATCTGAGGGCGGGGATTCGGTGGCCATTAGGATCGCTGCTTGGGAATTAGAGAAGTGAACTGTATTATTATAGGTACTCTCCTGAAGGACGAGCAGGAAGGTCTGTGTGCGCCACAGGACCGAGTGTAGTTCTTTACTTGACGTAGAATATTTTACTTTACTGAATAACTCTGCATATTTAAGAACCAATTCTCTTCGCTAGTTGACGGTATAAAAGTAATTCAAACATACGATGCCCTATATACTGTACTCGCTAGTGACTGTCGTTGGCATAAGCTGTGTGGCTGCCAACAGTAGCCTCACTGGCTTAGACATTTTAAAATCAAACAGGAGTTAAGAATATGTGTTTGGTTCAACGGTATTACAAAGCTAATTGGACTTGCTGTCATTAGAATGCTGTGGAGGTCGCTCGTGTCGGTGGTAATATTTATTTGTAAAATTATTATTCTACTAAATTACGGAGATACGGGGGTTGAAAACGTAAACACATCGTTTTTCAGCCATTTCTAGAAATGTTCAATATGAAAAAGAACCTTTATGAAGACGCACTACCCTTTGATCGCCCATTGGTAGTAATGGTTAGATTTGTCAATTATTATTTCATAGTCGCAGGGGTAGAAATCACCTGGGATAGTGGTCGACCTTTGACCTAAAAGGGTAATCACATAAATTATGATTCCTGTTGTGTTCAATTTCTCACTAACACAGTTATTTCCACAGCTATCAGTAGCTTACTTGAAATGTCCATGAAATCCGCTGAATTCATAGCTTCAGCGAGCGAGATCTCTTCTCGGTCCAGATGCAAATGAAACTCTTTGTAACGAATCTTAAGGGATTTATTTATACGAAAAATTTCCAACCGGAACCCGAGTTGAGCGACACAAGGAAATGAATTACAACTTTGGTTGACTTATTTGTAAATGTCATGCCTTACTATAGGAAGTTAACTGTAGCTTATTGTACCTACTGCTTGCTGACTATTGTTGAAAAGTATTTGAAAATTATAAGGTTTGTATATGTCAGCGTTAGATTATAAGCACCGTCCGTTTGTAATATGCCTCGGCATATTGTAAACGGTCGGCAAAAATGGTGATCGATGGTAAACCCGTCGGGACATGACCTCTCCATCCCGACAGAAGTCGTCCTATGATTTCAGTTAACTCTATTTCTGATGGAACTAGATCGAGAACGGGGGGCACCGCGTGAAGGATAAGTTTCTATGCCAAAAGCAAGCGGCAGAACTAGAGAAACTAGAAATGATGCGTAAAATTGTGAATAATAGTTGCTGTTGACAATTTGCCAACGGTTTGCAATATGACGAATCATATAACAAACGGACGGTGTTTACAATCTCCCGGTGACATATATACGAGTATATATGTATTGTCTATTAATTGTAAACCTTTTATTTGTGTTTGAGATATTTTATGTGTTTTTGCTTTGCTGAGTGGTTAATAACTGCGTTATTATTTGAGGTGATGTTATGAAATTATAAGTAAGTTAGGTACATATGTTATTCAGAGTCTAAAACCACATTTACCTGTCAACTTCCAGCTCAATCGATGTGGTGTAACAAGCATTCAAACCATTTTATGGATATATCGTAGAATAACTATTTTCAACTAAAAATAGGTGCTACCTACTAAAAGCTCGCAGCTGAGCCTTTACCTGTATATTACACAGTTTTTAAAACGCTTAACTGTTTATTTCTACATTTCTGGAGCTAGTTAACCGATATGAATTTGGCTTTAAATTATTTGTGATGATTGCATGATGATGATGAAACTAATGATCAGGACCCGATTAGAAATTCTAAATTTAAGCCATCCCCCGAGTCTGCTCTCTTCAAACTTGTAGAGAGTAAGATTAGCGATGGTGATATTAAGGGTGCCTCCCGTATACTTTTTTCTAGTGACACGATAGCTCCAAATTCCGTTGCAACCCTCATTTCTCTTGAAAGTAAACATCCGGCCCCGGGGCCAGATTTCCATCTCCCCGATACACCTCAAGATAGTGATTGCGCTATTGAGGTGACCAGTCAGGATGTACTCAGTGCCGTTATGTTCTTTCAGAGTGGCTCAGCCGCTGGCCTGGATGCTGTGTCTCCACAGCATCTAAAGGACCTGTTATCTGGTGGGTCTGGCCATGCGGGTGATGTCCTTCTTGAAGAACTGACGGCATTGATCAACCTCATGCTGTCGGGTCGAGTCAACAGCGAGATTACAGAAATCTTATATGGTGCTAACCTTTGTGCTTTCAAAAAAAGGATGGCGGGATAAGACCCATAGCCGTAGGCACCACCTATCGCCGCCTTGCAGCCAAAGTCTGCTGTCGCAAAAAAGCCGCGTATCTAGGCGACTATTTCCGACCCGTGCAGCTAGGCTTTGGTTCGCGAGGCGGTTGTGAGGCCGCGGTCCATTCTTTAAGAACCTTTTTAGATCGAAATTACGGGGAGGTTATCCTAAAAGTAGATATCAAAAATGCTTTTAATTCGGTTGACAGAGGCGCCTTGCTAAATCAAATCAAATTCAAAATTCCCGAAATTTATCCTTTTCTTTTTCAATGTTATGGTTCGCCATCTAAATTAATTTACAAGAACCAAACTATTTCGTCTGCAGTTGGCTGTCAGCAAGGTCAAATCTTGGCCCGGCCATTTTTAGCCTTGCCATTCACCCAATTATTCAACGCCTGAAATCTAAATTGAATGTTTGGTATCTAGATGACGGAACCCTAGGTGGCGATGTGGACTCAGTATTTGGTGATCTAAAAATTATTATAGATGAATTTCGGCAGATTGGCTTAGAACTAAATTTTTCGAAATGTGAAATATATATTTCAGATACATGTTTGGATAGAAATTCAATTATTCAAAAGTTTGAGACTTTGGCTTCCAATATTACTGTATTATATTACTGTTATATTACTGTTCACTCCACCTACTAGGTCCACCAATTCTTGATGAATCTTTTCCGGGTTTCGTCGACGACAAAATTCAAAATTTTATGAAGGTTTCGGACAGACTTTCAAAAATTAAATCACATATGGCTTTCACCATTATAAAATTTTGCTTTTTTGTCCCAAAATTTACTTATGCTTTACGATGTTGTCAACTGTGGAAACACAGTGAGCTGGTGGAAGGCTTAGACAACATAATAAAGAACACCCTTTCCACGGTTTTGAATATTGAGTTGGATGACAGAGCATGGTCGCAGGCCTCATTGCCTATTCGATTAGGCGGCTTAGGCATACGCAAAATGTATAGTGTTGCACTCCACAGATCGTGCTTGTCTCTTAGCTGTTTCAAAATGGGAATCAGGTCTTTGACAGAGCATGGTCGCAGGCCTCATTGCCTATTCGATTAGGCGGCTTAGGCATACGCAAAATTTATAGTGTTGCACTCCACAGATCGTGCTTGTCTCTTAGCTGTTTCAAAATGGGAATCAGGTCTTTGGCTGCAAGCACATCCATCTTACAATACCGGTACACTTATGGATCCTGTAACTTTCCGTATTGCCACTTGTCTTCGGTTGGATGCAAGATGCTGCGCCTCTCACCAGTGCCGGTGCGGTGCACCCGTAGATCAATTTGATTTTCACGGACTTTCGTGCTCAAGGTCTGCCGGCAGGATTTCGCGCCACGCTAGTCTTAATGACATTATCCGTCGAGCTTTTACCAGTGTCAATGTGCCAGCCGTTCTTGAACCGAATGGCCCGACGGTATGACTCTTGTCCCTTGGGAAATGGGTAGGCCTTTGGTGTGGGACGCTACCTGCGTCGACACCCTAACGCTATCTCATCTGCCTGGGACATCAGTTAGGGCTGGTGCGGCGGCTGATTCGGCCGAGGATCACAAAAGGCGCAAATATAGTGGTCTCGATAGAGCTTACCTATTTGAGCCTTTTGGGGTGGAGACCTTGGGTCCGTAGGGAGCCGGTGCCCTCCGGGTTTTCAAAAATCTTGCGGGGCTTTTGATTGAGGCGACACGTGATCCAAGGGCTGACTCTTATTTAGGCCAGCGAATTAGCATAGCTATTCAGCGTGGCGATGCAGCCAGTGTCTTGGGCACGCTTCCGTCTGGTATTGGTCTGGAACAGTTGAGTTACCTATAGGCCGTTTGTCGGTCCTTAAAACGGCCCTTAGGTAATCTGATTGATTCCTTTGTACATAGTTAGTTTAATTGTACTTTTTATTGAATAAATGTTATATCTGTCTAAAAAAAAAATAATGTTGTGTATGGTTCAGGGCAGGTCCGACTTTTTAAAAAAAATATACACGTAAACAAGTTGTGTTGATTTTATAAATATTTACCGCATGCATTTGGTTTTGATGCATGCATACCTTTAAATCCAAATATTACACAATCTGCCACTGAAAACTTATTGAAATCGGCTAAGTACTTTCTTTGAACTAGAAATCTTGCATTACATAATAATTTTATCAGTATTGTAAAATCACACCAGGTACGTTCTTAAGAGAGGCAGACAGGAGAGATCGAGAGTTACTGCATGGGTATCAATATACGCAATGTACAACACTTCTTTCCGGGACATTTTTGTTTGCATTGCATTTGGACATTTGTCCGCTGCGTATCCGTATACGAATTAGAGATAATCGAAGTTTGTACGAAAACTATTTATTTATCGTCTTCAATGGAAATATTCAACATCATCATCAACTTCAACTTTACTCAAAAAATAAAATATTTTCTTCAAAAAATATTTTTTTAGATTTGTGGATTTGCTGTATAGCAAGCCTGTGTATATATAATATTTGCATTAGATAATTCTTAGATGTCAGTAGTATGATATTTCTCTCCGTTTTTCTGTGGGTAAGCAGGATGTAAGTTTATTTGGAAAACATGTATTTTCAGCATGCAATGCGTGCAAATTATACGCAACCGGTACAGCTATTACACTAACAAGCTAAAATAAGAAGCTAATAAGATCAGAGTTACTCTCATTACGTTATTCATACATGCTCGTCAATTTATGGTACTTCTAACCTGGCCTTCCACAATAATTTTGTAAATCAATAGATAAAATAATAACATTTCAACTTTACTTAGATACTAGAGAATATTTTGTGTGGTAGTTCGTCTCAGCAGTATCGAAATTGTTTTTTTTTTTAATTCAACATTTATTTATTTGAAAGACATAGAAATCCAGTTTGTTAGTAGGTACTTATGTCAATATAAAAATACGTTAGTAAGAATTATCAGCAGTGAAGATTGACGATATTAAATATTTGGCAAACCATTGTTTCGTTAAAAATTCCTAATTATCAATTTCGCATTCCTATGATATTGGAAAATTATTGGCATGTAACTTGTTCAAACTTTTGGTATAAAAGCAGCAATTTAGTGGTTATTTGTATTTTAAATTAAAATTACAAATTTTAAATGTTTTTATTCACAAAATTCATAAGACAATTTTGAAACGTCAGATCTACAGCCTGTTAGAATCGTGACAAGCACGCAAGAACTTCGGGCTAGTGAACTTAAATACTATTTTATTGAGTAGTCAAATAATGTTTAGTAGTCTTGAGTAAACCTATTAGTACACCATGACTTTTGATTGTTTAGTACAGCAAGTATATGCTATGATAAGCCTGAACACTTACCTAGGTCCAACAAACCACCAATCCGCAGGGTTTGCCTCATCATCTTCTTTTGTCGTGGATTACAATGACTAAATACACACTGAATTTCACCACATGCCAAAATAATGAAACCCTGCACTCAGCACTATACAATACAACCATTTCAGTTGAAATATAGACCATAATCCACACAGATAAGGATATGGAGCACAGTCGAGGATGATCTTGGCTCGAACACAATATATTTTGAATCTAGTGCGAAGATGTCAAGGTTGGAAATATGTTAAGAGGGTATGAGCTAAGTCATTTAGCACGCCATGTCTTGCGGTGTGTGAACAGTAAACTCTTATGAGCAAGGAGGGTGCAGACGCGCGGTGATGTATTCCGCTCACGGCATTAGAGGCTGCTAATGAGAACTAAGACTTTGCTATTATTTACACTGGCGTAATAATCACTTGCTCAAAAGGGTAATATTTCAAATTTATCACATGATGGTGTTGGTATGGATGCATGAGAAGAGAGATGTACAATTTTGAAATATTATCGTAATTTGAAAGCTTTTTAATTCATTGTTTTTAGATTGCAACCTGGAAAATTGGTTATTTTATCATTAATATATAATACATAACTGTTGCCTCTGTTCTGGCGCAGTCGGTAGGATAAGGTTAAGTTTGCGTTCTGATGTCAGCTTTGATGTTTTGTAAACTCATGTCTTATTACTATTGCTTTTGCTAAACACAAGTCTCACGACTTCCGAGAATAGTCTAGCGCCGCCACGTACTCGTAGGTCTTACTTTATCGATAACAACAAGCAACCGCAATCTGTGATTTTGTAAATACGTTTGACTTTTAATCAAAATCTGGGGACAAACCGAAAAGGTGTACATACATCACGAACCCACGACTAGGCTACATTCCGGCTTGATGGAGTGACGAGCTCTGTACAGTGGCAGGCAGAGAGTCCATGAGGAAGGTCGAAGATTGGGCTCAGTGGCACACCTGAGAGAGACCTACGTCCAGCAGTTAACAGGTAATACGTTGATGATGATGACGATTATGATGATACAAATAACTCGTAAACCTATTAGCCCTTACTTTCAAGCACTCACCTAGCCAGCACTTCCATCTATTTATATTTCAGTGTATGAAGCCCTTGCCTTCATGCACTTGCCCAGCCAGCGCTTCCATCTATTTATATTTCAGTGTATGAAGCCCTTGCCTTCATGCACTTGCCCAGCCAGCGCTTCCATCTATTTATATTTCAGTGTATGTAGCCCTTGCCTTCATGCACTTGCCCAGCCAGCGCTTCCATCTATTTTCAGCGAGCGCCGCGAGTTGGGAGCGCTTTAAAACGTAATGGAGCGGTAGCTGTTATGCGAGTATACTGGTGTACCTACATTTACAGAACAAAATATGGAAATGGTGAGTGAATGCTGTGCAAGTCAAAGCTTTCTTTACAATTCCTTTACGAGCCTCGTGACAGACCTACGGAGATTGCGAGATGAGCTACAGGTACAACTACGTAGATGATTCAAATCAGCCAATGACAGAGATGTACGAAAAGAGGCTCTTTCCATACATCTCGGCTCTTGCACCGTGCAGAAAGACAGCACAAGCTAATAACTTTTTATTTATTTAATTTTCGCAATAGCTAATTCACTTTCATATAACTTACTACATTTTTCATTGTATTTATTATGTATATACATTACATGCACTTTCTAGGCATTTTTGGTATTGATTTTTTTTACTTTTCTATGCAGTTAAAATACTTTTTGTTTTATTTTATTTGCTTTCGTATGTCACAAATACCTTGTCTTGTTTTATTATTTATGTTGTGTAGTATTTTTTGTAATTATTTATTTTCGAAAAATGTATGTAGGTACTTTCATAACTTCATTTAATCTTTAGTAGTATATTGGTATGGTAATCCCTGTTTTTATAACGTCACACAGTCCTGTGCTGAAAATCATCGCTGTGGACTCGTTCCACAGCGCAAAGCTCGGGGCTTTTCACGCAGCATGGCTCACTGCAGTGTTCTATTTGCTTGTCGTCAGCTCCCAGTCACGTCACTTATGAATTTTTTATATATATTTTTTTTAATACCTTTCTGTCGATGTATAATGTCATAACTGTCATGTCTGTTGTTTATTTTTTACTGTATGTTGTTTTTTGTGTTTGTTATCTTCCTTTTTGAGTATTAATATATTTTCCTTTTCATACCGATTCTCAAGATAATAACATAAAGTATAATCAATTGCTTTATCTAACAGTTTATCTAAACCGCAGTCCCGATTCTAATCCACGATCAGAATAGTGCGTTAGTAATTCATTGCTGTCTCAATACGTTTTGCATCGCCGCTCACTCGTAAACATGTTTTATTGAGTTGTGTTCACAGCAAGCGATGAATATTAAACTAGAAGTAGAACCAGCGATGCATACTAAATTACCATATCGAGTTTTGTTAAGCGAATATCGAAGTGGCATCAGATTTTGATAAGCGATTGGTAGTGTTTTAATTAGCTCGTTCTAAACAAAATGATAAAATTATCTGGTTTAAACACTAGGTCTAGAT